>JANPWX010000073.1:3240978-3336945 GCA_024734555.1 Trochalopteron elliotii
CGGGGCTGTGGGGAGGCCGCGGCCGTTCCGGGCACAGCCGCCCCCGGCGGGCCCGCGAGTGCCGTGGGTTGTTCCCGGTAGCCCCTCTCCTCACGCCCCCTCAGCCTCTGTGTCCCCCGGGGCCTCTCTGTGTCCCCCGGGGCCCCTCTGTGCCCGCACCCTCCCCATGGCCCCGCTGAGGCTCCCTCCCCTCCCTGCCCGCCCTGCGGAGCGCCCGATATCCCTTGCCTGCCCTCTGCTATCCCCGCTAAACAGGAATTAATGTCCTGCAGCGGGGATAGACCGTCCCGTACTTCATCTGATACATGGGACTTGTTGGGTTTTCTTTGCCGTGTGTGAGGCAGTTAATTTTATTGCCTGTTGCATTTGTGGTACTCCTCTCATTCTCATTTTTATGATTTTTTCTTTATGCTGTAAGTTAATAAGTAACTGGTGATGTCATCTGCTCTTATTTCTGCAGAGTAAAATCTTGGTAACCTTTATTCACAGGGCAGGCTTTAATAGACTTGAAACTTTTGCTTGCATGTGGCAGAGCTAGGATATGTGGATCATACAGATCTTACTTTAGGTGTAAGATTGTAAATTAGAGTTAGATTTATTTTCCCTAATGAGATAGGAAAATACTTCTCATGTGTGCAACACAGTAATAGTGAGGAGAGCAATAGGAGGGCTCTGTTCCATGTCTTTTCTCTCTGATGAGGAAGAAGAGAGACAGTGGGGTTATGATAATGTGCCTAGATCCTGCTTTGTAGCTTTATCCTTGCTGTCTCGGTCTCTGACTAGTAAATAATTTATATACTTAACTGCTGTGAGAATTGATATCTTCTGTTATTCACCTTGCTCTCAAGTCTTCCAGCTGTTGTAAGAGGAGCCATATTCTCTAGTACTTTTTTTTCCTTGGGATCTTGGGTTGATTGCCTAAACTGACTTGTATTACTAATTTTCTAGTGCTGATGGATAATGATATACAGACAGCACTGGTTTCTATGCCTGACTGACACTTGGATATTTTTCTTTCTGTATATAAACACTATAAGACTTTAATTTTTTTTATTGAATGAATGAAATTAAGATTTGCAAGACTCTGCTGTTTGCCCATTTTGCACTCATCAGCAGCCCAGTAAATTGCTGATGTACTCTGATGTGGTCTGAAGGCAAAAAGGAGGGCTGAAAGAGATGTTTGATGGTCTGCTGTTTTTCAAAAAGAAAAGAAAGATTGAGAAAACAGTGCTGAGGAGACCGTAATTGAAAGTGAGTTAAAGAAACAGGACTTGGCAGATGGGAAGAAACCTGACACATCCAAAGCAGAGCTGGACTCGAAGAAGATGCCTCATCCTGGAAGAGATGATCAGTATGGAGTTCTCCATGGCAGACACCCCTCAAAATACCTGAATGCTGCAGCTGCCTTTTAGATCAGTGCTACCCCCAGGTCAGAAAGAGCAGAGAGAGCAGCCTGGAAGGCTCCTCACAGTGCAGTGCTAAGAGGAGTCAGCATTGGAAGTCCTGGGACGAACGGAGTTCCTTCATGTGGAATGAAAACAACTAAAGGAATAACACCATCTCTCATGAAGGAAAGACCAAGTGTCTTTTTTTTTTTAATATTTTATTTATTTTTTTATTTTATTTTATTTTTTTTCCCCAAAGCCCACCAGTGGGTAAAGCTTTTCTACAAAAAATTAACACATTTTGGAATGAACCAAAAAAATAAAATCCTGCAGAAGTAGCACAATGTAGAGATAATTTTTTAATCTCTTGCTTATTGCTGGTACTTATAGCACTGCAGTTTTATTCTGCAGTAATAGTTCCCTGTTTCCACATCAACTGAATTAGTGGTCAGAACTGATCACCACTCTTCTGTGGATATAAAATCTGATAGAAGAGATGTCATTTAAGCACACTTAAACAGTTAATGGTGCAGCAGAGACAACTTAAAATAACGTTAGATATGTTCTGTTTTCTAAAGCAAAACTGTAGGCTGCGTTTTGATCATTATTTAATTTCATGTATTTTATGCAGTTGAAGTGTCAGTCACAGGATTTATGAAGGCAAGAACTGCATTTATGAGTCTTACACTTTCAAACATCTTTTTTTCTGGAGAAAATAAAAGTGTAGGATGACAAAATAGAAAGAAAGTGGTGTCATTTCACTGAATTTGTTTATTTGTTGGCAAATAAACACCCGTTTGATTTAATTATGCTGTAAATGAAACAATTGTCTGAGATGAGAAATCACTTAATGCCCAAATTTAGAATTTTTGAGAAACTTCCCTGTATAAAGATCGTGTGGCAGCAAAATTGACAAAAAACCATTTTAGTTTTGAAATAACTGAAGTAATATGCCTGAATGAACACGTTTCTCTGTTCTGTGGCTTTTGAGAACATAGCTAAGAAAAAGGCAATTTGAAAGAAAATGGAACTTTGCTGAAATTCTCAACTTGTAGCACTGTCCATGGAAGCAAGGATAACCTGAATTCAGTCCTGATTTGGAATGAGTTCCTGAGTTCTTGGAAATGATGAAACTGATGTGGATGTGGTACAGTATTTCAAATCCGTGTCTTGATTTATTAGGATTAGGAGAAAAATACACTGCCTTGGTCAGGCATTGGCAGAAAAATTATGATTGCCAACTTGCTTTTTTTCTTGCTAGACTTGTCACCCCTGTTCTACTTGTCACTGTCTCAGTTTCCGGTATCAAAAGGCTTAAATCCTTCTGATTTAGGAGATCTGTCACAAAAAAACCTGCCAACTCCCCCCAGGAAAATAAAACCAGCTTTCAGAGTGATGCATGCCTTTGTCATTGTGAGCCTGCACACGAGTTTTCTGGATCAGCCAACTCATGAAACTCAGAATCTGCAGCCAAAGTAGACATGTTACCCCCTTGAGCCTCTTCTGGGTCCTTAAATTCAAAATTTGCTTTGGCACAGTGTTTGAGTGCCATCCCAAAAATGTGCACAGTGGACATTGCAGTGTCTTTCTTTAACTAGAACCCAGATATCAACGCAAGCGGAAATGTTCATATCCTCTTTCAGCCTAAAGCATTTTCCAGATAGGAATTAATTTATAATGAAAACTATGATAGTCTTAATTTTTAGAAGATAAATGACTGCTAATTAGTTACAATAATTTGAAATCTTATAGCTCTTTTCTCTGTGGATATCAAAACACTTTGCTAAGATGGGTAAGTATTATTATCTAATTTTTCACAGGAGATAACTGAGACAGCCAGAGGTGAAATGGCTGATACAAATTGTACACGCCATTACTGGGTTTGGAATTAGAATTCAGGTCTCTGAACACTCCACTATCTATTTATGCAAATAGTCTATAACTGTTTCTTCAAATTCAGTGATATCAGTTGTGTTACCCCATTAAAACCCCAAGAATTTAATTTAAATATATTGAGATACATTGAAATTGTTTTCATTTGTTTTCAAAATGTAAAACTTTCTGCTTGTCTATTTTCAAGTTTTTCTCAGCACTCCTAAGGGACAAAAGCTCATTTGTATTTCTTATGTGAAATTATGCAGAAAAGTCAGATTCTGGCAGATACTCAGGACTTTTGGATGAAGGTTGGCTACATAATAACAAGAATAACCTATCTGAAATATTTCTTTGTCCTCCTTGTCCTTCTTATGGATGGCATTATGTTAGGACACTTTGCCTTTCCTGAAATATTGGAAAAGCCTGAAATTCCTCAAAATATTTTTTCCAAACAGATTCTGACCCAAACCTGGAAGCAGGAAATGCAATTTTAGGGACTTCTTAGTGGTATTGAAGTAATTATTACAAATGAAGAGAGATTTGCTTGCATCCTGCCCCTATTTCTTATTCTGAGTATTCATGTTTCTTTATATAAAACTTCTGAATTTTCTGATTTTGGATAGTTTTTTTAATGCCGTGATATTGATACAAAGTTGCTCCAATGTGCATTTTAAGATTTGGTTTGGAAATGGAGAACACATATGAAATCAAAAGGCAGAAAAATTTAGAGTAAGAGCAATGTTTATGCTTTTTTTGCTGCTTTTTGAGACCTTTGTAAAAATGTGTTGGGTTTTTATCTGACAAATTTTGACCTTTTCCACTTCAGAGGACAATAGTAACTAGTGAAAATTGTAGCACCCTGAAAAAGATTTTCTGAAAGATGAAAATCATGTGAGGGAGGGGTGTTGCTAAGCTGTTTAATTTTTTAAAAATAGTGTTAACTTTTAAAATGTTTTGAAGAAAGTCCTTTTTTTTCTTAAAGATTCATCTCTCTTGCTTTTCCATTCAAGATATTAGGTGATCTCAGAATGTCTATCTCAGGATATTTTTATGCAGGCCACCACAAAAGGTGAAGGAATAGTCTTCTTGTCTCACAAGCAGATCTCATCCCAGTATATTAAAGAGAAGCTCAACACATTTAAATCATGTCAGTTCCCACCATTAGACAGTGTTTAGATGAAAGTCTTTCTGTAGCAATTTATTCAGAGCCTGGAGTCCTAAAACTTGAGGCAATTAATTCACTACAAAGTAGGACATATCTTTGGGTTGTCCATATTTGTGTACAGGCAGAGGACAAATAACATCTTTGGGAATCTCTAAGCATTTGAGAGGAAATGAAAATGGTCTAAATGGCAAATAAAGACAACAAGACTACAGGTTTGTCTTTACCACTGCCAGGGAGAGAGGACATCCATCTTTTCCAATGGAGCAGGAACCAGAAGAAGATGCACAGGCACATCCCAGTGGTGAGTATTTCCCCATTATATTGTAATTTCAATACTGAACCTACAATAACTTCTGGCTTCTTCCACCATTCACCCCATTCTTACTTCATCTCCAGTTCCTGCTCTTGGTGTTACCAAATTTTATTTTTACTCTGGTAATAGTGGAGTTCTGGACTAAGCACTGTGCCTGCTATTCCTGCTCTGCCTCAGCTCTCAAAGTCCCTACCCTGAAAATTTTCACTGCTTAGACCTGTCTCTGTAGCTAATACTGAAATCAGGTTTTTAACTCCAGACTCTTTCAGTCAGAGGCCAGTATCTTTCTTTTCAACATATTTTTCATCCCGAAATGTCTGTCCAGTGTTTATTTTGGATGTCCTGCATGTCATCTAACACACTAGACCCAGGTAGCATGAAAAACAAATCCACTTTAGAAGCATTTTTTGATGCATTGCTGCATTACTTTTGGCATTTGTTTGATCTTCGTATTACACCTTTTTTCTGTTATAGGATGTGTTTGTTTCTTTCCTTTCCCTAAGTTTTAAATTACTGTTTTTTGGAAGCAGGCTTCTTACACTTAATGCTAAACAGCAGAAAGTCTGCTGTTGGACAGAGGAGATTCTTTTACTACTACAGAACTATATATTTATTTAATATGACATATATGAGCAAATTAGTGAAAGGAATTCATGCCTAAGAGGATGATCCCAATTATACTTTGCAAAAGAAAACAAAACTAGTGTTTCAAAAGAATCACCAACTGCAGAGGAACAGGAAGAAGAAGGGGAGCAAGTGGAATCAGACATTGAGAGCATTGCTGGGAACTGGTGTTCACGGAGGAGATGTTGGCACAAATTTAAAACCCCCAGTACTTTCTGGTTATTATTAGGTTTTACTGTTATTATTGGGAACAGCTTAACAACCTCAGACTGTAATCAGTTACAGTGATGGAGTATTTCTGCTCCCTTTCAGTTGGCTTAGCTTTGGTCTGTGCCTGGCTGGTCTCTGACCTCTTTGCTTGTTTCTCATGGCTCACCTAGGAGAGAAAACAGTCAGAAGAGCATGAAATGCTTACAAAATAAATTTAAGATAAACAACTGGAAACTACTTTTAACGAGTGCTTATAACCAGTTGGAAGTGAAGTTGAAAGTATTGTGTGTTGCAATCCAGTGAGGAACTACACTGGATCACACATTAGCAGTTTGCTTTCTTGAGGACAGTGGTGTCTTCTGGTAGTCCATTGTATGTGGTTTTAATAATTGTTTTGTGTAACAATGTGCATTCAATAGCTACTGAAAAGAGACACTTTAAAATTTGTTTGGTTTCTAAAGTGGAGACCTAAATACCAAGCAAACCTCAACTGAACTGCTTTGATAAATCTTAAAATTTTAAAACCAGTATTTTTCAAATGGTTTCAAAACTTTTCTTGTTCAAATTTTTCTGTTTTGAATATTTACAGTGACATTTTTAAAAGCCTAAGGGAGTATTTGTTGCAGATGGTTCCAGGACAAGTAGTTACTAAGACATGGGACCCTTGTTTTGAGCTATGAAGTATTGATTGCTCTGTCAAAGGGGGCAAAGAATTGTGACTTCTTCCCTTTTATAGTTAGGTGCAAATGTCTGAACTAACCCAAAACGTATGGTGAATATCAATTTCTGTTATGTTCCCACTTCTGAGGTGCAGAACACAATTTGGATGAACAAGATAATAGTCAAGCATCCTCAGAACCACAAAAAAAGCCTAAGGAGGTAAAAAAGAGAAGAATCCCAGAAACCTTCTTCTACTCGTATGAAGATGTATATTCAGGACCATATGCTACTGATGACACTGAGATACCCACTGACCTTCTTACTTTGAAGTATCCTTTCTGTTGAGCTGGTGCAAATTCAAAGCCAATGATATTTTATATATGTTCTCAAGATTGCATTGGTCAAATTTGGAGTAGCCTGTGTGGCATTAGTGGGATACCTTTGGTTGAGACACAGGTAAAAAATCCTGGCCAATTATTCTGGGTTCTGGGTGAATTTAATCTTAAGTTTTGTCTTGACCTCATAAACATTTCTTATTAGGTGTAGTGCTTACTAGCATAAGTACTCCTGTAGAACTAGATCATGGAGAAGCTGATGTGACCAGGCAGAAGACTGGCATAAGAATATGCCCTGCAAAGCTCTCCCTTTCTCTGTAGCCACACTGGTGTTCCCCAAGAAGCTGAGGGGAGGGCAGAAGAGCTCCTGTGTACCTCGTAAGGGAGAAGTGGGAAAGGAACCAGGTAGATTTGGATTCTGGTGCTTGGAAGATCTAAGCTAGTAGTATGAAGGAAGTGGTGCCCATCAATTAAGAGCTACAATAAGCTGTCTTTGGTAGGTATAGACAAATAGGGTAGGATACGATATGTGACTTTCATATATGCTGGTGGTTTTCTCTGCTAACACAGTTCAGTTGCTATTGAAGACTGGATTTTCCCTTTTTTACATCTGCCTGTAAACAATTAAGAAGTGAGCTTGAAAACTTGTTTGGTTTGATCTCTTATCTATAGAACAGGTTCCGGTAATCTAGTGCACATCTTTAACATTTTGTCTGAAAAGAGAACACAGACAAAATATGAATTCCTTGCAGCTCCAAATGATCCAATAGAAGCAAGAGTCGTACCCATAGCGGAGATGAAAAGTTGGGATAAGAACTTTATAAGACCTTTACTTGTGCCTTCCTTTCAGTTATAGAGTCAAGATATGTTATACTTTCACTGTATACTGAAAATAATTATCTCCTGCCATCGGGCTTAGTCACTAGTTTCGGTATTCCCTTTTCAGTTTCTGTTTAAGCATTTCTATCCACTTAGTAAACTGTCTAGAAAGCCAGTGCCTAATCTTTTCCTTATTGGACTGTTCCCAGACATTCTTTTGGATATGACTGTACCAGACCAGTAAACCTGATGATAATGGACAGACATACTGTGGGGTATATAGCAGGAAACCAGGTGGTGCTCCAGAACCTGAGAACTAAGTACCAGAAATACGTCCGGAGCAGCGGTGGCGGTGGAATTGGGTTTATCACAGTATGCCTTTTGTTTCTTGTTTAAGAACTTTAGTTGCTTTCTGGGGCAAAAATGTTTACTTGGTTGTGGTTGCCAGATATGAGAGACTTCTACATTTGCACATGCATATACATAAGTATGGTATTGATTAAAGGAATGTGTGGACCATGCAGCATGGGCTTCTCTTCCCATCAATATAATTGGCAGAGAACAAGTATCTGCACACCTTAGTCCCAGGCTCAGTTACCTAAAAGGACTGAGAAGTCCAGCTGAGATTAATTTTTAGCACTTCTACGTTCTTATTTAAATCTTTTGGCTCACAGCAATTATTTTATTTTTTTTCGACACTTCATCTGTCCTAATCAAAACTGATAATAATATAGAGTCTTCCTTGTAATTAAAATTTAGAAAATCAAGCTCCCACACAAATGAAGAGAAAAAGCATCTGGTTTCACTCTAATAAACTTATCCAGAGCTTGGAGTCTCAAGTTCTGTCTCTGAATTTGAAGCACCTTACCCTGTGAGAGCTCTGCCATCTCAGTTTTATTGCACATGAGCGAGGCTTTCAGGCTACCAGCCTCAGACTGTCCTGCTTCATTGTAAGCAGCCTTTTCTGGGGAATCAGTGTACATTTTTGCACCTTCAGAGTAGTGTCATTTAGGATGCCTTTTCTGCAGCTGTCTGCTGAAGTAGATGGCTGCTGACAAAAATGCTGCTATGGAAAGATTAGCTAGTGGGTTGAGTGAGGTAGGAATAGTAAAAGGATGCATCACAAAGCAGGTTGTTTCACTGTTTGTCATGATTCTGCCATATATGTGTGATATACCATTTTGTGTGCATGGTGGCTTCATTCTGATATTGAGCAATACCTTGGCAGTTGTTTAGAATAAACACACAGAACAATGCAGTCTAGTATTTATGGCAGTATGTTTTGACTAATGAGTGAGTGAACACAATAACTCAGTAACTAGCAGGGTAAAAGCAAAGGTGTTATTACAGCATGCTACAGGACTTCTGCTTTTTCAAGGCACACCCTAATAAGGAGTACTTTGCAGTAGGAGAAAAAGGAAAGAAGCCAAACATTGTGATCTACACATATCCTTCGGTGAGGCCCTACAGAATATTGAAAGGTAGGGTAAAAAGTTCTATTTTCATTTTATACAGATGGACTAGTGTTTAAAGATCCCAGCAGATGGAGTAGTGGATCATTTTTAGTTTAGAAGGAAATAAGTCTTTTAGTTTTTCCCAGCAGAATTAGATAACATTGGTTTTAAGTTTTTTCATTATTGCATGGGAAGGAACTTTTATTTGATAGAGATAGCCAACCTAATGACAATATCTATCGAAAAAAAATATTCAGTGAAAGTTGAGCTCCTTCTGAGTGGATTTTTGTGTTGTTTCTACCTCTTCCCTGTGATTGTCTACTTGGGCTTGTACATTTCCTTAGGTGGAACAGAGGTAGCCTATGTTTTTGGTGATTTCAACCGTACTGGCACTTTGCTGGCCAGTGTTGGGAGCAGCCCTGACTACATGTTGACTATCTGGGACTGGAAACAAGAAGACACTCTGTTGAGGTCAAAAGCTTTTGCACAGGATGTGTACAAGGTCATGTTTTCTGCTGAGAATGAAGAGCATCTAACTTCAGCTGGATCAGGACACATCAGGTAGGTTTGCTGATTAGAATTAATACATAACACCTCTGCAGTCATAATACATAGGAGATGATGAACAAGAATGTGTCATTAGCAAACATGTACCAAAGAGGAGTGCTATATTGCCTGGCCTGTACAATTACAAAAATAAGGAATTTCAAATCCTTCAGCCAGTCAAACAAATCTTTCAATATCTTTGCTGACCAAATGGGATGATGCTTGATGTTAAATGTCAGTACCTCTGCCTCCATTCTTGTGATTTCAACAAGCACTGGGAAGAAGTAATGAAAAATACTTATATATACTTGTCTTCTGGCTGGTAATATAGGATATATGCCTTCTGTCCCTTCTGGGCTTTCTACCTTTGATTTCCTGAACTCAATTTCAAGCTTTGATTCCAAGAGCTCTGCTCTTTGGACAGCCGTTAGAGCTGGTGGCCAAGTCATAGATCAGAAATTCTCTGATCACACCAAAAGCCTACAAAAGATATTTCCATACATTCCCTTCCCTGCTAAGCTAATGGATCCTTTTATAAAAAAGGGCCAAACACCAAACAGCTTTAAACTTTCTTTTTGTGTTCTGTGTTTATCCAGTACTTGAATGTTAACACAGCAGAGACTTATGCTATGAGTGGGATTCTGTTGTAATAAAAATGGTATCTTTAAAATTATAACGTGTCTAAAGTTTCTTTGAATTTTAATAGGGAAATCAGATCAAAATCTGATATTTACTTTACAGTTTGGTTGCAAGGTGGGTCTGAAATAGCAAATGTTTCATTTAGACACAGAACAAATGTGGTTTAGAATGCATTATTTATGGAAATCTGACGAAAGAAAATCTCTTACAAACTTTTCTTTGATCTAAAATACTACAAATAAACTCTGACATAGCTTTTATTACATGATAAATGTGACCTTTCACCTAAATGTGGACTCAAATTATGATTTCCAACAGTTGTCTTAGAAGTAATGTCTCCTGCACACACAGGAGACATTAATATTTAGGATAAAACCTTTGGCCCAGTGAGATTTTGTAGTACAGTTTAATTCAACAAGAGGACTTGGATGACATGCGGTGAAGACTTCAGTCCCTTGGATTTACAAAACTGAGCATCATACACTCCACAGCAAGAATAAAATAGGAATCCCTAACTAAGTGTATGGGTTGTAGCTGGAAAAATGCAGCTGTGGAGTTTACACTTCTTAATTTTAAATAGTAGTTTAGTCTTCATTCTGCCTATTCCAAATCCTTTTTTTAGCTGTTTCATAGGAGTAGTACAGGGAAATGTTTGTGTAGTTGTAAAGCTTTATGTCATTTTCAAAAGAAAAAAACCCAAGTTCTCCTGCAAAAAAGAGTAATACATGAGCAGCTCTTGCCTCATGGCAAGGCATGCCTGGTAAGAGTATTGCAATGTCTAAGGGGGTTGAACAGTGTTTAGGAAATCTTGTATCAGAGAGAGGTGTGTTTTTCTGTACTCAGGTTCTGGAAGATGGCTCTCACATTAACTGGTCTCAAGTTACAAGGAGCTTTGGGCAGGTTTGGAAAAACAGCAGTGTCTGATATTATAGGTTTTGTGGAGCTCCCCGATGGGAAGGTAAGCAAGAAAAAGTGACAAAAAGAAAAAGATATTATGTACCCTTTTAGGCTTTGATATAAAGTCTGCTTTGTAAGTTAAAAATGTTTTTAATCAGGCCCGTAATGCACTGTTCTGAGAAGAAAACATTGTCATCAATTTGCCCAGACCCTGTCTTGCTTTGTAATAATTGGAAAATAGTTAGTGTTGTAATTCACAGAGAAAAGATCTGTGTTGGCTTAGAGCTGTCTTCTGATGTGAAAACATTAGTGTACAGAAATACAAAGAGACTGTTGGTCCTAATCTTCAGCCATTTCAGTGCATGCAAATTATGTCACATTGCTAAAAAGCTGAACCTCCTCAAACCTTACATCTTCTCTTGCAAATGTCTGTACTTTGCCATTGAATTCATGCTTCCATGGAAGGAAGCCACAAATGTTAACTGACTTCTTGCCTGTATTTCTACACCATTACATGGAGGTGCTTAAACACTTATCTTCATTTGCCTTGAAGGTTGTCTCAGGAACTGAGTGGGGCAATTTGCTGCTTTGGGAAGGTGGCCTCATTAAGGTAGAGCTCTGTCAAGCTGGACACAAGCCCTGTCATGAGGGCGCTATCAACCAGTTAGTTTTTGATGAAGGAGACCTTTACTCTGTTGGAAAAGATGGTTACATTCGGGTGAGTTTTTCTTTTGCTCTGCCTTTAGGTGTGCAAATGTATGGTCAGGTGGTAAATGTTACATGTTTCCTTTACCAGATTTTTGGAGAAATTTTCAGAGTGCAATTTCTTTCTGAAAACTGTTTTTTAGAACAAAGAAAATAAGAGCACATCTCCACGGTGTACGTGTTTGAATTGGTTATTTCATGCAGTTTTCCTTGTTTAATAGTAATAAATAAATCAGCTTTTGCTTTAGTAAATCAAAATAATCTTTAGTGGTTTTCTAACAGCTTTGTTCTTGACTGCATTCTATCATTTTATATTTTTCAGGCCTATTAACATGTCGTGTTATCTAAAAGATAAATAATAAACTACAAGAATATTTGAAATTAATTTTCTGAGAGTTTAAAAGCTCATATTATTAATGTTAAAATGACATAGAAATTAACTAGCATCTCAAAGATACATATCTTGAAATAGGGGAAAATTAAAAGAAAAAGCATCCTGAAGTTAACAAACAATTCTATAAATTAAGGTCAAAATATTTTCCTTATGCATAACACCACTTTCTGATCTCACCTGTCAATGATCAAGTATTTTACAATCTTATTCCCCTGCTGTTTAAGGGAGGACATGATGTGTCTTCTGCTAATATGTGAAATAACCCAGTGGAGGGTTTCATACACTGCTGTTGTTGTTATTGTGTTTTATAGGTTGGTGTTACCCTTTAGGAAAATTCAGTTGATTATAAGTGTGCTAACTGATCTGTTGTCCTTATCCTACAGAGCAGAACATGGAAGGGTTAGATTTCCTATTATTTTGTGCTGCCTCAGTATGAGCCATGCTGAGTGCCCACAGATACCATTTATTCTGCATAGTTCTGAAGCTGCCACGTGTAGCTCTGCTATTGTCAGGGCTGAATTGAAGCTCCTGTCACTGTTCTAGGTTATGTTCAAAGCAGTGATGTTGCTTTCTTAAAATTTTGATTTTCCATATTTATTGTGTCCAAACAACCTGGTCTTATTAAAAAAAAAAAGCTTTTTTTTTTTTTTTCTTTTTTTAAATGTTTCCAATGCCATGAAGATGTGGAACTTCGAGGTAGTAGATACTGCTGATCCTGTGGATAGCACAGGGTTAGTGGAGATGGAGCCTATGAATGAACTTTGGCTTGGCAAGAATGTCAGCCTGAATTTCATGACAAAAATTCGTGACCATGGACAGCCCTTTTGGTATGCTCAGGTAAGACACACTCAGGTACATGCATCCCTGTACAAAATGAGGGATGTGATGGTAAGTAACAGCAGGAGTCCATTACAAATCAGTGTGGGTTTTTTGGTAGAATTCAGTTGTCTTCTGAATACATAGAAAATTATCTTCTTATCTATCTACCTACCTACCTACTGATTATTTTTTTTTTTAAACACTGAAACAGGCTTCCTAGAGAGGTGGTTTAAGTTCCAAGCCTGTCAATGTTTAAGAGGCACTTAATAGAGGCCCTTCATAATATATTTTAACTTTTGGTCAGGCCTGAAGCGATCAAG
Source organism: Trochalopteron elliotii (assembly GCA_024734555.1). Taxonomy (NCBI): domain Eukaryota; kingdom Metazoa; phylum Chordata; class Aves; order Passeriformes; family Leiothrichidae; genus Trochalopteron; species Trochalopteron elliotii. The sequence continues at coordinate 3,254,139 of JANPWX010000073.1, forward strand.
CAATTGGACAAGATGATCCTTGCAGGTCCCTTCCAACTGAATTATCCTGTGTTATGCTGTGCTGTTTTTTTAGTGTACAGTAATGTGTTAGACTGGCATAAGAGTAGGAGAATGCCAAAAGGTATTGTCCAAGTGCTATTATCTTAAAGTGATGGATGTGATTCATAAGACCAATATCATTGCATTTCTGTTTCACAATGATAATCATTAAGGAGTTTTTAAGAAGTCACCATGTGCAGTTTTATTTCCCAATTGAGTCTGAAAATATTCAATTAATGCTTTTTCTTCTTCAGGATACAAATGGAGCGATATGGAAGCTGGATTTGACTTTTTCAAATATGGTAATTTTGAGGATTTTTTTCTTCTGATTTCTTCAGTTCATTTGCAATAGGAACCTATTACATCCTATTACATCCTGTAACTATACTGGTTGCTTCTGGAATGAAATTTGTGTTTTATGGAGTTGCATGGTAGAAAATTGTAGCATTGAAGCAAATATTTTATTTCATAAAAATTTTCAAATGTAATTGATTGCAATGATTGTGCAGGATGATAGAGAGGAATTTGATTTTTGATTCCTGAAATTTCAGCTGCCAAAATCAAGTTACTTTAAAGGAGTTTGATTTTGATAAACTGGTAATGAAAGTTTTATGAATGCAAGAAGTGAGTTCAAGAAGTGTTGTTATATCCTCTATAGATGGGTGTTTGAACCAATCCTTACTGTAGTCTTTAAATGACAGAAAGAACTAGAAAAAAACAAGGAGAAGATGAAACACCCTTGGAGTGTTTTATCCTACTTGTAACTAGTATTACTGCTGGAGGTGTTTTTGATGGAGAAATAAATTACATAGGTGAAAAAGGGAGCATTTAATTTTTGCTCTGGAACATAAAAAAGTAAGTAGGCACAATCCCTTGTGGGGAATAAAACTCTAATGTGAAAAGTAAAATACATTCCAAGAATTTTATGGTAAATAAAAGATGCATCCTATACGAACTAATGCAAAAAAAATGATAGCAAAGTCTGTAATTCCTTGGATGATGAAATTATTTCCCAGGCAGCATGAGCCCAAACTGGAGAGCACAAGTGCAAAATGCAGCAGAATTTCTGTTCTGTTTTGTACTGCAGACTCACGACCCAGAGCGTGTGTGTACCTTCCACTCTGGGGCGGTCGAGGCTGTCGGTGTCTCTCCCTTGACGCACCTGATGGCCACCACAGCTCTTGACAGTAAGTACCTGCTCCTCTCATGCCACTGCCATGATTGCTTTTGAAGGGCAGTGATGCTTGGTTTGGAACTACTGTGTTTTGTATTTGTGCATTTGATCTTGCAAAGCCACTTTACACGGAATTGTTTTTCCTGGGATCAGCTCTTTAATAGTTAAGGCAAATCATTAATGTTTTGAAACAATGCATTAAGACTGCTTCATCTTAAAAACCTGGGATTTTACCAACAGACATTTTTAATGGGAAACATTGTAAATTATTTGTTCTGAATGAATGACTTTATTTATTTATTTATTGTGTATGAAAAGGTGAGACATCTGGTTAGAGTCACAGCACTGGTATTCAGTGCTGGGGTTTAATAAATGTTAGGATTTTTATCTTGTAAGGAATTACATACACCTCCAGCATTGTGTAAGCTATTGCAAATATTAATGTTTGTGCCTTTCTTAGAAAATGCAATAGCTATTATGCTCTCAACAACAGATAACAAGTAATTACAGACATATTCATTTAACTTGTACAAATATTGCTGTTTAGGCCTCTCACTGTTAGCTTTATTGTGCTTTGAAAGAAGAGCTACTAACCAGAACACTAACAATGTCATTTACGCTGTTCAGAAAACACTACAAGATCTTTTAATTCAGTTCTTGTCAGTACTGCCTTGTAATTTGTCCGTTATACAGTGCACACATTCTTCTAGCCTGAAGACAATCTCCTACCAGTTGAACAAATGTGATTTGACATATATGCCAGTTGGAATGGAATTTTATGCAATCAGTTTGTGTGCCTATGAATCTGTTAATATTCCCCCTAATGAAATTGGATCTTTTGTGGACAATCTCCTATATTTTCCTCCCTTTAAATGTTTTCCTCCCTAGGCAGTCCCAAGTATTAACCTATCACGTTTTCCTATATTGTCAAAACAGATTTTCCTTAAAGTATGCCACAGTTCCGTGCTCACTTGGAAATTACGTGTGGATTGTCAGTCTGGGACCTCTTATTACAACCCTCAGACTCGACAGCTCTTGGTTCTATTTAAGTTAAAGAGTGAAGAAATCATATATTTTGTTCATGAGCCCCGTGCTAGCCGTGGTACTCTGCAACCATCAGTCATCTTTCCAGGCAGTCATTTTGTTACCCAGAAGAGAAAACATACATTTTATTCAGATTTTAATTCAAATCAATAGATATCTCTCCACAAATCCTAAAAATGTAAGTGATGTTGCAAGCAATAAATTCTTACTGTCTCCTTTCCACGCAGGGTCAGTGCGCATCTATGATTTTGGCAGCAACAGCCAACTGAGAGTAATCAAGTTTAAACAGGGAGGAACAGCGCTGACATGGGCACCGGCTGTTGTGAGTTTTTCCTTGCATGTTAACAAAAATTCATCAGGGAGCCTGTGAGCCTGCCAGCATCCAGGAAGCTGCTCACCAAACAAGACATTAGAGATCACTTGTTACGCCACGGTGGGATTTACTGTAGCAGGATGTATAAGTTTGTGGGGTAGTATGTTTGTATACAGTATGGGAACAGTTTAACTTTACTATGGGTTGTCAGGTATCCTACTTTGTGCCTTCCTAAGATTTTAAAATCAGATCTCAGTGTGCAGTAGGGGAAGTAGTTTGAGTTTGTAGACTAACAGCTTCTATTTAACCCACACAGAGCAATTGTCAATTAACATGAGTTAGTTAGCACATTTTGTAACGACAGCCCAGACAAATCACAAACATTTGGAGATAAATCATTAAAAACTGTTGCCAGAACTGATCATTTGTGGAGTGTGGAGTCTATCACTTTTAGACATATTTGCTAATTTTAATTAAAATAGTGTCTAGTTATGTTCTTAAGAAAACATAGCAAGTCTGGTGGGTTAATTACAAGCAAATTTAGGAGGAAAAAATTACTTGAATGTTCAAGGTGAGGCTTCCACTGGGAGAGTACCTTTATTTTATAAAAATAATTATTTCATAAAATTCTGGCCATGTAGGCTTTCAGAGATGCTGTTAAGTGGTGACCTGCACCTTCATGAAGTAAGCTGTCTGCCACACTAAATTGTACAGCATCACAAAACTGACTCAGTTCAGTTTAACAAAAGTTGTTAGTAAACACAATCTGAAAAACAAAGGGTACTTAGTCTATCCAGCTGCATTTAAAATTGCCTTAGATACTTGGTCACAGTTTAAAGTGTGCAAATGTATTTTAAAACCTGTGCTATTAATCAAAGAAAACTTAGTGCAAAATACTTTGAAGCATCTGTATACCATAATCTCCTCATAGGCAAGCTAGCAGTGAATTTGTTAGGTAAGTGAACACCGACAAGTCAGCTTGTAATTTTGACTTCAAGACACTCAAATGACAAATATCAGCTAAATCCACAAGTCCAGCTATATCCAGCTAAAATGCAGGCCTGTTTCTGCTAACCTTTTTCACAGTTCAAGTCTGTCTTAATTGTTAGCAATTGGCTTAGCTACAGGACTTATGATAAAGACTCCTTTTCATCTCAGGCAGCAGTCCCTGTTGACTCTTGTACTTTATATGGAGTAAGCCAGACCCAAGCCTGTGCCCTGAACTCTTCAAAAATCATACTTAGGTTTGGTGCCCCATATTATGTTCAAGATAATATAATTCCTTTTTTGAGTTCCAACTCTTCTGCTTGATAAGCTACTGGTATGTATCTTTATGTCAGTATGAATTACCTTTTCCTCAGACATTACAGCTACATGCTTATTAGCATCTTCAGTCTCAACAGCATGTTATCACTAAAAAAACCAAAACACAATCCAACCCAAAAAATAGGCCCCAGTCCTTTCTCTTCTTTTATGGTACTGTGTTAGAGAGAATAAGCAACATTTCCCATGTATGAAATATTCTTGGTGCTTTAGCAACACTTCCATGTAATGTGAGTTCCAGAGCACGTGCCATATGGATTATTCTTCTAAGCTCTCAGACACACACTGTGATATTTTTTCTTCATTTCACTTAAAGGTAAATCCTGAAGGAGGTCAGATTGCTGTGGGGTTTCAAGATGGTGTTGTCCGCATAATTGAGGTTTATGATCCCAAACTGCTGCCTGGTCGTGAAGGAGAGGCCGATGAGATTGCAGAGATAAATCTGAAACAAGTTTTCAAACCTCATGGTGCTGCAGTTACAGCCCTGGCATATGAACCAAAGGGAGATGTGTTTGCCACAGGGGTATGTAATATTTAGTGTGGTTGTTTTTATTAAGCCACAAATGTAGAGCCTTTTAAAAGAGATAAGGAAAAGTTTGTTTACTGAAAACGGTTTTATTTCTGTTGCTCATGCTGATTGCTTGTTGTAGTTCTCTGTGCTGGGAGAAGGATCTGTTTGCACTCACATCTGTTTTTCTGAAGGAGAACAGCCATGCACTTCACACAATTAATTTTGTGAATTACTGGACTGTTTAGTGTGAGTTCTGTAATCCCCTTTGAAGATGGATTTGGTTCACTTTGGAATTAGTTTAGTAGGATCTTGGAATTAGTAAAAGCAAGTCCATTGATAGACCACACTGGCAGCAATCCAGCTGCTACCTGGGCTGCTAGTGCTTGGCCTTACCACAGGGTCAGTCAGTCAGTTTGTCATTATGCCTGGTAGTCTTTGAGATCGTTTCCAGTTAATGGGCTGTCTCTTTTTAAAAGTTAGTCCTTAGCCATGATCAGTGCAATTTGCAGTTACATGTTCCTTGGGCTGAATTGCCATGCATTTCATTTAATGTAGGATTTAAGCTACAATGAATCATGTTGTGTACCAGTTCTGGATTTTCTTGTTATCTGGGGAAATCAGCTTGTGCTGCCTTATCTGAAAAATTAGGCCTGAGCCTGATATTTAAAAGAGCTCCTGAGGCAATGGGCAGAAAGCACATGGCTGGGGATGCCTGAGGAGGCCCATGAGAGCAATTAAGACCTATGGGTGCAATATGTTTCTTGGAGCAACATGGGCAGGATTTTTATTTCCTCCCAGTAATTATCATGGAAACCCAGTCCTAAGTTCCCCTGTTTAAACACACACACAAAAAAATGGAAGTATGTGCTTATGTCATAAAGTGCTTGGTTTTTTTTAATTTTTGGTCAGCTTTGATTGAGTCATCATGTTTGTTTGTTTGTTTGTTTTCCTCAGAGTAAAGACAAAACAGTTTTCTTTTTTGCTATTGAGGATGAATACAAGCCAATTGGATTCATCTGTGTCCCTGGGCCTGTACAGGCATTACACTGGTCTCCACCTTCTCATGTGAGTAATGCATATTTGTTTTCTTTCCTTCCCAGCAGTGTTAACATATCATTTAAAAAGAATTTCCAATGCAACTAGATGAAGAGCCATGACTCTAGTCATGTCCTCTATAGACAATACAAATAATGTTTTGCTCCTTTGTTCTTCATGCTGGTTCAGCATGACAGATTCTAAAAGGTTCTGTGTAGCTATATCTCTGGTTCAGTCACTATGGATGTATTTTGGGTTTTGGATAATGCAAACCACAAGGTTGTGATATGCTTTTTGAGCCCTTGACCTGAGGAAACAATCTTATTCCTTAGCTTTTGGAAGGTCTGATTCTCTTTTACAAAGAACTTATTTGGGTGTTACTGTCTGTGACTTTTGCCCATATTAAAACAGGCTTTTAAAAAGGTTTTTGACAATATTAAGAAAGATTTTGGGTGCTTCTTGAAATTCACATTCTGTGTTCGAAATGTGTCAGGACGTATCAAAATAGGTTTCTGCTAATATTTAAAAGTGTTCTAGGTTTAGGGTAACAGCTGAAATTTTGCTTGGTGCAGTATCCTTATTTAGAGGAGAGACTATTCATTATATTTAGATGCTAGCAAGATTTATTTTACAGGTGCATAGTGGCAAAGTGATGGTATTTTCATTTGTTGATTTGAACTGTTAAGAACTGGCAAAAGAAGTCTTGTTGGAGTGAATTCTATCTTACTGCAGAAACAACAGATCTTGATCTGACAGTTGAATTTTGAGTCCTTTCCTTGAACACAAGGTACTTCTCCTTACTAAAGAAGCACCCATTGTGTCTTGGATGTTAGATTCTGCCTGAGTAATTCCAGTATCTAGCCTCTATTGCTAGATGAGAATACTTGCTTAACACAGTGCCAGCATCTGAGTGTCACACTACTCCTTTGTTTTGTTTGTTTTAAAGAAGCATTGGTGATTAAATGCATTACATTTAATGATTGTGTTTTCAAACTGAGATCCTATAGACACAGGAACCATATCATTCCTGTCAAGGTTTCCATAGCAACTCTAATATGCCCTCTTTGCACATTTTTAGTGATGGGTCAGATAAAACAAGCCTCTCTCTCTTTTCTCCACATAGCTTATGAAAATTGAAACTAAATACAGACTTGTCTTTTAAAATCTCAAAACACTGAATAATTATTACCCTCACCTCACCTGTTCTCCCTAACTTTGCCTTTCAAAGGACATGTCAGGTAACTGCAGTAAACAAACAAACTGAAAGGTAAGTAGCATTTGGCAAGACTCTGAGCCAAGTCCTGATGATATAAAGGATTTATTAGTATGGAAATATATGAAATTATCCACCCAAAACCTACTAACTCTTGGGTCAAATCCATCTTTTAATTTAACCAAATTTCCAAAATGTCATCATGCTGCTTTCAAGCAAAGCAGTGTCAGTTATAGCTGGTTTGGACACATGAAGGACTTCTTCAATTCCTTAGCTTTGCCCAGCATAAAAGAAGCTCACTGATTTCTGATGTCCATTTAAAAGTATCCATAGGAATAAGAGCACAGGTAAGTGTGGCTGGAGTTTGGCTTTGTGCCTGTGCATCTTCCTAACTAACTTTTCCTCCCATTTGTTCCGATTCCATTTGGACATCTGCCCTATATTTGTATTCTTTTTGGTTTTTTACAGGACAAGAGCACACTGCTCATCCTTTGTGAGAATGGCTTTGCTGTCCAGGTTCCTGCCCTTCTTCCTGAGAAGCATGACACAGCGACCTCCTATCACATAAAAAACCTGCCAACACAGTACTTCCATTTTTATAGTATTAAATCCAAAATCAAGGTAAAAAAATTCTCCTGTGGCAGAATTTCTTCTTCTTCATTGTGCCAGGTGATCAAACTACCCAAGAGAGTTTCTAGTCCCTGTATCACAAGGTTTCTGCTAAGCTCCTTGAAAAGGAATGCCAGGTAGAAGCCATTTGTGCCTTGAAATTACAAGTTGTTTTAGGTTTATTCAAATCTACATGACACTGAAAGCATGATGTGAATTTTGATTATAATAAGAAGACAGCATTAGAGAAAGGGAAAGGTAATACTAGTGCATTAGTTCTCAAAACATTTAAATTTTGATAAGTTTCACAAAAAGAATATTTCTTGTGGTTGATGTTGGCCCTATCAAAGGAAATTCCTTTCAACAGTTACAAAATGCCCAGGTAGTCACCTTGAAGCCAATGTGAAACATATCTTTTTTTTTAGCAGTACTTCTGACTTTTAAAAAATGTTTTAAGTTTAAAGGTGTGCATTTAATTTCTGAATGACACTTATTATTTAAAAAGAATAAGTGGGGCCAAAAGAAAAGAGTTATGCCAACTCACAGCTACAGTTAATTTTGTGAAACTGAAAGGCAAGGTGATGTTAGGCTCAGAAGGAGAACTCCATTGGACAGGCTCTCAGTTCCATACTTAATCCACTACAATCCAGCAGCCTCTCTGGTTCTGTTGTTATCCTGTGATTTCTCTGTTAAGTACTCCTGTATTACTGAATGTCAGGCAAAGCTTCATTTCATGTTTTAACTTGGTAGAAGTGAACATTCAGGAGAAAGATCTCTAGGTGTTTTTTTCACAGCGATATCTATAGGAATAATCATGAAGTATGCATATGAAAGGAAAGATTAAAATAATGTATGCAGAGTTTTGTTCGTTTTCTTGTTTATTTGTTTGTTGGTCAGTTTCATTTTGCTGTTTTAGTCAAAAGAGAAGACTAATGTTGAGAAACACTCTAAATAGCTAAAAAATATAAAATGTTTCTACAGAGAGAAAAAATATTAATGGCTCTCTTTTTCCTCTGGAAATAGATCAATAATTAATAAGTTACAACAAGGATGCTTTAATGCAAGGAAAGATTTCTCATATAAGGGTGGTGAAGCATTAAAGTAGTTTTTATAGTCTGTGGAGTCCCTAGAACAGGAGATTTTTTAAGAGGTAAATCAGACAAAGACCAACTGATAATATTTAAGGGTTTGCTAGTTCACCTAATACCTTCTTAGGAAGCTACTGTTTTAGAAAATGTTTGGTACTTGTTTTTGCTACAGTAGGCTTGAATGGAAGAGAGTTTTTAAGGTTTGATAAATCTTTTCTTCATTGTTCAGAAGAAGTTAAATCCATTACAGCTTCTCTCTTTTGCTGTATACCAATGATACACTAGAACTCTTGAGTTCAGCTTTCCAGTGCTTTTCTTTCTCCAGGGCAGACAGGTGATAGGACTTAGGATTTTGGCAGGAGTAAGCATAGTGGTGAAGATTTGGAATAATATCTCTGAGGAAATCTTGAAATCTGCTTGTTATTTGGAATGATTTCTGTTTCAAAGGACCAAGAGTAAATACTTCAGAGGAGGGAAATGGGGGCATTTCACTGGAGAGTCCCATGAAATCTGGTTAATCTCTGCTAAGTTGACAAGAAAGAGATTTCTGTAGATATTCTGTATGTATGATGCCAGGACCACCTTGGATTTCATTTATGAGACTCCTTCAGTCAGTGATGTGTGGAGTGCCTTGGTTTCATGTCTCGGTGTTTCTCTGCTTGTTGTAATAGCTGGAAGAGGAGATTGCACGGAGAGAGAAAGAAAAGGAGAAAAAAGAAAAAGCAAGGCTTGAATGGATAAAGCAGCAAAAGGAGATGGGACTTGAGGTAGAAGAAACTGAAGAGGATGAACCCGAAGAAGAGCCATTGCCAGCTGTCTACATACCTGAGGAGCCCAGTCCCATCCTCTGTGGCTTTTATTCAGCACCAGGAAAATTCTGGCTTTCCTTGGTAAATCAGTTTTTACTTCATGTTGATGATGTGACATCCTTTCCCTTTGAAACCTGTCATCACTAGGACATCAAATTCCTTTCACCCCTGACAGTTTCAGTGGTTTTTGTGAAGTAAACCAGTAGTGTCACTCTGATGCAGATTGTTTGGTAGAGTTCCAGTAGGTGCCCTTCTTGGTGGTGCCAAAATGGGCACAAAGACTGAGCTGTTCTCTCACAAGCAGAAGGTAGAATTTTAACATAGTGGTAGAATGTCTTGTAATGCCAGTGATCGTGACAGACTTCTGTCTGTGGATAAATAGAATCTCTAGGTGTTTGGAAGTAGCATTTTCTAACCTATCATAGATCCTTAAGAAAGGAAGAATTATTCTGAAATTTGCATCTACCTGATCAGCTGCTTCAGTTTTCTTTTGTCACCATTTCTTTATGGTCCCTCTCTTCTTCAGGGTGGGTATGACTCAGGGTTTCTCTATCATTGTGAATTCTCACATGGTGATGAAGAAGACCCTGGGAAGAGGAAAGATGAACCCTTTGAAGTGATTCCTATGGAGGACACTGAAAACAATCCCATTCACCAAATCTCCTTCTGGTAAAACACTGTGATTAACAAATAGCTCTGGGATAAAACTTGATGACATTTAACTTGGAAAGGAGGAGTCTATTGCTCCTTTGTCCCTTTTTAATTGTGACTCAACTCTAGTATACACAAACTCTCTCTGGTTTTCCTGGCACTGAGTTTCACTTAAAATTCCTCATGGACATAGCTGGGCCATGTGTCTGACAGAATAATTTTAAAAGACCTATAGCAATGAAAAAGTGGGATTTTTAAGTACTGACTAGAACTCAACAACCTAGATTTTAGAACTCCAGGAGAACCCTTAGAAGTCCCTGCATATAGTGATCACCAGAACAGCAGTTCTTTATCATAGTTAGCAAAGAGAATTAGAACATGGAGTGGTCAGTCTATCCCTCTTGTGTTAAGAATATAGGCTTCTCAGGACATTCTGTGAACTGTATGAATGGAAAGGCTGGATTCTTTTCAGACTCCCAGTTATTAGGTTCCCTGTAAGAGTAGGCATGTTCTGCATCAAAAGGAGGAAAATTTAATTCAGCCTTTAATCTACTGCTGGCTGCATTCACCACCATCTGTACTAAATGGAGAGCAGGGAGAAAAAACTGCTTTTCTAGCCTTTAACTTGGTGTTTGCTACACTGCCCAACTCAGGGCTGATTCTAAGATATCTAGTGAGTGCTGGAATGTTCCTGAGCAGCCAGTTAGCTGAAAAACATTTCACAGTAGAATCACACATACTTTAAACAGTCCAAATACTTTGCTTTCAGCTTCCAAACTTGGGAAAGTGATTTCTATTAAGCTATATTAGCTCTTTTCATATTTTGAGCTTGCTTGCTTAGAAGTTGCTGCTATTACTGTTTCTTGTTGTTTATTTAGCAGTACCAGCAACCCTGTGATGTTCTGTGGGATGCAGGATGGCTCCCTGCGTGCTTATCCTCTCAGTGCTGAAGGAGTGTCAGTGGGTGCCCTGAAGGACTACTGGTACCTGAATGTACATGACAATGACAATGGGCAGATCCAGGGCATCTGTTTAAGTCATGACAACAGGTGTCTGATTACCTGTGGTGGAGATGGAAACATTTTTACATTTGACCTCTTGTCAGAGGAAGAGCTTCCCAAAGATGTAGAAGTCAAAATCCCCCCTCCTAGGGTAAGTTGGTGCCCTCTTTCCCTGAATTAGGCCTGTTTGGTATGAAACTACCCAGATGGGCAAACATGGTTCAATTATTTTTCTTAAAGGTCTTTCATAGCAAAAGCTGAAGTTTCCCAAAATATTTAGAAGAATAGGTCTTGCAAAACGTTCCCTAATAAATGGGCTCTGGGACTGCACTGTTCCTTCTCAGTGTTTTGTGTTTTTCTCCAAATAAACATAGTATGTGTTATTCATATGTATTCTACCAATGCTTTCCCACTCAAATGCATAGTCATACATAGTCCTGGAATGAAAAAATTACAAGGATTTCTCATACTTCATACCTTTCTTGGGTTTAATTCCAGTAAAGTATGATTCTGCTCTGAATGGAGATTCTAGAAATCCTATTGGAGAATACCAAATATGTAGTTTCTCCATACATCTAGTATCATTCATCTGAAATTCACAATGGATTTTTTACATTTGCAAAGTAGCACAACACAATGCTGATCCTGTTGCTCTTTCACTCTTGGACACCATTAGTAGTAATGAATTTACAGGTGTCCTGTACTCACTGCAGAATTGATCATCTCTAGCATGTTTCAACAGATGATGCTGGAACTCAGAAGCAGTTCTACTGATAACGCACAAGAAGAGGGATGTCAGCTCCTCAACTGAAAATGTTCAGACTTTATTGAATTTTTTGAAAGAATCACTCTTAAGACTGAATTAAATAAATTCACTCTTAAGTCTGAATTAAAGAAATATAACTTGAAAGAAACAGTGAGAGCTGTTGAGTAAAGAAGTGCCATTGTGCACAATAAATATTACAGTAGACATACATTCAGTAGAGTTTAAAAATCTTGAAAGTGTCAGCATAAAACAAATTAATCTTTAAAATATGTTTTAATACTGGTTGGTAACTACATTTTGAAGGATGCTTGGCAACAGAGACAGAGGAAATTGTGATTTTGGTCATTCAGCTAAATTGTTTATGACTAGTTGAAATTCTGGACCAGTATGACAAGAGTATATAGCACTGAGAATAGAGACAGAGTTGTTTTCTGTAAGTGAATGATTAGAACTTTTGATATCAGAGCCTTGCTGACTCCAGTATTACAAGAAGTGATTAATATACAATTATAAAGCATATTCACAGATTTATAGTTTTGAATATGTAAGTAGCTCTATATAAAGACCTTTATGGTCAGTTCTATTGTTCAGGCTAACAACATTGCTTAATGACCATCCTAGCAGAGTTTTTCTCTTTTCAAAGTATATCTTCATTAAATATCTATTCTAGTTTTAAGTCATGTGGAAGATTTTAAAAATTCTATCTTCATTAAACTTAATGAGATTCTTAGAGAATCAAATACAAATCATCTGAAACTAATTGAGTTAAATTACAGATCAATTAAGTACAACTAAATTGTTGGGTGATAGTCCCCCCTCTTTTTTCAGAGCGTGATTGCCTAGGGAAATGAGGCTTGTACTACTGCAATGTCCATCCATCTGTCATTCTTCACAGCTAATAATTGTGAATCCATTATGCAGTCAGCAAAAGACAACCAGATTAATTACACATGTAACTTGGAATTAGCCCATGACACACTGACTCTTGTCAATGTGGCAGTGAGAGGAGACAAGAGAATTGGGCTGGGGGGTAGGGAACCAAAGATGTTATGGGACAGAGTGAAGTTAGGACAAGCAATGGTGTAACCATTTAGGCTACTGGGGAGGTTATAGGATTTGTGTTCTCTGTCCCTAAGAACCATGTTTCATTAGTTCTTTTACATATAAACCATCTTCATTCTTTTTCCTTGAAATGTAGTATTTAAGGCCGAGATAGTAACATTGAAAATTAAGATTTCTTTTGGTTTTGTGAGAGGTGGTGGGGGCTCTGTCTTAATGTTTATAAAAACTTTATTGTCTGTTGAAACTATAACTGTGTGTTTAAAGACAAGACAATATTTTTATTCCAGAGTGGCCTTGAGAAGGAGAAGGGTACTGAAGACATTAGGGATCCTGATGCCTACACGTAAGAGATACTTAGATAATGATGAAAGAGACTTTCAAGTGTTGGTAGCTCTTTTCTCAGCCCATGTATTTCTTTTTGCCTACAAAGAGGAGGGACAAGTTTATCACCCTGAATTTGGTCATTTCTTTGTGAAACACACATTTTTTTCAGCCTTTCTCTCCATTTCATCTACTTTTCTCTGTCCATAATTCAAATATTGCACTATGAGGCCGTTAGCTTCAGACTACAGAGACAACAAAAGGTCAGAGCCCCTTGATGTTAGGAGTGTACAAATATACAGAAGTTTCTTTCTAAGTTTCTTTTCTTTTCTAAGTTTCCTTAAGAACCATTGATTTCACTGGGAATTTAAGACTGTCAAGGAAATCTAAAAGGTCATATAAACTGTAATCTTTCTTCTCTTGCATGGAGATTACACCATTTCCCTTTTATGCATTTTCAGTATTGAGGCATACAAGCAGAAAAAGGAGTATGAACGGAAAATGAAGGAAGCTGAAGAAAAGAAAAATAAGAAAAGAGAGGAATTAAGTGCACTAAGACAAGACTTTGTTTTTCTCCTTCAAAAGAATCAGGAGTTGCCCAAGCACATGCAGTTGCACAGAGAGGTACACTTGGCTTTCATGAGGGTCATTTACCTTTAATGTTGCTACATATCATGTTGAGGCCAAAGATGTCCAATGCTTTGGATTAAGGTAGTTTTAAGAATATATAAATTGCTAGGACTTCTGAATCACAGCTGATGACTTGTGCCAATTAAGAAGCACAGGACAAAAATGTGGTTCTGTGTGGAGATAACTTCTGAAATAAAGAATAATGTTGATGTGCATGTGACTATGGCACCTGGGGAAAAAATATTTATTATTAAGACCTAGTAGCCAAAATAATGTGATGCTGGGTTTTCCATATTCCTGTAGGAGTTTGAGATGGACCGTGAGATCTTTGAAGAGCTGCATAGGCAGAAACTACAGAGAATCCAGTTAGTGCAAAAGGAGCTGGCTTGGGAGAACGAGAAACAATTGATTGGACTGCAGAAACTACAAACACAGTAATTACCACTTTTCTTCTACTTCTCTCCCTGACCTTCCATGAGGCTTATTGTCTGTGAAGTTGTACCTCCCACAAGGAAAAAAAAAGTGATTTTTTTTCTCTCTCATATAATCAGTATTTCATCTGTTCTGTTATAATTCTGTACTTATTTTACTTGAAACATACACAAGGGTATATGTTCATATTTATGTGTAATTACTTCTATTGAATCTTTGGTAAAAATGCAGATAGTCAAATGAAGGAAATTACATCATTCTGATTCACTTCTATATGAAGAAATCTGGTTGAGACTGTTTGCCTGGGGTTTTGCCAGTAAGTTCAATAAGAACCAAGAACTCCTACTGAAATATTGAAAAACAACCTGTGAAATGAATGCCTGTTTTTAAGGCAACGTTGTGTGTCTGTCAGATATTTTAATGTCATTGCTAACACAATGTTCTCTATACAATTTGAAGTTATGAAACAAACTTGCTCAAGACCACAAGTTTAAGCATGAGGTGCATTTTGAGCTGGTTTTCATAGATCTAGGTAAGAGCTGGATTAAGAGATGTAATTAATAGTAGCAATAAGAGATGTAATTAATAGAAGTAAGAAATGAGTTCATAAAATAAATACACAATAAAAACCACTTTGTGCACTCAGAGTATGTGACTGGGAAAAAGGATAGAATCAACATGTTTTTAATCAGTCCTTAATGGAAGATGAAAGTTACTGTCATGAAGAACCTGGTGTAAGTTTCAATATTGGGAAAGGTCTTAATGAGTTTATTCTTGAACATCTCCATTCCTAGATTGGATAAAAGTCAATAGATAGTGTCAGATGACATCATGCTATGGCAATTACTTACTGGTTTGTGGATTTAGATGTAATGATTGCATGTGCAATAAGTAAACTGCACTATCCATGCCCTTTTTGTCAAGGAAAAATGGTATGTTGTGCTCACTGACATGAGACAGTTTTGTCTAATTTGGGATTCCAGGTTTCGAGACTCTCTGGAATTTATTCTCACTGTTCATGCTATTCAAAGCAATCATCAGATTTCCACCTACAGCCTTCTAACAGTGTCTGAGAAATATACCCAAGAAAAGAAACACGAGGACAGCAAGTGGGAAGTACTTAAAGAGAAGCGGACAGCACTTAAAGAGACAGAACAAGCAGAAAAGGAGACCCCCAGAAAGACAGCCCCTGTGCATAGAGGTAATGATAACCATTTAAATCTTTCAGTGATATGGTCTCTGTCTTTCATCTCAGTTTGCTTTCCTGAGTCCAAGATAAAGAAATACGTGTGTAAGTGCAGGTAAAGAAATATAGCTGTGATGTGGTTTTTTAGTACCTACATATAAAATAACACTCATACATGTTTTTTCATGTTTAGATCAATGTCAGCAGTTGTCTGTCAGCCCCATGGGTAGAATGTGACTAAAAGTCAAGTCAAAGAACCTGAATACTTTCAGAACATCCTCTGCAATGGAACTATCCTGATTTACATCAGCTCTACAGGAGTTGTCTGAGGGAGTTTCCAGTAGTTGGGACTGCACTGTGCTGCATGGTATTACATCTTCACATGGTTATGTTTTGTTTCAGAAAGTGTAGTTTTTGAGGATGAGGATGAAATGCTGGAGACACCAGAGGTCCGAAAGTCAACCACACGTTATATAGAAAGCAGACATGAGAAAATCAGAAGACTTGTTGAGAAATATGATGCTCTGAAAGCCAAGATCATGAAGAGGAGGGCAGAGTGGAATGAATTGTGAGTCTTGAACTGGACTCTGTTCCCTTTTACTTCTGCTTCTTGTTTGAGGTCAGGTAATGCTATTTAGCTGTCATATGACACTTTAATCTCCCTGCTTAGGTTTTTATATTCCTAAGGGTAGTAATTAAAACAGATAAATTTTCACGTATCTCTAAGTCTCCAGAGAACGTTAGAATATATTTACTTTCTATGGGTCCTCTAAAATACTATCGAATTTGAATTCAGCTAGGTAGCTGCATTTTCAGATAGGGAGTAAAATGTGTCTAAATTAATCATGCCTGAGAGACACCTATGCCTTTAGAGTCAACTTTTAGTGAATCCTGCCAGCCCCACATGGAGTAGGCACTATAAGAGCTGGGTTGGGTCAGCAGTCTTAGCATCACAGCCATCATGTGAGTGTTTGTGATATGCCTTCATGCTCCATGCTGGTCTTTGTCTTGAGAGGCAAGATAGGGGGCAGGACATCTTTCACAGAATCATAGAATATCCCAAGTTGGAAAGGACCCACAAAGTCCAACTCCTGTCCTTGCACACGGCAGCCTCAAGAGTAATGCCCTGTTGTCTGGGAGCATTGTCCCAACACCCCTTGAAGTCTGTCAGGCTTGGTGCTGTGACCACTTCTCTGGGGAGCCTGTTCCAGTGCCCCACCACCCTCTGGGTGAAGAACCTTTTTCTAAATATCTAACCTAAGTCATATCTTTAAATGACCACTTTTTCAAGGCTGGGTTAGATGGGGCTTTGAGTTACCTGGAAGGTGCCCCTGTCCATGGCAGGGGCACTGGAATGAGATGATCTTTAAGGTCCCTTATAACCCAAATCATTCTATGTTCATGGAAGTAGAGAAGTTCTTCCTTAGGAGATGAATGGCAGGGAATGGGACCAATGTAGAGTCAGAATACAAAGCTTTTAAGGTTATTTAACAATGTAAAGTAGGATCAGGTATTCTGTGCTGCAGTCTGGTAGATTGTTGATGTGCAGCACCCTGAAATTGATAGCGGCATGTACTCAACCCAGAACTCAGTCTGAGTGTGAAGGTTTAAACTTTCCCATGGCAGAGCTATGTTTTAAGAGTTCTTAGAGAGAAAAAAAAAATCTGGGATTTATATTTAAATGTGAAAGGATATTCTTTCCATAGTAGCCACCCTTTTCTGAAAGAGATCTATCACTCTTTCACCTCCCAAACTTTGCTGCACAAGTCAGAGGATATGAAATGGCTGTTTGTTCATTTGCATGCTTTCTGTCTTGAAGTTCAGCTTTATTTTGTACCTACCAGATACAAGAGCAAACCTAAAGATAGCTATAAGAATGCCAAAGATGCTGAGGAGATCAAAGAAGCACGGGAGAATATAGGATGTTACAGGCTGAAGACTGCCACTAACTACACACTCACTGAACAGGATCATATAAGCACTGAGAAGAAGATGATGCAGCTTGCAATCCTGGAAGACTTGGTATGTAAAACTGTGTATATTGCCCCATTTTTTGGTGGGGAGTGAGGATAGTGTATTAATCACTGAGAAATTTTTTGAAAGGGATTCAAAATGAGTGTGGGAATAGGCCTTGAAGGACAGATGGCTGTCTTGAGTAAGATTTAGGTACAAATCAGCCCTTCTCTTGTGAATTGTCTTGTGCTTCACCATACCCAAACCTGAATCAATCCAGGGTGGCTCTTTATAAATGAGAAGGAGCATTTACCTTTACTAGTGCTTCAGCAGGAACACCTGTCTTTTTTAATTTTAAGTCTTACAATCTAGTAAAACACTGAGCTAAATAACCCCTGCCATTAGATACCTTTACAAAAACAGGGATGTGAGCAAGGACAAGTGTTCTGGTGTAGCCTCTCTCTATTTGCACTTTGGCAATCACTGCTTCTGGAATTGGAATCTTTCTGAGAAACCAGGTCTTTTGGAGCCACCTTGCTATAGTAGGACTCCTACAGTTACCACACATCTTTTAACCACGAAGACACAATAAATTCAAATGTTGTGCAGTATCTTTGTTGCTTTCCTTGTGACTTCTTTCCCCCCCATCCATCTCATAGGAGTGGTTTTTCATTGTACTTGGCTGGAGTGCAAAAGACTGACACTGGATAACTTTGGCAGCAAGGTCTAAGCATTACAGAAGCAATGCTATAGTCTCAGGGGATTTGTTGGATCATTTTAGTCTCATGCTTGGGCTTCAGCACTTCAGTGTAGTGCTGGTGCTACCAGATATCCAGTGGTTAACCTAACTCATTAGGACAAACAAAGGGAATAGTTCTCGTCATAAATTCTGGGTTGATTCAGATAAGGAACTCCAGTTGCTTTAGGTGGGTGGTGTGTTTTTGTCTTTTATAAAGATCAGAGAAGTTTCTGCCAAGTATATTAATGATAGATCACATTCAATTATTACTTCACGTAAGAAGAGTCAAATAATACAGGGTCCTCTTATCACAGAATGATTAATAATCCTAATGTTAGCCTTCTTGAGTTGGGTAAGACTATTTCCTGTGCTGGAGAATCCTACTAAAATCATTTTTCCTTTACAGATCCATGAGATGAAAGTGAATATGAACAAAGAGATTGTGTCTTTGCGGGATCTCAAGGTTTCTACTATTGATGAAATCAAGAGTTTAGTGAAGGAAGTGAAATCCATACAGGCAAGCTTAGATGTATCAGAACATCTCCCTATTCCCCTGATCCCTCAGTTACACCCAGATGAGGTTCCTGAAAAAATAGTTGAGTACAACAGTGACGTCCTGCTGAAGTTCAAAGAGGAGCAGGAGGCCAAGGCAAAGCTCAAGGAACCACTGGAAGGGTGTCCCTCATCTCGTGCATTTAGGCATGTGTTTCTTCAAACCCCTCCACTGGAAGGGGGACACACATCAACTGTGGTCACAAAGGAGAAGAATCCTTTTGGGATGGAGAAAGCAGAGCCAACAGAAATGGAACTGGAAATTTTAAAGAGGGAGAAGATAAAAAATCTATACTTGCAGGAGACTTTGATTAAAAAGGTAGGAAATTGAAAGTTATTTTTGTCACATTAAAAAATCACACTGGATCGTAAATGAAACCAAAATCCCTTCTGTCTCAGGATTGCAGCTAGTTTTGCCTTTCTGAAGTTCAGGAAAATGCTAACTGTTGCAAATTTACAGTGTAAATCAATACAAATCCATAACTATAACCTGTGGTCTGACTATTATCACTTGAAAAAAAGATCTTAGATTTCTTATTGATTGTGCCATGAAACTGTGATCTTAGTAGCCAAAAAAACCCCAAAAAACCAACCAAACAAAAAAAAGACAAGTAAAATTTTAGACATAACTTGAAAAATCACGGAGTTAAAAAGCTGTATCACAACAACTTTTGTAGATTCATGTTCTCAGCTCTTAAATAACTCTAGGCTCAACTTGTTGGTCCAAAAATTACTTTGTAGGATTAGAAAAGGTACAAAAGAGAGAAATCAAAATGCTTAGTCATGGAAAAGATTCTTTAAAATGTACATCTAAGTGGATAAAGTATCTTTGGCCTGCAAAAAGGGCAGCTGAAATGGTTTGAGAGATGTGATAAAATTCTGAGTAGCATAGAAAAAGAGAGTGTGAATCATCTCTTAAAGGAAAGAGAGATATCAAATGAAATGATCACATAGAAAGCTTGAAGCATGCACATGAAAACAGTTTTCCTATCCAACAATTAGCTAAGCTTTGGAACTCAGCCCTAGGATGTGGGGGAAGCCATAATTTGAAAGTGTGGAAAAAAAATCCATTCAAAACTGTTGAACACAAGCATCGTGCTTCAAGCTCAGGATGCCCTTCAGTAAGAGTTTAGGAGGGTACAGAGAGCAGTATACCAGAGGTGTGTCACTATTCACTTGTTTGCTCCATTTCTTAGCATTTCTCCTCTAATTTCTGCTACTGGGCATTGATTCTTTGGTCTGCCTCAACACAGACACCCTTGTGTTTATGTGTGTGAAGGTTTTGAGGGAATACTGAAATCTTGCTGTGAACATCACATACCTGTAAGTTAATGTTAGCAGCTGCTAGTACTTATTTAGCTGTAAATGTCTAAGGGAAGAGGTTGCAGCTATTTCAAAATAAGTCTGTCAAAGCAGAAGAGTTATTTATTGATGCATCTGGGATTGTTACATAAACTACTGTAAACTACAGACTACTCTAAAACATTCTCTGAAGAGTAAAATACTTGAGGGATGGAGGAGATGCAGTGAAAGATTCCTGTGAAGCCCTGGTGATTCTTTTACTGTTGTGCTGAGAACAAAGACACATTTGGGATTAACTTTGTCTTTCTAAGTGCATCAATACTCTCTAGGAAATAGTACATCTGAGTTGTTGAGTTGGCAGAGAGAATTTTTCCCTGCTGCTCCCTTCTCTAGATTTGCATGTTTAACTGCACTGGTAATATTTTTCCTGTTCATGATTTGATGCTCTTTTGCTCCAGATCAACACACTGGTGATCAATTTCGATGCTGAACTTTGCCTTTTGCGGCACAAGAAACTGAAGATGGATGTGCAGATGAAAAGTGCTGCTCTGCGCTGCCTGACGTGCTGCGAAGAGCTGCTTATCCTGAAGAAACTTGAGGTACATGAGGACTTTCTTGAGGAGCAAATCTGTGCCCTGATCAATGAACAGGAGGACATACAAGTAAGTAGACCACGTGTACCATTAATTTAAATTTCACAGTACCATTAATGCATGACTTGAAACAAAAGCAAACCATAAAGGAAATGGTGGCATCCATTGGCTTTGTTTTAGCACTGTGACTAGTGCTAAATTTTGAAAAACAAGAAACTCATGATGATCAGTCTACTAGGATGGTCACTTCTAACTTCCAGTGCTTGATTTCTTAATAATCTTAACATTTGTATTTTAATAGATCCTTCATGATATGGCATAAATGACTAATCACATACTTTAGGAACATACTCCTAGATGATGCTTGATTGAACTTTGGGTTTAATCAAGAGAGAAAGACAAGTTCTGCATTTCCAGATCTTCACAGATGCATCCTATATACATACACTTGGGTTGTACCTTTTAGCTGAAGTAGTTTCTTGTTTGTTTAGTCCAAATTGAAGAGCTACCTTGCACAAATAGAGGACAGAAAATGTGAGATTGTAATGCTTCAGGAACGTCAGAAAGCTCTTTATGCCAGCTTTGAAGCATCCCTTGGAGAAGACAATGAATTTGCTGATTTTCTGACCGATATTTTGAAGAAGGAAGTTGAGTTTGTGGAAAAAAAAGAAGTAGGAAGAGAAGCAGGTTGGAGATTTTGTTCTTTTTGCTTTATGGATTTGTTATACATATTTCCATGTGGCCAAGTACATGTCTCTCAGTCTAGCTGGAGCCCTGAGTACACACAACACTCCAGTCAGTTCAAAAACCCATAGGTCAGACCTACCCAGATTTGTTTATAAACTGACAATGTGTTTTGTGGCTGAAATCTTGAATGATAACAATGATGCAATCCAGTTTCTTACATGGCTGCAGTAGGTCTGATAACAGCTCCTGCAATTTACATCCTGTAAGTCAATACTGAGGACTGATAATTGGTTAGAGGAAGAGGCACAGCTTTAAATAGGTGCTTCCTTTGCTGTACCGATGGGAGCTATGGATAAGTGATTAGTCTGTCACATTTGTGACATTCTGCTCTAATCTGTCCATGAACTAATGAGAGATCATAAACCTAATCTGCAATCATCTATTAGTCACAGGACTAAACATATTACAAAAGGATTTAATTTGTCTTAGTGACTCAGTTTTAAGCTGTTAAAGCTAGGCAGTCTTACTGAGCTAAAATACTTGTGCTCTCTCTGACTTGGCTTTTGATTTCAAGTGGGACATGATTAGCAAAAAGTGCAGACAATGGTGATGCTTTTGTGACAGATTTGTGCTTCCATGTTCTGCTGGGTTGATTAATCTCTGTAGCAGAACAGTAAACCCACACTGTTTAAGTTCTTATCACATATGAAGAGAGGAAATACATTGAAGTTAAGTCCCAAAAACATGGGCTTCACCTGTGCCTGTTCTACTACTAGGTGATCTTTCTCTCTCTCTTTCTTGCTTTTTCCCTCCTCTTTTTTCTTTTTTTCTTTCCGTGAAAACATCCCATCAGATCAATGCAATAGGCACAAGGTGCCTGGGTTCACATATCACCAGAATGATCTTTCATGGGTTACTGGGCTTGTGTACACCAGCACATTGGCATAGTGCATAGCTGGTGGGTCTGGAGTGTTTTGCAAGCCAGTCTCTGTTTCTTTCAGATGAAGAAAATGAGAATGAACAGGAGGATGATGAAAAGTCTGACTTAAAGACTGAGGAAGAAAATTGTGGATCTGAAGATGTAGTCCTTGGTGACTCTGTTTGTCCAGAAGGTACCTAAGCTGTTATTTCCTTGTGTTAACTAGTTGTTTAGCTTTAGGGGCAACATTGTGTACTTGAAAAGAAAGCAGAGATTTTTTAATTATTCACTGCATGGTGGAGTCATGAAGGGCTGGAATGTGTGTACCCCTCCTGTGTGCACCATTTTTCCCCAGGAAAGATAATATAATTTTTCTTCAGTCAAGATAATAAAAGCACTGGCAGTGTAGACTGCCCTAATTAAAAAAGTTTGGAAAAATAAAACTTAGCTAAGCCATAAGAATTAATTATTTTGTGTAAAGAAGCAGTCACCATTTCACAGCTGTTATCTGGAGAGAAAAGGCTCCTCTCTGGAGTGGAGCAGTGGCAAGGCTATAGCTGCTCTCTGGAAACCAGCTGCCTGGCCTGGCTGGATCCCTTCCTGTTCAGGGAAATTCTGAGGGGATCCTCATGCTGTTGAATTGAAGCTCTTTGTTACCACCTCGTGGATTTATGCAGCAATTGCCTGTTGCTAGGCTGCTCTGAAAAATTAGGAGCTTTACTTTGCAAAATCCTCTTCATTTGTGCATTCAAAAAAAGCAGGCAGCCTTTCTCCCTCCTTTTCTTTTGTATGAGCTTAGCTAATTTTGGATGTTGTTTTTAAAAAAAAATCTTTGAATGATATATCAATGACCATGTAACAGCACTGCTTCATTTTCAAGTTTGAACTTACCAACAATTCGCCTTCCCTTTTTTTTTAAATTGGATTTCAACATCAT
Source organism: Trochalopteron elliotii (assembly GCA_024734555.1). NCBI lineage: Eukaryota > Metazoa > Chordata > Aves > Passeriformes > Leiothrichidae > Trochalopteron > Trochalopteron elliotii. The sequence continues at coordinate 3,277,028 of JANPWX010000073.1, forward strand.
TTCCACAAATTGAATTTTTTATTAACTCCTCGTTCATCTCATTTTTCAATGGAATGTTGGGAAGAAATAAAGATTTTTACTTCTTATTAAAAAGTCCAAATTGCTAATTTAATAGGGAAATTACATGTTGCATTATCCTCTTCATATTTGTCTCTTTATGTGGATTTTTTTTTTTGCCTTTATTGGGCTCTCTTTTTTATTATTATGCCTGCTGATTTGGGCATAATTATGCACTTGTTTAGCATTACTGAAATCACAGTATTAGATAGAAATTCACAGATCTTCCTTACTGTGACACAGGTTCTATGAAATACAGCTTTGTTTACAAATAGAGCTATAAGTGATCCCTACAGCAAGTTCATAATTTATAGTGAAGGGTGTTATGGAGAAACAACTACGTGCTCACAAAATTGAAGATTTTACTGCAACACATAGTAATTACTGGGGCTGCATTACAGCTACAAAAGCTAGTATTGGAGCACTTGGCTTTAATGCTGGCTTTGATGCATTTAATCTGACTTCGGGAAACAAACTGCCTTGACTGAATGTAAAGAAGAAAACGATCCATCCAAGACATTCACTGGGACATGGAGGCCCATGGGTTTATGTTTAAGGAAGCTCTAGAGAACCAAATCCATGGTGTTATTATGGGGAATGCTGGGAATGTGCACAGCAGGAGAAGCTACCACCTCTACCCAGTAACTGCAGTGCAGTCACAGTGGAAGTAAACTCTTCTTTGACCCTTTCTCTCTCTAGGCTGCAGTGAGGATCTCTTCCTGAACACCATCCAGCTCCGGCAGCAGCGGATAGGCATTGAGAAAGCTTTAGCAGAGGAGAAGAAAATTGCTGCTGACCTCAGAAAGGAATATGATGCCTTGGCCATAAAGGTATTGTAGTGTTTTCTCAGCAAGCATCAGCATGTTCAGTGTAGTGCCAGTGATTGGTACTAGTCTAAGATTTAAAACCAAAATCCTAACCCTCGGAGGGGCCTCCGTTTGGGAAGAGAGATCTGTGGTAGCACAGAGGCAGGAGGCTGCTTCACATGGGTCACCTGGTCTCCTGAAAAGGGGAAATCAAGTTGGTCCAACCTTAGTTTTCATGGGGCTGGATCCAGGTTTTAGGTACAGTTTTTTCACAGCTGTCTAGCCTCATGCAGCAGCAGGAACTGGATTCTCTGGTTTGGATGAAACACACGGTGTGGTCTGGCCTATCCTCTGCTTGTGTGTATGGGAACAGAGATTGAAGAATTCTTACCCTAACACAAATCCAGGTTAAAATAAATGCATAAAAAAATCTATTCTTTCATCTATTTCGATTGCTTTTTGTTATTTTCCATTGCTCTTTGTCACAGGTAATCACTGAATAAACTCTTTTGGTACAAATTTTTCATTTTGCTTTCTTGAACTCCTGCATTCATTAAGAAATCTGATTTGTATTAATTAAAAAATATCTTATTTTGAAGGGTTATCTGGAAGAGAGTGTTACCAAAATAACATTATGCAAGTCTTGCACTTTTTTGTCTCAAAAATGTTCCATCAAGCATGCTTAACATACAATGTTTTTTAGTTTTTAAAGGCTTTCCTAAGTGCCAGTTGCCACATATTCACCCTGGGGCATGACATTTGAGTCTGAATTGTTTCTTTCTCATGCAGAATCAATAAGCATTTCCAGGCATAAGACAATAAAAATTATCTTTCAGGCTCTGTAGATCTACAAGTGTTTTAGATGCTAAACAAAGCAGCTGTCTTGTGATAAATACAGGGCTTCTCTAAGGAGACATTCATGAGTGCTTATGTGTGCAAAGGTATTCAGGTTAGAATCTTGCTTGAATATATGTAGATGATCCTTGGGTTTGCCTATGAAACTCACCTATCATAAGTAGTTTAAAAAAAGCACAGATATATATTTTATATACTTCTTTCCCTTTGGATCAGGAACTCTAACAGAACCCTATGGCCTTATGTATTCTAAGCATCACAGGATTTTGTCCACAATTTGTCTTTCTGCAGGCAAAAGAAATAGAAACCAGTCTGGACACAAGAAACAGGGAACTGGAGGCCTTTCAGTGGGAAAAGCTGCACAGACTGAATGAGCTAGATGTAGTTGTGCCTTTGAGACTCCATCAGGTAATTCAAGATGTTGTGCATCTGCATGTGCAGAGTAGCCTCTGTACATCTAAACAATGGTGTTACTGTTCTTTGGGGCCCTTAGTTCCTGATTCCTATGGTCTCATGGGAGGGAATTGCCCTTAACTGAACTTCATATTGCTATTTCCTCTAGAATTCCCTTTTTTTTCCTTCTCCTGTACTGACAGAAATGAGGTAAAGACAGGCAGGTTGCCCATTGCTGAAATGTGCATAGTCTTCAAGTGCTGTATAGGTTTGGCATGGTATTCTCCTTCAGGTCCATACCTACTGATATTCTCCTGAGGAAAAAAAACCAAAACAATCCACACTCCCAGAAAAACAAATCAAAAAAGCCCCAAAAACTATTGAAACTAATGGGAATTCTGCCCAATTCAATAATGCCAGATTGGATACAATGCATTCATGCACACAATTTCGTGGTCCAAAAAAAGAGTCGTGCCCATGGTTAGTATTACCTCACTCACTAGCTCTCTTTTGCCCACACATTTAATACAAAGAGACATCTCCATCACCCTTAATAAGTAAAACCAGCCTTGCTTATTTCTGGCTGCTTTTGCAGGTGCACTGCTTGGTTGATGGGGAGATGCCCCGTGACTTCTCCCACACTTTAGTATTTACCAACCAGTCCTTGCAGTACCTGCAGAAGAGAATCGTGGACCAACGTAATGAAAAGAGAATGCATAGAGACATCCACAGGAAGGCCAGGCAGCAACATAAGGAGCTTCTCCAGGACAAAAAGGAGATGGAGAAGGAGATTAAACGTGAGTAACAGACTCTGAACAACACAGCATTGCTAATGCTCCTTCTGTCCCTCTCACTGGGTGTGGGTAGCTCACCATGTCTGTCTCTATACTCGCACAGATGTCACAGAGGGTTACTGCAGAAAATAGAACAGATCAAGTGGACTCTTTTGATGGAGTAGCAGCTCTCCAGCACTGCAGAGTCATCAGGCTGTGCAAAATAATTTGGGAACTGAGTATAAGTAGAGCCGACTGAGATAAAACACTGGAAGTCTGGACATGTGTTTGCTATTTCTGCTTGAAAACCAGAACTCCTAGGAAGTTTCTCCAAAGATACATGAGCTTTTTCTGGCAATTTCCTCCCCTTTCTGACATCTGAAGAAGGAAACATGCCTTAAACAAAACACTTTCCCAAGAGCCAAACCCAAAGCTGTGTCTAGCACCACTAGGCCTGCAGAGGCCCTATACAGCCTGTGGTGTGAGAGTGGCTTTACTAGAACTGGCTTAGAGTGTGGTTTAATGACCACACAGTCATGATCATGGACAAGGACAAATGGCATGACTCAGCTGTGGGCTCTGTGTGGTTTTGTGTGAATTATTTATTACAGAGCAAATAGCAAAGAGCTCAGACAAAAAGCTGGGGTAAGGCAGAAATTCTTACAAACCAATGAATGACAGTGCTGCCATCTGTGCCAATGTCCCTCTGTTAGGACTGGAGGAGAGGTGCAATGATCTGATGATGGAGAAGTTTGGTCGGCTGGTGGATTTTGAAGCAGTTCAAGTCCACTCTGTTAATATACCCATGGAGCAGATGAAAGTGAGAATAATGGAGAAAGAGTATGAGCATTTTGTGGAGCTCAAAGAATGGGAGGTAAGCAGCAGGAAGACTGTTGTGATGATCTCTTAAGGCTTAGTTTCCCTGGGGGCTGAAAAGTTACCCTAAGATCTTTTGTGAATATGCTCATGTTTGATTTTTTTTTTTCACTTGTACTTAATAGACCATAGTGTTCAACTCCAATTTCCCATCATCATTCCTACCTCTGCTCCAGTTGTTGGTGCACATCCTATTTTTCACTGAGGTAGTTGATCTCTCTGTTTTGCTTTCCTCAAACACATTGTCCTACTTCCTTCCTTAAGTGAAGCTCTTGCAGAGTTCTTTTCTCTGGTTCTCAGGTGGCATTCAGCACCTCCTGCCTTCTCCCAGTGCCTTTGGTGACAAACTGAGTACAGGGCAGGCTCTGGCTCATGCCTGGGGTGCCAATCTGTGGCAGTCTGACAAGTTCATGTCTCCATTTGTTGGGGTCTAAGGCTCAGCTGCTGTGGTGCAAGCAGGCAACACATTTATGCTGCCCTTACAGAAGAGCACAGGAGGGTACACAAGTACTATGTACCTAATGGCTTTCTTTTCCCACACTTTTATCTGACTGCTTTATTTACTTAGGTATTTGTAATTTATATAAATTGAAAACAAAAAGATGACATTGCATTAAAGGTACTGTGGGATCAGGTGGTGTGGCAGGATCAGTCTGTTGTTTACCTGTGACATTTACATTGGACTCAATGCACTTCTTCCCCACTCCACAATTTTTGTCCTCTCTCATCCCAGATCAACGTTTTGCATCTTTCTAGGAAAAAATTGTAGCCCTACAGCATCAGCTAACGAAGCTGACAAGGGAAAACACCAGCAAGCTGCACCAGCTGAACAGGTTTTGCCATGAAAAGCATCAGCTTGAAACTGAGCTAGAATCACTGATGACGACTGGTCAGGTGAGCCTTTTAGCCACTGCAGTGCTTGCAGGTTTGGGACTGCTCAGAAATGGGTAAGGGATCATCTGAACCCTCACCAGCTCCCTGGTCTCACATCCTGCTCTGCAGTCAGCAGTTTGGGCTACGAGTGGGACAAGCTGAATGGTTGCTCCATACCTTAGCACTTCTCCCATTTCTTACTTAGCTGCTTTCTAAGACTGAAACAAACTCATTTCTAATTAAAATATGCCTTGAAGGAATTAAAAGAATATTCCTTTGTTACATGGAAACAGTCATTTCACAGTCATGTAACAGAATTACAATGAGAAGTGGATTTGTTGCTCTGTACCAGGGAGTAAGTCTAAGTCAGTGAACCTTCACTCTTTCACATAGGTCTGCCTAAGGTGTGGAGAAATCATGGATATGTCCTGGTTCTTGGAAAGCTTCACTTTCCCTACTTGAAATAAATTTCCACTGTTCATTCTCCATGTTTTATAGGAGCTATTTTTTTTTCCTCTCCATTTTTTTCCTCTACAGGGGGGAGAATTTGAGGGCTCCCGAAGTGCTGAGATCAAAGAGACAGCCAGGCTGGAGTCACGGCTCGTGAACATAACTTGTGAGGTGGCCTTTCTGAGACAGCAAATCAACCATGGCAGAGTGTGTGGGAGGTAAAAGGACTTGCTTTCCTTAGCAGAAAAGTTGGGTGCCTCTTTCTGCAAGCTTTACCACAGGACTCTGAGACTCCAACCCCCTGTTCAGAAATAGTAACTAACAATCCAAGTCACCCTTAAAATTAACTGTGGCAGCAGTCATGCCTGGAAGTGCAAAATTAATTGTTTTGGCTATCCATGGGTTTAGTTGTAAAGGGTTATATTTGTTTTATCGTAATATGACTGTAACAACATATATGGAATAAAAAAAAGGCAAATAAAAGAACTAAATATTGTTATCAGTCCATTGCAGAGGGTTGCACTGGACAAGATGCCCTGTGTGTGTCCATGTGTGTGCATTATGTCTATGTCTACTCTTCAAACAAGTGGCTGTGGAAAGCTGGTTTGAAGTTTCACAGGGGCAAATATTGGTTTGGTACCTTGTTCTCAAAAATGGTAAAAGCAGTGTGCCTCAAGTGAGCATTCGTTACTGCTGAGCAGCAGTGGCCCTGCTCTGCCAACTGAGCTAGTCAGAGTCAAGGGACATGCTACTGGCCAGGAGAAAGCAAAGGGGCCTTTGTCCTCAGGGCAGGACGTGGCATTTACCTGCCAGGAGGAGGGTGTAACAATGCAAAGTCAGCCTGTAATTCCACTGGCTTGCACCTGCCTGATCAGTGAGAGGGCCAAGCTCTGTATGTCTTCAGGTGTTGCTCTTTTTTGCCTCTCATTTGGTGTGGTGGCAGCATGTGATCATTTATAGCACTTACCCTGTCTGACTGTGAAACCTTCATCCCGAGGCTGGAGGGGTTGTGTTCTTCCCATGCAAGGCTCCTGAGGTGCTAATTTTTAATTGAACAAATTTAACAACCTCCAGCTGCTCTTGCTGCTCCTCCTCACTGCCCACCTCTAGCCACAGGTCTTTGTGTCTCTCTCTGGTGTATGCTCAGCAGAGCTCCAGCCATATCCCAGCCAGGCACAAGAACTTTCTGCTGGTCCCAGCACAAGCCTGTGAGTGGTACTTGTGCAGCCTTGCCTTTACAGGGGGCCCCTGCTGAGGAGCATGTCTGGTGCTGGGAGCTCTTGTGCAGCTGCAGGTTGTGCCCTGGGAGGTGGGAAATGGCTGGAGCCCCAGGCAAGGGGCTGTCTGGTACCAACCCCTTTCCTAACAAAGGGCAAGGACATCCAGTGCTAGCTGGGTAACCAGAGATTCAGCTGGAGACAGGGAACAAGAAGACCCCAGACTAAGTATCTCCAGTGACTATTTGGAAAACTCTAACTTGCAGGAAAATGTCACCTTTCCCCAGGTGTCCTGCTTGCTGTATGCCTGCAAGTGAAAAAGAGAAGGCTCATCCTGTGTGAGGAATTAGCACAGAGCCAGGCACAGCAAAGACTAAAGCCTTTATTTTAGATGTTAAAGCGTGGATTTGTCTTTACAGATAGGCAGCTGCAGATGGCGTGTATGTGAAAGGTTGTTTAAGTTGATCAGGCAGAGTGCATAACTCCAGTCCATTCACAGAAGTGTGTTCCTGGAACAAACCTTCCTGGGGGGGAGAGGAAAAGACCTTTTGGACAGCATTATTGTGAAGCCTTCGCTGCTGGAAGGCGCTGGCTCTTGGTGGTGGCAGCTCTGTTTGGACCCGTGTCCCGCAGTGTCCCTTGTCCAGCCGATTCCATCGTGTGCTCTGATGGTGCCACCAGGAGCTGCTGCCTTGTTTCCTGGATCCTCCTGTGACCTTGCTGAGGATGCCTTCTGTCTCCATAGCATTATAAAAGGCACATATACATCTATATACAAGTGCATAAATATATAAATAGGGGTGTTATACAAAAATAAATACCCTTTCTTTCTCTTTTTCTCTTTAGAATAAGTCTTTTGCAAAAGGCAGCTTGGTCCCTAGCTGGTGGGAGGATGAGTCTCTAAGGGTCTCAGTGGTGGAGGGCTGCTGTTCAGATGTCTTGGTAGGTCCTGACCCAAAGATGTGATCACTGGATTCTGGGCATGGAGATCACCTCTGGACTGGCAGCAGTCAAGTCTTTCTACCTCTTCAACTGGCACCAGGCCTAAGCAACAAGGGCTTCCTGAGGGGAAAAGGAGCAAGAAATTACAATACACACTGGAATGAGAGATGCTGTGGAAGTTTTCAAGTCAATAGTTCACTTTATGAGGAGGGGTATTCTGATCAAAGAGGAAGATCTGCATCCTGAAAGTCTGTGTGGGAATTTGATGCCATGATCACACAAAACAAGTCTGATCTGCACTACAGGGGTGGATCAATGGATTAGGTCCTAGGGAGACGGATTCATGTCACTTGAACATGAGCCATCAGAAAGGCTCTGCAGTGAGATTTCCCTTCCAGAGCAACCTAAAATGATGAGATGAAGGAGGCATGGAGTTTTCCAAACCACTGACCTTGATGGAAGAGGGTATCTCGTCGAGCATCCAGGCTAGGGCCTCCCACTTTGCTTCCCATCACTGGATGATGGAGGCCAACAAAGTGCTCTTGAAGGTGAGGACAGTCATCTTGTGGCTGAAGAAGCTGGTGAGTGGAGTCATCTGGGAGACTATAGAGGAAAGTGCTGTCTTCTGTTCTGGAGCTGGGCAATCTGGGGAAGCAGGGAAAGGGGTTTAGTGCTGTCTACAGATCTTTCCTCCTTGAAAGATATAACTCGTGTCATGTCTCAGCCAGCTCATCAATGTGTGACTCAGAACATTCCTAAATGAGGGGAAGAGCAGAAATTGGGATGCATTTGTGGGATGGGAATGAGGTGATGTGGGACCTGGTATCCATGATCCAACAGCTGGTGAGTGCCACAGCAGCTAAGAGGAATAGTGCCTCACAGGGAGCAGCATGGTAATGAAGATATCTGAACAGTGAGAGACAAAGCACTCACAACTGGACACTGGGCAGATTCTGGGGCTGCTGTTTATCAGCATCAATCACAGATGTTTGCTTCTCTCATCCTGCTTTTTAGTCTCCCACTTCGAAACAGGAAGAGAAAAAGGGGACAGAGGGGAGTAGGTTTGGCCACCTCTACAAGTAAATTATTCCTCCCTGAAATCTAAGAGGAAGGAGTTGTGCAAAGAGAATTTAGACCTAAGTGTCCTAGTGCTGGAGCATGGATTTGTTTCTCAAGACTTGGGACAGACAGGAGTGTACTGAGGGCAGGCTTTCATGAGCATGTAGTCTTGTGGGTCCCAGTGGATTGTTCCACCCTTCCTCCACATGCCATGACTAACCTGGAGGGCTGGTAGTCTTGCTGGGCACTCCCATTCTGCAGCACTCTTGCCTGCAGCAAGGCATTGGTCTCCTCGTGGGACTAGAAGGAGAGAGAAGGATTCTTAGCAGAGCAATGGCACACAGCAGCATGAAGAGGCAGGTGCTGATCTGTGTGTCAGAACCCTGGGGCAGACTGCTGAAGCTCTTACAGCAGTAGGCTGAAAAAGCTGAAACTCTTCTGCTACTGAGGGCAGTGGAACTGACCACTGAAAAACTCACTTTACACTTACTGCTGAATCAGTGGGGGATAAGCAATTTAAAGTCTCAGCTCTGGCACTGCCTGTTACCCTTTACAGAGTCCTCAGCACTGTCAGTGCCTGTGAGCTTTGCTCAGGGGACACAGGAACCATTGCCCTAAGAGCTGCCTTTTCTCACTGCCTCCTCCATACTCAAGAGACACTGGCCCAAGAATCCACCCCTTCACCAGCTTTTTGGAGACCTTCCTGTTCCCCCCATGTCTCAAAAGGGGAAATCTCTCTTGGGAAGCCAGCCTTGCCACTTCTATGTGCTGTTAAGTGTGCCAGCCACGTCTGGAGAAGCCCTCTCACTGCAAGTGTGGCCTCCAGCTCACGACAAACCAGCTCCTGATCCCAGGCGTGGACTCACCTGCGGCACTTCATCGGGGCTGTAATCTCGGGGCTTGGTGCTTGTGTACCCCACTCCTGCAGAGGTGCAGATGCCATTCAGGTGTGCCCTGCTGGCATAGGGCTGCCCATTAACAAAGGGATGTCCATTGGCACGAGGAGCAGAGATGCCTCTCAGAGGCACCATGGTGTACTGGCACGATGACACCAGCAGCCCAGCTCCTGGGAAGCTCATGTCAATGGTTTGCTCTGCAGAGGGAAGGAAAAAAAAGTCTGAGGCAAAAATGAGAGATAAGGTCAAGCTTGTTGAAGCTCAGCATGTATAGGGTTAGGCTGTCCTATCATGCAGCTATTTTGACACTCAAAGCACTCTTGGAGTTAAATGATGGAAAGGGGCCCTTTGCCTCTAGTCCTTGAGGTTCCTTTGCAACAAGACAATCAGGACAAGGGACTACCAGTGGCCTTTGTCTTTATAGGGTTCCACAGGACATCTAAAACTTGCCCACTGCCCAGCCCTTCCCTGCTTCCCAGAATTCCCTCACATTTTGCGTGTTAGATGCAATTACATGCAGGATCAGATTTAATCCACAAGCAAAACATATCCTGTAGATCAGCCCCCAAGAAAAAACCCTTACTCTGTTTGGACCAAGCTCTCCAAAGGCAAAAGGGGATGAAAGCCACGATGAGGAGAACGATGGAGCCCAGCACAACGCCCACAATCAAGTAGGGCAAGTCGCTGGAACGTGCCACCATGGCTCCTGTCCCCAGGCCACTGTGCCCACCACTGAGGGGGGGACGCTGCTGAGGGGGCACTGTGGAGGGTGGAAGACGACCTGGCAGGCCAAGAGACTTCCGAGCTGCGGAAGGAAGAGAGATAGAATGTTAGACAGAGACATGGCAGATGGCACAGCAGCCCACTTCAGGGATGTTTATGCTGCTGTGGAGTGGCCAGACTCCTATGGTGGCTTTAAAGAAGCACTCCTGGAAGACAGGATTCCTAGGCTGATACATTATGGCAGCACAGACAAGGCCTCTGTGCTTGGCTCACAGCTTTGCCAGATCTGCTCTTGGACTGCTTGAGCAAAAGCAAAACCAGAAGAGCTTCTCCGAAGCACACACTTGGACTTAATGCTGTTCCTGTCATGAAAGTGCAGCTTCTTGATAGACAACATGGGGCCTGCTTCTAACACAACACTGAGTTCAGCACAGCAAGGGAAAGTCAGCCCTTCTGCTTCCAGTCACCATCTCTGTGACAGTTGGGAAAACAAAAGGTAACTGCTGCTCTGAGGGATAGTGATGGACTCTGCACAAGGGGTGAGTACACAGACCAGTCACACTGATTAACAGCAGGGATGAGCCTGTGCCTCCCTTCTCTCCAGTGCTGCCTCCACTACTTTGCTGAGCTTGGGTGACACACTGCCAAGCAGGGATGGCTCCTGCCCTGCTGTGCTCTGACAGCTGCAGGCAGGGAGGGCAGCAGGCTGTGCTCCCAGAGCTGTCCCGGGAAGCCTCTTACCTTTGGTTTCACAGATCATCACGTTGCTGAACTCGCTTTCACCTCCCTCGTTGAAGCACTGCATCTTAATGTCATAGGAGGTCTCTGGCTGCAGGTGGCTGATGGAGTGCCAGTACCGGTCTCCTGAGGAGGGAACAAACACATGGAGCTCTAAATTTCCTCAGGGAGCACGCAGCTGGCCCAGCTCTGCAGCAGTGCCCACTAAAGTAGCCTGGACAGCTGCTGCCTTTTGTGCACAGGGCTCCTTTTGGCCGTGCTGGCTTCCAGTAGGGACCAGCAGCTGTGACCAGTCTCTCCATTTCTCCTACCTTCCACCACATCCTTCTTGTAGTCACTGTCATTGTCACTGTCAGTGGGGCGGTAGTAGATGTAAAATCCATGGATGGGAGTGTTGTTGTTGCTGGCTGGGATGTACTGCAGAGAATGGAAGGAAGAGCAGAAATTAGCAGAGATGTCCATGCCCGTATTGGACTAGGTGAGGAGCAGCTGGAATAAATGGGATGGGACAGAAAGGTAATCTAGCAGAGGAATCTTCTTCATGTTGACATTGGTTTGCACAATAAGGGCTTTTCTACAAAAGCTCACTGCTACTTCCTACTCTCAAGCTTTGGTTCTCTCAGGTGACAGACAAGCTGTGGATCTGGGCCTGTCACTCCAGGCATCCAGTGCTCTGCTCCCTCTCAGCAACCACTGCCAACAATTCAGAGAAAAAAATTCCTCAACAACAGTGACTCAGCTGGGCATGGGCAAGCACACCATCATCTTGACTCCGGTAGGCTCATGGCTTCCAGACAAACTGGGTCTTGCCATGAACTGGTCACTGCAGGAACTTTGTGTTTCTGAAGACAGTTCTCTTCCTCCCCCACACCCAGGGCAGCACTGTCCCAGCTCTTTGTGTTCTTGCTGTCTTTCACCCAGTATTCTATCAGCTACTGTTGGAGTTTAAATGAACAGCTGTGCCCATCCTACCTTGTGGCAATTTCTGGTTAGAAGCTGCTACAAGAAAGGAATGCATCCCTCTGAATAAGCTCTAAGCTGTTGAAAACACTTGGATCTGGGCTTGTGATCTGAAAGATCCTACCCACTCCTAAAAATCCTCAGGAGTGGACTGCTGTAAATGATTATCAGCATTCAGGACTGTTACCCACCAAATGAGAGTGAAGGATGTATCTGCTGGAAAATACCAGGACAGAGAGAGGTGCTAACTGATTCCAGGAATCTGGCCAGGAGAGCAAGAAGCTACCCAATGCATTTTTCAGCTGTGCTTATTGAACACAATGGTCAAGACGCCATGGTTATCCACTGAAATTTTCCCATATAGAATGTTGGATTCAGATGGAAAGAGTTTCCTAGGCCCTCTGACTTCCCACCCTTCTGTGTGTCCCAAGCCCAGTCCTCCTTTGGTGGAGGCAGCTATTGGATCTCAGATCCATTTGTCCTGGTGCCAGGCTCCAGTGTGGTAACCTGGAGGAGGTGAAAGCTGGGCAAGGAGCACCCTCACACCTGGCTCCTCCACTCTGAGCCCACAAGCCTCACCATCCACTTGAGCATGATGGTGGTCTCGTTGATGGCGTCGGTGAAGGTGATGTAGGGCCCGGCCACGGGGCGCTCGTAGACGCGGCTGCTGTAGCCGGACACCACGTAGGGCCGAGACGCCGCGCTGGGCTCGCTCTCCCCAAGGATGTTCAGCGCCCGGACACGGAACTTATAGGATGTGCCTGTGGGGAAAATGGGAAATAAAACAGCTGCAGGGATTGGAGTTTTCCAAGATTCCTGCTGTCAGCATGGCCCTGACTCTGAAGAGCGGCTCCAGAAGGCAGAGAGCCTACGGCAAGTTTGTTGTGGAAGTCCAAACACTGAATAGTCACATTTCAGCCATGTCCTAGATGGAGCCTGCTTTTATTTACCTTCCCCAGTTCCTGTCTGGATAGCAGTTTTGGAAAGGTGTTCTTCCTCTACTCCATGGGAATTAAGTACACCAGTTCCAAGGTCAAAGTCTAAGTAATTTATACTCAAACTTCATTTTACTGGTCTTTAAATTGGGGTAGTTATGTTCCCCTTTTAAGCTGTCCAGCTCCGTGATGAAATCTTTTCTCATGTGAAATGCAATGGGATTTGTGTGCCCATCTGTCTTGCCTGTGGCTAAGGAAAGTTCTGTCCTGTCTTGTAAAAGGCAAAACCAAATGCCTTTAGTAACTGTATCCCGTACTACAGAAAAGCATGCCTAAGCCTCCCTGAGGGAGGTCAGACCTGTGCTGGTCTCTGCAGCTGGAGAAATTGGAGAAGCATCTGCAACTTTTTCCCTACGCACCTAAGGCAGGACTCAGGGAAGCTTTGTTTTGCTCATGCATGCCAGGGCTGAGCAGGATGTGACAGATGGCTAACCATCCTACAGGGACCCTGCAGCTTTCCTACAGACCTCCAGGAAGCAGGGAGGAGAGCACCTGCCTACCTTTCTCCAGGCCTGGGATTTCCACAGAGAGGCGAGAGGGAGGAATGTCACTGGTGGCCAGGACCCAGTCTCCCAACTTCTTCAATTTCTTATACTCCACACGGAACGACTGGATGGGGAACCCGCCATTCCCACGGGGGATCCAGGTCACGTACACAGATGTCTCTGATGCCATGGAGATGGTTGGACGGTCCGGTGCCTCTGGAGCTGCAAGGGACCCACAAGGACATCAGGACGTGAAACATATTCCTGTCACCCTGTCTGGAGGATTCTGTAGCTCAGAGGTACATGGGTGAAGGACTACCTGCACTGCACCCAGCCACATGCTCTGCAACTCCTGAATGCTCTCTTCCTTCTGTCTCTTCATTAGAGCTGGCACCCCCAAATTCTCATGCCTTTCAGTTTGTGCCCACAAGCACCTTTTACTCCTGCTTGCATCTTCCTCCTTTTCCACTCCCAGCTCAAGTAGGATGAGACAAGGTTTGAGGTGTGATCAACCATCATGGGAGGGAAAGCAGTGAGAGGGGTTGGATGCAGGGCTGGAGGTGGAGCAAAAAGCCTGGGTGATGTGGAAGCAGTGAGCAGGGGAAGACTGATGCTAGGGACAACCAGGGAGATGGGAGCAGGAGAGATTGAGAAGAAACAGCTGAGAAGAAAATAAGGAAAAGTTCTGAAATGTGGAAATGCAATTTGACAGGAAAACAATCCAAAGATGGGAGGGAAAGAGATGAATGGAGCCATGGATATGAAAATAAAGACAAATGAATGAGTATGGGGGAGACTGAGGATGGCACTTCACAGAAGGATGAGGATGGAAGGAGAGAATTTCACAGAAACTATAGAGGCAACAGTAATGATAGAGACAAGGTGGGAAACAACAAATGAGATTGACCAGTAAGGATCTGATGTTTCTCCTGTGCAGCAAGATACCCAAATGGAGCACTGTGCACCCCTAGAATGGGAATGGATTGCCCCTAGCCAGGGCTTGGCTGAGAGAGGAGGATGCCAGGACATGCAGGGACTTGGTCCCCATTCCTCCCTCACACTCCATCTGCACCCACTGGTGCAGTGTAGTTTGTTGTTCTGTGCCCCACACATCCACAGATTCCACGACAGGGCTTTCTGAACCCTCTGTGTGTAACTCAGCAAGAGACACAGAGTTGCTGAGATATCCTTACACTGAAGGTGGGGTGAGGCAGTGGGACTTGCCTGCTCTCCAGCAATGACTGTCTGCCAAGGGCAGTGGCAGGGGTGTCCAAGAAGGACCTCTCCTTGTCAGAAGCTAGAAACCANTAACAGAGACATGCACTCAGATTTAACTTTTGCTGTGATGATGAAGGCAGATAGGATGTGGAGGTAAGTACTTCCTGGACTCTTAACAGCCCTAGGGACTCAAAGCACTCAGCCTGCTGACAGGAACTAAAGCTAAAGGGGCAGATTTGTTAATAGATCCCCTTCATATTTCATTTTCTACAACTTTTAATTGGTTTTCTTGAAATGTTGCTAGATTTCTGTCTCCAGGCAGAGGATGGATTAAACAACCTCTTGACATTTATACTAGACCCATTTTCTACAGTCCTGCAGGTGTTCAACTGAGACATCAAGGGAAGAAGGGATCTATTCCAACCCAACAGAGGATCAGTTGGAATTTTCCCCATCCTACCCTCCACTTTCCCTTCAGGCCGTTGCTCTAAGCTGGGGGCAGATGGCTTTCCAGAGCAGAAACACTCCCATTGTCCTAAGGCTGGTGCCTTGTGCCTCAGGGCTGGGACAGGATATTTCAGAGGGGCCCTCCCTGACTGAGAGCCCAGGGGAGCCCAGGGAAAGCTCTGCCCTTTACCGGTGCGGAAGGTGACCATGGCAGTCTGTCCCTCGCCAGCACAGTTGTGAGCAGCCATCTCCACCTCGTAGAGGCTCCCAGGGTCCAGCCTGGTGAGGGTCAGGCGGTGCTGTGAGGCTGGAACATCCCTCACAGCCCAGCTGTCCGAGGCATTGGTCACCTGCTGAGAGAACAATGCAGGTGTTGCAGAGCTTGGGGCAGGCTGGGCTTCCTGTGCGCACTGAGCTCAGAAACTTTATTAGGAAGTTGTGTCCCAACCACACATCTGTAAAGGAGGTAGATGTTTCCAGCCTGATTTTGCAAAGCAATTCAGGTATAAGCAATACAACTCACCCAAGCCCCGGAGTGTTTTCTTGACCCCAGGGTTCAGTCAGCCCTGTTCTGTCCTCTGGTTCCCTTTGATACCACCACCCCTCAATGTGTGTAGATCTCCAGAGCAGTATAAATGCAGTATTAGCCACAGGACTGAGCTGCTTTAGGAGCCAAATCTCTCCTGCAGCCCAGCTGCTGAACTGCTCATTTAGATACTGGCCATTTCCATGGGATGAGGTACCCAGACACAACTTTGTTTTACTGAGTTTTATCCAGCCTCACCCCAGGCACTTTGGGGCTGAAATGAAGAACCATAACGCTCAAGAAAAGGTTTTTGCAGAGAAGAGGCCGTGTATGGCCACAGCCCTCAGAAAAGCTTGGAAACAGAGTTTGTTTTTTGGTGATACCCTGATGCCCCATGCAGAGGGGGAGGGAAGGTGGAACCTCCCTCCTTCTCCCCAGCTGCAAAGATAATATTTTTGCAGGCAAATAGGCAGGACACTGAAGTGACCCGGTGCCGAAAGGAGCATTAGTAATGCAGGCAACGCAAGAGAACGGAAATGCCAAGACTCTGCTGTATCATTCATCTTCTCCAAGCATTTGACACTGACTGATTAATGCCTGCCTCGTTTTATTTTTATTCCTGAGCCTGCAAAGTTGTGAGGCCAGGGCCAGGAAAGGAAGAGAGAAATTCTTAAGAAACAAAAATAAGGGCTGCATGGCATCTGACTGCTTGCAGGCTGCTGGGAGTTTAGCGGCAGTGTAGGAGCAGAGTAAAAAGAGACATTCACAGATATTTTCTAGAGAAGAAGCAGAACCTTGCCCAGTACAAATGTAGGTCTCCTGTCAGTAGGTCTAACTTTCCTCACAGCCATCTTCTACACAAAGAGCCTTTTCTTTTGTTGCTGAATTGATTCCTTCCCTCTCCACACACATGCTTTTCCAGTCAGAAATGTCAAAACCGGATCATTATATAACTTGATCCTAAGGATCTTGGATAGAAAGAGACTCTTTCTAAACAAGTTTAAGGGTTATTGGGACTAATTCCTTTCCACACAATCCTTAAGCATCCCAAGAAAGAGTCTCCAGCTGAGAATTTGGACTACACTGAAAACATATTACTGCAAACTGCAGTGACCCATGGTGACCTTCACTGCCCCACGGCCCCTTCCAGGTGACGCGCTGAAAAACAAATCAAATATGGACAAACTCCAAGGCTGCAAGTTAAGACTGCAAGCAGAATTGGTAGTTACATGATATACCACTGGGGAATAAATCTCTTCTTGCCAGACAACCAGAGCCAATAGTCTGGGGATGCTTTTGGCATCTTTGTTTTTTATTTAAGCTTGCCCTATTGTGTTCCTGTGCTGGCATCTTCTGCCTTTGTTTTAAAGAGCTCTTTAAAGAGATGGTTAGCTGAAATCCTCGTCTAAAATTTTTTTAGAAAGAAATCAAGGATAGTAGCAGTCTTCTGTTACACTATATTTTCACAAAAGCACACAATTCCAGGAAAGTAGATACATATATTCACATGTACTTGAAAATTGTGCCTTGCAGTGGCTGAGAATCCCAAACATGCGATCTGGCATGTTTTTGGAATATACTCAAACCCGCTGGGGTTTGAGGCAAAACCTGCCTCTCTACTGAAACTTTCTGCCTACTCAAAGGAAAGAAAAGCAGCAGACAAATAAATTCAAGCCCCCTTTTCCCACTTATCCCCAGCAAAATGGAAAGAGGTACTTTAGACCTCAAAAGCAGAAGTTTTTCCTCAACAATGCTTCACCATTTAAAGAAACTGCTGGGCTACACTGTGCCTATATTGCTGTGAAGCACCCCAGAGGGAGGAGCCCTTGGGCTCCACGAGGAATTGGCTGTGCACAGTGTGCTCACACTGTGTCACCTGCAATGTACTCCACAGCGCACTGCCTTCCAGCTTCCAGAATAGAACTAGGGGGTGAAGATCTTCCCAGAGGATTTAGCATGGATACGACAGCTCTCTGCTGGCTCCTCGCACTCACTGGGCATGGGCACTTCAGTGCTGCTGAGCAAGGCAGGAACATGCAACAGAGGCTGCTGCTCTGTGTCCTGCAGCCCAAGCTGTTTAAGGCAGATGTGTCCCCATGGCCTGTGCCAAGACAAAAGCATTCCAGAGCAAGTCATTGTGCAACCTGTCCTCAGGGCTTCCTACCTGTGCACGCACACAGCTGGGAATTGGATGTGGAAGCTACTGGAGAAGTGTGTGCATGTGCCTTCTGCATACTTAGGCAGACAGGCACTGCCACTGTGCTCTTCCAGGACTGCTCAGCAAACCTCCTGTGACCATCACACCTCTCAACAGGCTGAGGCTGCAGCTCAGGAGGTCCCACTAACCAGCGCCACCAGTGAGCGATGGGTGCCCCCGCCCCAAGGCGCCTGCTCACGAGGAGTGCAACACGTGGTGAGGCCACCAGCCCACCCATGGAACAGCACAGAGGGAAGATGGAGCAGGGCAAACCAGGGATACCTTGCGATGCTTCACCACGTAATAGAGGATGGGGGCTCTGCTGTCAGGCCGGGGTCTCCACACCAGGTCATAGCTGTCCGTCTTGGATGTGCGTGGAGAACTGAGAATGATGGGGGCTTCGGCTGGAGTCACCAGCTCCTTGTTGGCTGCACACTGTGCAGATGCTGCTAGAGGGGTTGTCCCAGGCTTTGGCAGCCCAGCTTTATCCAAGGGCAGCTTTAAGGCACTGTCCCAGGAAGGTGATGTTGGAGGTTGAGCCGAGTCCAGCTGGGCATCTCGCCCAGGGTTGAGTGGAGCTCCTGGAAGACAAGGTGTCACAGCAGGGTCAATGCCCATCCCAGTCTGTGGTTAAGGCAAAGCTGTGACCCCCTTGTGCAGTGATGCCTGCTATGCCACTATGTTCCCTGTCTCTCTGAAGTCCCTCTTACCCTGTGTAAGTTCAACAGAGTCCAAGGAATCAGGTGGTACCTCTCTCACCTCGGGTGAATTCAGTTTTTAAGCTGTTGCTCAATGCAAGTTCAGAGGCAGAGCTAAGCCATGGGGTGAGGCACTGCACCCAGATGTCTTGTGTCTCTTGTGTAGAGATCACCCAAATGTGCACACATAGCCCTGCCCCTTAGGAAGCAAAACTGGTGTCATGTGTTCCCACAGGGAGCTATGGAGACCTCAGCCAGAACAGCACTTGCAGCATAGGTTAAATAGGAAGCAGGGACAGCACACCGACTTCCCTCCCCTGTTTCCCCTGTCCCTCTCCCACGTGTTAGGCTGTGACCGAATGGCCACGACTCTGGAGAGAGAGGCTTACCCGGGCGGGCTGTCCTCAGCTGCACCATGGCTTGGGCACTGCCCACCTCGTTCTCAGCCATGCACTGGTAGATGCCTTCGTCCTCGGGCCCCACGCTGAGCAGCCGCAGCGCCCGGCGCGACAGCCGCAGCCGGTGGCTGCCCGACAGCGGCACCGCGTTGCGCAGCCACATCACCGACGGCTGCGGGTTCCCGCGCACCTTGCACGTGAACTTGGCGCTCTGGCCCCAGGGAATGATCTGCTGGGACAGCTCCATGGTGACCTCCGGGGGCTCTGTGTGAGGGAAAAACACAGAGTGCTGAGCACCACTCGGATGGGAGCACGGCATGGTCATGGCTTTGCACTTTCCTCTCTGGCAGCGATGAGAGCAGAGTGATGGATCCTTTCCTGCCCTAAAGTCCCACTCCCCTTGTGGGGGCCCACATGGGTCTGCTTCAATGACCCTTCCTTTCAGCATCCACACAAACTGCAAAGGGAGGTAGCCCAAGGCCATCTTGCCCACTTGCATGACATCAGACATCTACAAGTCCCATTTTTCTGAGCTGAAATGCTACTCTGCAAAGATTATGCTTGTGCCACAACACCACCTGATGAAACGCAATCCGTGAAACACAGGCTTAGCCTTCCTAAAAACCGTGAGAATGGGAAATGTGTGTGGTAGAAATATCTAAAGTGCTGTATCCCTTACATTTTCTACTCCACAGAGAGCTTCCCTACAAAACAGAACAAAACAAAGA
Source organism: Trochalopteron elliotii (assembly GCA_024734555.1). Lineage (NCBI taxonomy): Eukaryota > Metazoa > Chordata > Aves > Passeriformes > Leiothrichidae > Trochalopteron > Trochalopteron elliotii. Next base: position 3,296,338 of record JANPWX010000073.1, read on the forward strand.
CGCTCTAATGTCTTCCTTATGCCTACGTCAAATATGTCTAAAAAGCAAGCAGGCTTTCACTAGAAAGTTTAGAACAAAAGCAGTGCCACAAATGACAGGAGAAGAGCTTCTGCAGAGGAAGGGAGGATCCATCATCTCCAGCCCCATGGTGGGAGCCAAGAACAAGGAACTACTACTCTCAAGAAGGAATTAGTCTGGTCTCCTGGAAACTAGAACCACAAGCAGGGCTTTGCATTACATTGTGGTTTGTCCAGGGAGAGGAAGAGTGCTTCAGTGCTGGTATCTTCCCCTAGAAGAAGATGAGGTGCCCAAGCCCTGCCTGAAACAATGGCTCCAGCAGCACTCACCAAACACCTGCACGTTGTAGAAGATGAAGGCAGCCCCGGGCTCCCCAACACCATTGTCAGCCATGCAGCTGTAGGTGCCCGAGTCCTCCTCGCTGGTGGGGTCGATCAGGAGGTTGCTGAGCAGGAACCGCGTCTTGTTGTAGGCGGAGACGCCGGAGCCGTCCTTGGCCCAGGTGACCCGCGGCGGGGGGATCCCACTGGCCACACACTCCAGAATGAGGCTCTGGCCCTTGGTGACAATGATGGTCTGAGCCTCAGGAGGGTAGATTATCCTGGCTGCCTCTGCTGTGGAGCCTGGGGAGGAGAGATGGAGGAAGGAGGTGCATGGGAAGGAAAATGGCTGGTGGGAGAGGACCCTGTGCGGTGGGTAGGTTGGGATAATGGTAGGGCACATTGTTTTCCTGTGCTGGGGCACGTAAATGGCAATGCAGGACAAGAGGGACATTCTGTAAGAGTTCTGTGCTCACAGCAAAGTCACCTTGCCAAAGGGCTAAGGGCCTTTGCCTGCCCACCACCAAGAACAAATCCTAAGGAAGCATGGCAATCCCAGGGCTGCATACACTCACTCCAGGAGCAGACCTTGGGGCCTTCTGCTGCTGGAAAGGAGTTTTCTCAGCTACTGACAATGGTTCACACAGAAAACCAGCTGCAATAGCACTGGTCAGTGCCCCCAGAGCTGGAAGTGTGCAGTGAGGGGACAATGACTTACGTCTCACACGGAGCCTCTCACTGGAGACTGAAGTTTTCACCTCCTGTGTCACGGGGTTGTAGGCAGCACATTTGTAAGTCCCCTCATCCTCCTGGCTGGCATTAACGATCTGAAGGTTCCCAGATGGCATAATAAGATAATTGTCTGTACAGAGAGAAAAGAAAGTGGCACATGGTCACAAGATACGCTCCTGTCCAGTCTCCTGGAAGACATGCAGTGCCCTGAAGAAAAGGTGGACCGGGGGAAAGAAAAAAATCATGATGTCCCAGGCAACATGGACATCAGGGAGACCATGCCAGGGACCCTAAACTAACTTGTGCTCAGACAGGTGGCAAAGGGGCAAGGAGGCAGGAGGTAGAGACAGCTACTGCTGATAAGGAAGGGCGAAACTGAGGGTCCTGTGACAGAACCTGCTGGGACAGACCCCTGTGCCCTCACCTCGGGAAGCCTCCAGCCACTCCTGCTTCACACTGTAGCGGACCTGAGCCTTGGGGTGACTTTCAGGCAGGTCACAGGCAATCACAGCCGTGTTCCCTTCGTCCACCTCGATCACATGCTGGCCGTCAAACTTGAAATCTTTGAGATCTGCAAAGAGAGCAAAAGACAAGGCATCTCAGTGGCTGGCTAAACTTCTCAGTGTCAGCTCATCCTCTCCCCATGGACTCAGGGCTGTTTCATCGTGGTGCTGGCAGAAGACTGCTCTGACCCCAGTAGCTAAGGAAACTGGCTTGCTTTCACAGTTGGCTTTTTTTTTCCTCCTTTTCCCTACAAAATGAGTAACTTAAAACACAGCTTCTGGAGAAACTGCCTGCTCCAGGGCTGGGAAACTGGGTGTGAAAAATCCTGGCCCGAGAGTAAAAAATAAGCCAACTTACTGCAGCACTGAAGGGTGGCCAAAAATGATCCTTCTGCTGCCTGCTATTTCACACACTGCTGCTGTCCTGCTGCTGAGATGCTGACTTTGTAGTCCTAACTCAGGGAGCCCAGCCTGCTTCAAGGGTGTACAGATGCCAGGTGGGAGGAAGTGTGTGATGCCCCCTGAACTGCTTCCACACCTGAGAAATCAGCATCTCTGCTGTGGGCACTCTTGCTCCCATGAAATATCTCACAGCTGAAAGCTGGTTAACCACGATGCTTCACATGTGCCCAAGCTCGAGTTAAAAGAACAGGGACTTGCAAGGAAAACCAGCTCCTCCTCTACATGGGACAGGTGCTCCTTCCCTAAATCAGCTTGTCAAGTGAAAACCTTGTCCCATCACGTCCCTCTGCCTAGGCTGTGATGGGAGTTCCCACCCTGGCTGGGCTGATGTGGGCAGCAGGACTGGAAGCACAGGGGAAAGCACTAAGAAAAAGGGGTACCTAACTTTTTGTTTTCTTTTCCCTGTTTTTTTAAGGCAGGAGGAGAGGACTGCATTGAAACCCCACAGATCTGGCAGGGCAGAGAGCATGCCAACATGGCCCCACCAAACTTTCCAGAGAGAAAACTGGTTTCCATTCTCTCCGGGCATGATGGCAAATCTTGCCGAGGTACTGCAAGCTTGAAGTTTGTCTCAGACAGCCTGTGCTGTGAGGGAGGAGGTTTTTTGCATGGAAAAAAGTCCCTCATGCATTTTTACAATGCTGTACACCAGCCCAGGCGACCACTCATGAAAACGGCACATCCCACAGTTGGTCATTGTGCCAGGTGACAGGTCACACTGTCACATCAAGGCTTGGGCTGGTGCCTCTTCCCAGGACCCAGGGCTAACAGATCTCCTGAATGGCATGCCACTAAATCTGGATGAGACCACACTTCCCTTACAAAACTGTAAGGCAGTGTGTTGCATCTGTAGCCACGGCACGGCCATGTGCTGTCAACAGCTCCCTCGCCCCTAGAAACCCATCCCAGGATATGGCATCCATGACCCCGGGCAGTTTGGGGAGCTGGGGGGCAGCAGGAGGGCAGCAGGCAGCCTCCCCTGGCAGCCCCAGCCGGCAGAAAAATGTGGGGTTTGTTCTCTGGGAAATGCAGCAGCGCTCCAAGAGCAAAAGACAACTCTGGCTCCAAGCTTCTCCCACCCACAGTCATGGAAAAGTGACATGAAATTTCTCAAGCAGACTTTCTGATTAAAGCAAGATCCTTTATGGAGTTTAAATAAAAACCAGCTCTCTTGGCAAGGCCTGGAGAAAGCCTCCCCGAGCGTGGTGCGGAGGGGCTGTCGGGCGGCTGCTGGGGGAGCCAGCGGTCCCGGGCCCAGATCTGAGGGGAGGGGAGGAGGTTGAAAAGAAAAGGGGAGGTTTTGCAATGTCATAAAAATGATTTGCAATGAACATGCTTAATACTTCTGGAATTTCTTGGCATTGTTCAATTAAAAAAAATAATAAAAAGAAGGAGTACGGCTGAAGTTCAGAAATGTGATTAATCCTTTAAGACAAGCTGAGGAGGGGAGCCATGTTTCCACTGGATATTAAAGCCAGATGAAAGTTAACTCTTAACTTGTGAAAAGCTGGCAGCGCCTCACACTCCTCCTCCAATGAAAGTTACTGCTCGGGAGGGGAAGGATGATGGATATTTTCCCCTCTTTGCTTTTTATATTTGATCAAGGAATAAAACAGTGAGAGCCACAGAAATGGAAAGAGGTGGGGAAGTGGCAAAAGCCCAGTGTCTGCCTGCCCACATTGCGCATGTTTCTCCCATCAACAAAATATAAACGAGCATCAGGAAAATTAATGTGCGCCTTGGTGGTCTGGATTCATCACAGCCAAATTAAGATTTTGGAGCCAAGGCATAGGCTCCAGCAATGCTGGCAGGGATCTGCACACACATACGTACACGAGCACGTGTACGTGCACACATACCCTGAAGAGAAGAAGGGGCCCGAGAGCCTGAAAAAAGAGCAGACCCAAGGTCCTGGCATGGCAGAGCCACCTTGAAGATGGAAAATGATGACCCTGTGCCAGAGCACCCCCTGCAATGACTGTGGGCTGGGCAGACATGGGGACCTCTCACATGCAGCCCCCCAGATGGTGGCTCAGCCCACATCTCACAGCTGTGGGTGTTGCAGCCCCACAGCAGGGAGCAGGACCTGCAGCTCTTCCTGGCCTCCCCTCAGCCCAGAAGTGAGGGACAAGGGGTGGAACTGTGGCCAGAGGGGGAAAGAACAGAGGAAAGGGATCCTGGGGTGGCTGTGGGAGCAAGAACCAGGTGCCTCTGCAGAAGCAGAGTGAAACTGGCAGGGGAGAGGGGAAGAATAGCAGAAGTGGGACAAACTACTTTCTCATATGCCAAGAGTATGAGCTTCCTGCCAAACTACCCTCCTAAATTCCTGCTTCCCTGCAGAGAACAAGACTGGTTTATTTGCCAGTGGATTTTGGCCACGGGTGATTTCAACTGCCCCGTTTGCCACTGGTATGGGCATGTAGAGCCATCCTTCAGTGCCCATGGGTCAGTCAGAGCTGGTGAGGGGTGGTCAGGGTCACCCGTGGCCCCCTCTGTGCATGGGACAAGCTCCCCCACACACATCCTGTTGCATTTGGCCCCAGCACGGCAGAATAGAGGGCCAGTGCCAAGCTGGGACAACCAGCTTCGTCCTGGGGGGTTCAAGCACGCTGCCCCTGAGTTGAGGGGGGATCATGCATGTCCCCCCCAGCAGGGAGGGGTGGAGGAGAGGATCCATGCCAGGGGGATATGCAGCCCCTTCAGCTTGCCCAGCCAGCAGCAGCCAGGACCCACACCTAACATGCAATTTGCACCAGAGTCTAACAACCACTGCAGCTGGGAGAAACCACATCCCCTCTCACTGCCTGGGTTTTCCTTCTCATATGGCAGCACCCAGCGTGCCAACCCATGTTCTTGTCCTTAAAAGACACGCCTGACCACAGTGAAGCAAGTCCTCATCTACCAGCCATTGTCCAGGAGGTGCTGTGGACAGACAGACTGAGCCCTGCCAATCCCAGCTGTGCTGGGATAAGAGGGCTGTTTTTTATCCCCCCTTTTTTTCCCTTTTTTGTTTAGGAGGGAGTGCAACCAAAGGCCATTGCCTCATTGCTTGTGTCCATCTGCAGCCGGCCCCGAGGCGCGATGGGGTGAGCGGGGGTGCAGCGAGGGTCAGCCCTGCAGCCAACTGTGCTGCTGTCACTGGGGAGGGAAACCAGCTGAATCCCAGGGCTGGGGGCCAAGCAGCTAGACAGACTCGATTAAATGAATGGGAGACCATAAATAACTTTGGAGAAGAAGCAATAGTAAATAAAATTATGGCCCCCAAGGTAAAAGTTCTCCCTGACACAGGGAAGAGTGAAAGAGGGAAGGGAGGGAGCCTGAGAAGGGGAATAGGCAGGAGTGGGGTCCTCCAGCCTGGGGCAGGCACCTTCTGCTATTCCCCCCTCAGCTGTGAGACCAGCCTAGGGCTATGGCTCTTGCTCTCCATCCAGCCAGCACCACAGGAGCCTGGGTACTGGTGCTGTCACCACCAGATTCCTCCCACCCTGCTGACACAGGCACAGTCCCACAGATTCCTGCCTATTCACACCCCTCCAGCACATCTCCTCCCCATGCCTCAGCCCCACTCCCCCACCCCGGGCCCATCTCACAGTCCTCCTCATGCCACAGCTTCGCTGGCTCACAAAACACCACCTGTGTTTTCCTTCTCTCCCCTCCTCACACTGCCTCGGTCCCCGCGGCCAGAGTCCCTGTGCCTGCTCTGCAAATGCTTTTCCAACAGGCAGCCATCCCCTTCCTTCCTTCCCTCCCTCCCTCCCTCCCTCCCGCCATTGCCTCTGGGGAGTATTAGCAGAGAGGCCCGGGCGAAGGAAAATGAATGGGGCTGTCTTCAGAAAGCAGCTGCAAATTCCTGGGGGATGCCCAGCCCGACCCCGTGCAGGGTCACTGCCCACAAGCACCACACGCTGGGGCCCAGCTTCCCACACGTGCTGCCACGGGGCCGAGGACTGACCTCACCCCTGGCACCGATGGAGGGAACAGGGCAACGAGCCTCCCTTGCCCACAGCCTTCCTGGGACACAGGTACCTGCAGTCCCACACCCCTGGCCACAGGGACACTGGAATGGGTGGAGTTCCTTTGCTGCATCCCTCATCTGTTTTTCTGTTCTGTTTTCAAATGTCACATCTACCCAGGTCAGGCTTGCTGTTGTGTTTGCTACACTGTTTTCTATGCATACAGATAAGTGCTGGAGCTACATAGGTCTCACTACCTCTGCTCATCAGCTTTGCTCCAGCCCTGCACTTCAGTTGTCCCTGTGAGCTCCACAAAGAGCTCCCGACCTTCCAAGCCTCTGCCTGTTACAGAACCAGCCCTCAGTACCATGTAATTCCCTGCTGGAATTGGCCCCACCAGAGCCCACTGCAGCCGTGCCTTTTACATACAGCACCTCTGCTCAGGAGAGGGGCTGGGGCAGGGCTTTCTGGCAGGATGGCAACTTTGCTACCTACAATCAGGCACAAAAAACACCTCTCCCTTCTTTGCAGCTGTCCTTCACATGAAGGCTTAAAGCCTGGCTTGGAAAACCAGGAATACTCCTGTTTTACCCATACAAGCTGTCCCAGACTGCAGCACTGCCCTGGGGCCTGCAGGGTTGGTCTTGTGCACCACGGACAGGCCCACAGTGATGAGCAGGTGTGACCTGCAGTGACCTGCCCTGATATGCCATGGGCTGCCAAGGTTGTTTGGAGCACCAGCTCAGCTCTAACTGGACTCAAAGCTGCCCAAGTAACACCTGAAGTGCTGCTCCCTTTGTCATTTCATGAAATCTCTCCCTTCTTCAAATCCCTCCCCCCTCTACCTCTTGGATATACAATAGCTATTTTATCTCTGCTGGAGAAATTAAATTCAAGTTTCAACCAGCTCTCTGAGCCAGGGGGAAGAGAGATGGCCTCGGCATCATTGTGCCACAGATGAGAGAAGGAGGCATCAGTCCCAGGGCTACGCTGTGGCTGCCAGCACTGCTGTGATGGTTATCTGCTGCTGACTGTCAGCAAAGCACAGCAGGCCCCAGGGCAGGGGCACACAGAGCCTGGGGCAATCCAGAGTGTTTTCCTCAAAGAAGGCCAAAAGAAAGGAGGGGAAATACCCTAAAAGTTGGCCAGATGCTGTTACCCACACTCCTCAAAACCCAGCAAGTCACTTCTTCCAATGACTCCAGGTCCTCTTCCAAAATAAACCTAAGCCTTGAAAATATTTCCATCACCCTCCTTCTCCCCACTGCCTTCATATGCACATTCCAGTTTCACTTTCCCCCTGCCACCTCAAAATAATTTTTGGATGGGACTAAGACTTTCAGAGGGTTTTCTCTCAGCCCTGAAGGTTATCTGGAGGAGATGTATCAACTGCAGTACTGACCTGCCAGGGGCTTTCCTCTCACCATGGCTGCCACTGAATCAGCTCTGAGCAAGGTCCTGTAGAGGAGGTCTGGAGCAGGAGAGAGAGACCAGGGCACACCTGCTACCACTGCTTTCAAACTCAGTCCCACCACCAAGTGGTGCTCCCTGTTCTTTCAGAGCACTACAGTGCCACTGCTGCAAGCAGCCTCCAGCTCATGAACATGAGACTGGTTATTCGAACCCCTCCAGAAGGTTTTCCTCCCACACCTTCAGTCCCGCATCTTTACTGGGATGCCCTATCTCTCTTCACTCACTGACTGCTAAATCTTCCCCACCTGGGTGCTCTTTATCACCTGAGGCTATTCAGGAGTGTGGGATACAGCCTCTGCCACCCCCAGCTACCCCTGAGGATGACGGACCCATGCAGCAGAGCACAGCAGAGCACAGCGGAGCACAGCGGAGCACAGCAGAGCACAGCAGAGCACAGGGGTTTTCCACAACAGATTAGTTGCTTAGTTGATCATCCAACCTCTGGCTCCAGTTTTGTGAGCTCCACTGAATGGTGCTCCTGACTTCCTCTCAGAAGCAGATTTGCCACGACAGGGACCACAGCCATGGCCAAGTCCTTTTCTTTTGCACACACACCCCCAAGTGCAATCCAGTAGGCAAAGGTGATTTGGCTCCTGGAGAGGGCTGATGCACTGTTCAGGGGCTTTGATTTGCCCTGAAGGACATGGTGGGGCCTTCTGATGCTTTAGGACCTGTGTCCCATCCACCACTGATGCTAGACTAAAGCAGTCAGGTCAGACATACTTTTCCCAGGAGACAGAGCTGGTGGTGGTGGGCTGGGGCATGAGTGAAAAAAAAAGGGGGATCAGCTAAGCAGGAGCTGCTCAGGCTGAGGAGCTGTGCACACCCTACTCTCCTAAATGCAAACCATGCCCTTGGTAATCCCATCCACCTCTCCCCTGCTCTCCTTCTCTCTATCAGGCCACCAGCACACACAGCCCCCTTTCTGCTCTGGAATGTGTTCTCCGAAACTTAATCTCAGCATGGGGCTCAGGCCAAATCCCCCGACAGATTCGGCCCCATGACAACCCCCTCCCACCCTGCCTCAGAGTTCAGCAACTCTCTCCTTGCTTTCCCTGGCCTCCTCCTCCTCCCACCCAGCCTGGCCTAAACATTTCACTCCTGATTAATGTATCACTGACAAGCCAATAGTTCTTGGCTTTAAAGCAAAGCCAGGCCCCACTTTGCACAAACATCTTCACTTCTTCATTTTCTTAAGACTTAGCCTGAACTCCCTTTTTGCTGGGAAAGATGAAGCCCTTTCTACGCTCAGGGACTGTCACTGGAAGGCAATGGGAGCCTCCTCTGCACACACTTGCTCCACCAAATACTGTGTGGACTTCTGAGAAGGTGGGGCTCTCCACTGCTCTTTCTCAGATGCATCCAAATACATCACTTTCTGGCCAAATACACACAACACCTGGCCAAAACCAGGTGTTTGTAAGAAAAACTGCCCACCTAAGACATCTCTGGCCACACACACACGTCTCCCAATGCCAGAGGGCAGCAGTGAGGAGCACATAAGATCAGGGATAGGAGCAGAGTCCCTTGCTCAGAGTTGTGTCTCACGAAGGCAGTAAAACTTCGCACACACTTACTCTGTGCTGGCAGCAGTCTGGCAGCAGCTCCAGCAGCAGTTGGGCCATCAGCACCAGCAGGTACTATTTATAAACTCAATCAATAAGTCAGGAACCAGAGGAAGCACCTTGACTGTCAGGAAACCAACCACACACACAAACCCCATAGCTCAGGTATTCTCTGGCCTTGTAAAAACTTCTCCCTGCAGGACAGGTCTGCAGCCTACCACGCAGGAGAACAGCTTGGGTCAGACTGGGCCACACCACGTCAGCCAGTCCACGACCAAAAATGCTACAGAAGGGCCTATGCCAAAAGAGTCACCCCTTGATGCCAGCACGAACAAGCAAGAATGGATGAGCCCCTCAAGATATGTGAGTGCTGGCCCAAGCAGAGCAGGGGCTGTCAGAGAACTGAAGCTACTCACTGGCTAAGGTGACCACGGCAGGGACGCTGGCGATGACTCCCTCAGGCACGCGAGCGATGCACTGGTACCGCCCCACGGTGCGGTTGTTGAGGGCCCTGATGATGAGCTTCCCTCGCTCCACGTGGATGCCCAGCACCTCGTCTGAGCCAGCCAGCTCCTTCCCGTTCAGCCTCCAGGTGAGGTTCACTCGGGGAGGATCCACCACACACCCCAGGCTGACTGGGCCCCCGAGTTTTTGGACAATAGAAGCAGGTTGTACTGTGACCTGCAGAGATTCACCTGCACAAAGGGAAAAAATGGGAATAAGAAAACTCTGTGAGACTCAGCAACAGAAATGATAGAGGAAAAGGCTGCAGTGCTGTACATTTTGCATTCCCCACAACCTCTCCTTGTGTTGCACCATCCCCTTGACTCCTCACACGCCCATCCTAATTTTTAGAGATTTACACCAGCCCCATTTCTTCTTGGCACCGCCTGAGAGAAATGTTCCACTCCAAATGTATCTCCTCCTCTGGAGAGGAGGGTTTGAACCTCTGGTCAAGACCTTTGGTCAAGGCTACTCAGGGAACAGCAGAGAGAGGAAACCTCTGTCCTTGAGGCATGGCTATGCTAAGCAGCATCGAGGCAAACCAGAATGGGTAAGAAAAGACACTCACTCAGTTTGGCAAAACAGCTGGCAGCCGCAAGCACGAGGCAAGGGATGGGGGACATGGGCCTCTTCCTTCCACGTGTCATTGCCATCCCATGTGCTGTGCCCTGGGGCGCCCAGGGAAGGGTCCCATAAGCTGCCTCAGGGGATGCAGTGGATCTGTGGCACTGGATTCCTGTGGATGACAAGAGACATGACAGATGAAACCCCTCAGGCTTCTTTTCTCTGGTTTCCAGCCCTGCCTGGCTTCTCTACCAACATCCCCAAACTGCCACAGATTCACCAAGTCAGTGGCCTGAGGAGACTACAGACGCTGATGTAAGCATTCCTCATCTCCAGCCTCTCTCCCAGGCACAGTTGGGAGTCTCCCAAGACATCCCATCCTCACACAGACACACACTCCTCTTCCCCATTTCATACTTGGCACAGTGAATGACAGTGATGCAGACCAGGCAATTTTCAGGAGCAAAACACAAACATTTCCAACAAAGTGTCACTGAAGATATCCACTGAGTGCTGCTGCCACTTCTTGGCTATGTCTGGAATACAGTCGATTTTGAACGCTCAAGTAAATGAGCAGTACTAAGTACTATAATCATTCTAATTAACAGACTCAATCTATGAAAATACTTCAAATTAACTGTTCTGCCTGAAACATACCACCTATTTTAAGTCTACAAAACCACCAGGTTCATATTTGAAAGCATCAACTAGCCCCAAAAAACTAGAAATGTAAGGCCACAACCCAGGTTGCTGTGAAGAGCTGCACACCGCAGTAGCTGCTTTGGAGACTCATGAACAAACACTAAAACAGACAAGCCAGGTCAGGGGGATTAAAGACCTCAGTAGCTGCCCTAAGAGACACCTCAGATGTCAGACTGAATTCATCTTTAATCAAAGGCAAGAGGCTGAAGTCAAGAAGAGACTTCCCTCTACTGGCACCATAATGCAGCTATAAGATTTTGAGCTCCCTTCAGCTGCAGCACTAAGATGACCTGCAAGTTCTTAGGGCACTGCAGAACCGATCCTGTAGCATGTCTACAAGGAAGAAACCCAAGACCAAACCCAAAGCAGCCATGGCAGCCAGCCCAAAGAGCAATTATACTGCCTGCTCCCCCTGCAGCAATCAGCTCATTAGCCACAACCAGCATCCTCAGGAGCACCTGACTCTGCAGGGTGGCATTTCCTTCTTCCACCACGGTCACTGTTTGAGCATGTGCTCTCCATACCCATCTCAGTCAAAAAGAGGGCACAAGTCCCTTCAAGCATAACTCCCAAAATTAAACCTAACTCCTGAAGTAAGGACTAACACATACTCCCCTTGAGATGCTTGGCAAGTTGTTCAATGCAAGGCTGATTACTGCTAGGAAGGAAATCACAGCATTTGGGGAAATATCACCAAGCTACTCTCAAATGACTTTGCTTGGATTTTGGTGACAGCAAAGGTGCAGAAGTGCAGCACAGGGCAATTTCCATGGCCAGACATGCTGAGGTCCACATGACAGCAAGAATCCAGCAGGCTGGGTTGAACACCTCTGCAAACTGGGCTGTCCCTTTTTCCCCTACATCCCAGTGCCCTGCTTGAAGGAGAAGTCATGGAAGAGACATTCATATAAAGCTGGGAAGAGAGAAGAAAAGCCTTCTCTGAGTTGGTGATTTGAAAAGGAAGAAACACCAAGTAAAGCTGCTGGAGTTTTGGAAAGGCCACAAAGAGCATCTTTACACAGCTCTCTGCAGGCCAGTATGAGTTCAGTGCACTGGCTGGCCCAGAAGGCTCTACACAAGACAGCCCTTTACAGGAGTTACACTGTCATGGGTAGAGTGGCTGTGAGGCCACAACAACAAGCCCTGCTGAGAGGCAGAGTAAATTAAGTCACGCTTGGCATGGCCCAATGTGGCTTCCAGGCATCCAGGAGCATGGGCAGAGCTCAGACATTGGGCATATCCTGCAGGCACCCAGAGAGAACAGCTAGGCCATACTCCAGCTACAGCAGGCCACAGCCCCATCACATGTGAAAATGCCTGTGGGTAACCTCCAGTGCCAAAGAGATAAGACAGCAATTTCCCTCCCACACACCTCATCCTTCTTGGTATTCACCCTTCTCACCTGAGAAGAGTTTCAAAATTTCCCCCACCAATCAGCATGTAGTGTTGTACAAGGTACTTTAGTGACTGACTTGGAGACCCATTCGAGTTGCTCAAGTTTATTTTTCCACGTAAGACAGCCACCAAAGCACCCTCCATTATGCCACAGCCACCATGGCAAGTCACCACTGATGATGGCTGTAAAAGTGCCCTGGCCCTGCCCATACCAGAACATGCAGTGTTAACACCACTGCTGATGCACAAGGTCCCACTAATTGCACTCATCTGGAAAAGACTTTGAGGTAGTTCAAGCTTAAAAACACCTCACACCCTAAGGTTTACTGGAGATGGAAAGCCTTTCACTGATGTAGAAGAGACATTTTGGGGTAGGACTTACTGTCTGGTTCCTCAGTGCTGGAAGCCTATGGAGCAAAGCTGACTCATTCCCCCTATCTGGATGGGTTTGGCAGCAGGATGGAAAAATGTTGGACGGAAAGGAGTTGCTCCCTGGAGCCCAGGCTGAGGGAGGGGGTAGGCAAAGACGTTCCCAACCAGACCTCCCTGCAGCTCTGTGTCCCACAGAGCCTCTGGCCAGAAGGGCAAAGCCAAGGCTTTGCAGAACTGTGCATGAGACCCTTGGTGAGCTAGGACCACCCAGGCACATCCATGTGATGTGCTGTGCTGGCTGCCCCCAGGTCTGTGAAAAGATGAGCAGCAATAGGTGGGGAGAAAAAAAGGGGAGCTCAAAAAATTTGGCCACGGCACTGGGCAGATTGAACAGTATTGAGCAGAGAATGAGGAGAGAAGGTGTGTTCCAACAAGTGTATGTATGGTACCTCCCCAAACCTCCAGGCAAGAGTACCAGCTCTAAATAGGGACATGTGGCCATTTCTTTCACAGCTGAGTGAAATACAAAAAGTAAATGGCCAGCATAAAAATAATGAGGAAAATGAATGAAAACATCAATTCCAAAAGAACTATTAGGATCCAGGGCCAGATTTTGAAATTCTCAGCTTCCACAATTGAAGCCAGATTTTCAAAAGCATTCAGTTCTTGACATGCTGAGCTCTCCTGAATAGGCAACCAACTTATTTCGATGCCTAAATGGGAGCTGACCTCTTTTGAAAATGCTGCCCTTAAGCAGCCTGCAATAGTGCAAAGCAAGGAACTTTATTAATCAGGCAGCTTTCGATCTGCCTCGTGTCCCTGCCAGCAGCACCAGAAGGGACTGCAGTGAGAGAGGAGTCAGAGGTGGGGAGTGGAGGAGACCTCAGGCACTCCAGCTGACTTCCCAGAGGTGGTGGTCCCAGGCAGGGGCTGCAGGGCATGATAGGGTCCTGCTCTGCCGCCTCCCCTCCCCAAGGCAGGTACCTTGTGAGGTGCCTCTGGTTGCCAACACTTCTGCAGCCACCAGTAAGACCAGCCTTGACAGCTCCTGCTTAATTGCTATCTAGGAAAAGAAAGAGTTAAAGTAATTTAAAGAGCTTCAAGAGGGAGGGAAAACAACAAAAAAATATTTGTTTATTTATTTAAAATTCTTGCCTGCCAGGTTAAAATAACAATTTCCTGTCGGTGGAGCTCTAAGCCCCTTTCAGACAGCCCAGTAAATCAAAAGGGGGGCCATTAAGAGAACAAAATTAACGAGAGCTTAATCAGTTACGGAGGGGTGGTGGGGGTGTAAAATGTGTCGGCTCGGCTTCCCAGCACACACCTCAGGCCAGCGAGGCCCCTGCCTGCAGCCCCAGCTGTGCCGCGGCCACGGAGGGCACTGCAAAGGCGGACCAGGGAGAAAGGAAACCAGAGGTGAGGATATAAAAGGGAAGAAAAGCCCGCGCCTGCGCGGGGGGGTGACAAAGCTAGAAAGGAAAAAGGGATGTGAATTAAGCACAGGCCGCGGGAGAGGTGTTTGCTGATTAGAAACTGAAGGTTTTACTGAGGAAATGCAGCTCACAGCCCCAAGCCCCCTCCTGCTTAACGAGGGCCAGCCAAGCAGCCCTTGTTACTGCCACACTGCCTGTAATTTACAAGGCTCCCAAATGGGAACCAGCCTGTGCCCCAGCTCCGGGGCAGCATCCCCGCGGCACATCCCAGCCCCACCGGCAGGATGCGGGAATGCACACTGGGAGCTGGGCAAAGACCGATGCACATGGCAGTGGTCCGGGGCTGTGTCAGGCACACGGACCTTGGGAACTTCTTCCTGCAAGGAATGAACAGTGGGAAGGGACAGGGACTGCTCTACACCGAGAGAAAGTTTGCGGCAACTTCAGTCCAGCTACCAGCTGGGGACACCCTGGGTGACTCTGGAGAATTCACTGCAGCTGCTCTCTGTTTCCAGCAGGTCAAGTAGGGACAGTGATACTCGCAGCTCTCTGTCATACATTGAGACCTCAGCTTTTCAGAAAAAGCAATGGTTTATACAGTATTATGAGCCGATTTTACTTGTAATCATTAGTTTTCAATACAAGACAGCAATTTTTTCCCCCCATAAAGCAAAAACCGCTGAAAAAGAAAAATGTGAAAGAGAAAAGAGCAGCAGTACCCCTTTGTTTTACAAATTGAGAAATCCGAGGGCTAGAAGATGAAGCCAACCTGGCCCAAAGTTATCCAGTAAAGCACTGGCAGGCTGGGCTGGAAATCAAAAGTTCTCTGATTGGAACTTCCATCTGATCAAGCAGGCTGTTCTTGGATCCCAAATCTTTTCCATCCCCTCTGAAAAATTCCACTGTACAACTGCATAATCATCTAGCCACAAAATACTGTCCAGGTGACCTACCTGAGCAGATCAGCTGCAAAGTCCCTGCATGACTCCTGGGCATGGACAGCAATCTGAGCATCCCTGACAGCTTCTCCACAACCCATCAAACAGTAACATCCCACAGAGCACCCCTATCTCCATTTCAAAGTATTATTTTCATACTGTTAAGTTATGCTCATTTTCTCTGAAAGGTTTTGGGAAAAGGACAGGCTGGTGCAGGACAGAAGCTCCCCCTCCCACAGAACAGCATGGGCAGCTGATGGGGATGTGTGTGCAGGTGCCATAGGGAGTGGCAGGATCCCAAATGGGAAGTGGCTGCTACCAGGAGAAGGCGGAAAGGCAGAACCCAATGTTACACCACCATGTTTGAAGTCAAGGAGGTAGCACAGTGCTTGTGGAAACAGGGATAAAAGCTTGCCTGTTTTTCCCTCTGTAGCACTGAGAGCTGCTGATTTCAGAGTGCATTAGCTCTTTTAACATAGCCCTTGACTAACTGTATGAGGGGGTCCCCTCCTCCCTTTTCTAAAGTGATTAGGCAAGAAAGACCCTCTTAGTGGCTGCTTGTGAGCTCAGAGAGTCCATCAAAAAGCCACAAGAAAGCAAGCCTGGGATAAATTCATGCTCGAAGTCAGAAGGAAAATATTCAGAATAAAACCTGGCATGGCACAACCACTACAGATCAGTCACTGCAACTGGGTGACCCTAGAAAAGAATTACCATTTTAATTCAAGCAAGTCCTGAGCAACAGACATCTCTTTAAAATATAAACTACACTTGCAGGTAAAACATCTCTTTTCCTTGAACAGAACTGCTCATGCAAACAAACATGCAAACATCTCTGTAACTTTTTGTCTTCCTCAAGATGAAGCTACTTCCCTGAGCAGTTCCTTTCCACAACAGCCTGCAGCATCACCAGGGAGAGGACTGGGCAAGATGGCTTTGAATTAGCAACAGGATGCAGAGTCTGCTCATGGCCTGTCTGACTTCTGGTCGTATCCCTGAGGACCCAATGCCTGCAGTTTCTGGCACCTCTCCATCCAACAGCTCCTCTGAACTGAGTGCCACTTTCCAGCTGGCATTGATCAGGCTGACTGCTGAGACCCAGCAAACCCCTTCCCGTTGGCATTTCATCAGCCAGCAAGTGTGAGGCTGCTTGAAGGGTGAAATGCCACCCTCATACCTGCTATGGTGACCAGTGTCACCATGGGGGTGTACACAGCGAGTGTGCAGCACCTTTGGGGGCTGCCTGTGGTGTGGTGGTCCCAGGGTGGGACCTGCCAGCCAAGGACAGCTCTAGTGCAGGCAGGCCAGGGATGCAAGGATGGCCTTGCCCCACAGGATACACAGTTACCAGGAGAGGAGCCCTGTGCTAAAAACAGAGTATGCACACTGGCTTCTGCTGCCCCTTGGCATGCCCTGAAAGCAGCTCCAGTCCTTGAAAAGACAAGGCTAAAGTGTAAGAAAAAAAGAAAACCCATGTCCTTTCTTCAATATCATGCTCCCCCCATGCCCTAGACACTTAATTTCCCTCCTTTCCCCCCCCACCCCTCCAGGCTTCCCCCTCCATTCTGAGTAAATTCAATTTGACAACCCTGCTAATTGGATAAACGCTGCTCCCTACGCTCCTTTAAGGCTGCCCGCTTTTCTCTCCTTGTTTTTGGAGGGCGATTGTGGCTGTTCTTTAACATGAATTCCATCTGCTTTATTTCTCCTCTGCCCATTCAAGACCCCTCCTGAATATGTATGAGGGGCTGCGCCCCCCCACCCCCTTTCTCCTCCATCCCACCTCCCTCCCTCATCACCCCCCCACCCCTCTCTCTGCCCTCTCCCATTGCCCGGGACAATAACCCCCCAAATGCCCCCTTCTCCCACCCGGGCCCTTTTTGCTTTAGATAAACACAGGCAGTGTCAAGTGTGAGGAGGGGGGGGGAAGGATGGGGTTCAACTGCCAGTCAAGCCCCGGGCCCTCAATGAAGCCCGGAGGCCTACCCTAATCTGCTGCATGCTTGCCATATGGGAGCTGTGTTGCCCTGGGAAACACTAACAGGCAGAACGGAGCTTAATAGAGTCCATATTCATTGTAATGCAGTGAAATGGCTCGAGGGACTATTGCCCCTTGGGTCTGTTTTCATTCTTCTGTTCCCCCTCTTTCTTTTCTCTCTCTCTCTCTTTTTTTTTTTTTAATAAATTTTTTTCCTCCCCTCCTTCTCCCCCTCCCTTTATTTTTTTTTTTTTCCCCCCCCCCCCCCCCCCCCCTTCTTTCTTCCTTTCAAAAGGACGAAGTCCCTGGAGAGCTCTAATCTGGAGAGGCTGGGGGCTCCCCAAAGGGCTGGCCAGCCGATGGGGAAGGAGCGGGAAGGGGGAAGGGAGAGGGTGGAGGTGGTTAGGGAGGCGAAGGAGAGGTGGAGGGCAAGAGGAAAGTAGTAACTAATAAGCATGCAGCCGGCCAGCTGTCAAGATGCTGACAATACTGCTCCGGGTGCAAAGAGCCCGACGGCCAGCGCTGGCACGGAGCTGGTGCAGGGTCCTGCCGGGAAGCGCCTGCCTCCCCTAAGAGCCTCCCCGGACGCGGCACAAGCGGGGAAAAAAAAAAAAAAAAGAAAAAAAAAGAAAGAAAGAAAAAAAAAAGGGCGCAGATGGAGCGTGCTGCACAGCCTCTTCAGAAACAAAGTGCACCTAGGAAACAGATGTTGTTGCTGCAACAAGCCTGGAACTACTGGCTGCTCTCTGGCTCCTTCTCCCAAGTGCGTGCAGGGAGAAAGTGGCCCTGGAGCAGCTGCTGGGGCTACTCCCGTGGCTGGGACATGATGCCTCTCTAATCAAAACCTTTCAGTCCAGCTTCACTCTCAAATTGGGAGAGCTGCCACAGTTTTAGAGCAACTTTTCCTCTGCACTCTGCATCCTTCTCATTCGTGAGGCACCTGTAGACTCTCCTGCCTTGCAGCTAAGGTCCCAGTTGAGGGAGCTGAGGAATCCTGCAGGGAGTGTACATCCGCAGCACTTATGGAAGGGTGCAGGTCCTGCATTCATTGATCTTCCAGTGTCGGAGAACCAACAGAATTGCTGCTGTCAAGGTCATGCAATATCAAGGCCCCACAGAGGTGCAGCTCAACCTACTCTCTTGCCAAGGCAAGGAAAAAAGGGTCAGGAGGATCCCCTTGAAAACCACATCAATGTAGTCACACACTTGCAATGAGTTATCTGCTCTGGAGTGTTTTCAGTGTTCCACACAGCTGCTACAAACTCAGCTGCTGATGGTGCAGCAACAAGTCTTGCTTTTTTGAGGCTTTGCTATGGAACAATGCTAAATCTTCACAGTAAGAAATATTTCAGAGGCAGCAGGAAAGGGGTCACCCACTGATACCAGTATGATGTGAAAACACACCTTACAGTCTTAGAAGCAAGGGATTTAGTGCACTGTATTACTTGCCTGAAGCACTCTGTCTCTTGCCATATGAAAACAATACTTGCTTTATCATTCCCATCACAACTAAAGCCAGAGATCAGTGTCAATGCAGTCAGAGCTGCAGACAGATGCTGTACTAAACAGAGGAAGAACAAGCCCATGTCCTCTAGACTTCACACCATGGGGGAGAAGAGTTAGTTACTTTAGGGTGCTTGATACAAGCACTAACAAAATTTACTTGTCTATACCTTTTTGCTCTTTGGACAAAGAGGAAAAGCATGTAACAGAGAGCTGGGAATAAGCGAGAGTGTACATCTGGGCAAGAAAAGCCCAGGGAATGGCTCTGCTGGCAGCTGATGCAGTGAGACCCACAGAATGGGTGGCTCTGGTCTGGGCTCCACCATGCTGAATCCTACATCAACATTTGCCAGGCCTCAGGTTGTTCCCTCTCTGTCAGCAGCTGCAGTGGAGGAGGGAGCAGGGAGCGACGGGCAGTTCCCACCAGGAGCTGTCATCACACAGGCACAGATGTGCCTGTGGGTAGTTTACATTACTCAGGGCACTGCTTTTGTTTTTCCCTTCTCATCCTTTGCAAACAAACCCCCCCCCAAACCTTGAAATCTGATGTTGAGTGTCTAATTGCCTCTTGGGTTAGGGAAAGGTCAGAGAGAAGGCAGGCCCGGCAGATGCAGGGGAAGTGATGCCAGGCAAAAGCCCTCAGAGATACTAAAGGGAAATGTGGAATAAAGGTGACAAGAAAAAGCAAGGAAGTTAAATTTAGATGAGAAGCTTAAGAAAGAAAAAATAGAGGAGTTGGGATTTTGCAGATTCCCTTATTTTGCATTTGTCCTCACTGCTTCATGGCAATGCCACAGCTCACCTGCCACAGGTGTATCCAGGCTCAAGTCCTTGTCCTGTTTTCCTCTGAGCAGGGGCTGTCACCTCACATCATCACCTCTCAAGCAACTCCCTTGCCCCAGCTAACACTCTTCCACTTAATTTAAATGTAGCCTGCTCAGAACAGCAGGAAAACCACTCCTGCTCTCCACCAGAAACTCCTTGCTGCTCCAAGACAAAAGCTTAATCAACAGATACACTTCCACAGTATGCCCTGGTCCCAGTGAAACAGCATTTTTCCATGGGAATCCTGAACTGGATGCTCTTCTCCAAAGCTGTTTTCACTCTGCATCGCTTCCCCAGCAGCTCTTGGGGAACACACAAGAGCCAACTCTCACTCCCCAACTACAGGACATCAAGATGTTGACCAGAACAACCATTTTGCCAATGATGTGCCAGCAATGCTAAAAAACCCCAAATCCTAGGCTACCTAATATCACCCTACGGCCTCTCTGCAGGCAAAGCAGTGGTCAAGAATGGGAAGGAAGACCACAAATCATGGCAAAGGTGTGACACGGAGTGCCCTGAAAAGACCCATCTCCATTTCATTGTTTCTGTCACGTGATGGGGTCAAGCTTGCAACAGGACAGACAATAAATATCCCAGCATCCATTCATGCTGGTAACCACCAGCTGAAACACTCCTCTCTCTCTACAATATAAACCAAAGCACAGAGGAGTGGTGGACAAACCCCACCGGTCAGCATCTGCATGGAGCACAGCAGGAGTGCTCAGGGATCAAACACATTTCAGAGTCTGTCAGCTATGGCTACCTGCAAACTGAGACTCAGAAGCTCCTGTTCACAGAGTAGATCACAAGCCAGAGACAGCAGCTATGGATGCTTTTTAAGAAAAGCCCACATCTTCATATGCTTAAACATGACCCTACCTTTAAGTACAAAACTAAAATAAGCAAAAATCCAAATAATCTTTGTCTAGGAACAATAGAAAAATCTTGTCCATGTCCAATTAGAAACAGTAATAGAGTGAAACAAAGACACAAATAAAAAAACCCTAAACCACAAACCAGGAAAGTCCATAGAAACTGTCAGTGACACTGTTAAGCCTTCCTTGGGGGAAGCTGCTATGGGGAAATTTTCCTGTTGGCAGAGCAAAGACTTGGGTAGCTTTCCTAGCCTCTGAACCTTCTTCCAGTGTGTACTTGAAGAGCAAGTCTGCCTACAACTGTTGCACTAAAAAACTGATGAAGCTTATCATAAACATAAGCCAGTGGCACAGGAGAAATACCTGCTGAAACAACACATCCTCTGGATTATAACAGAGGCCTTGATTCTACTGCCACCAAAATCAGCCTGATCTTTGCCATGACTTCAATGGGAGCAGGCCCAGAAACTGCATTAACAAGCACAAGGCTAGTTTAACACAGTTGACATCAAAATCCAGAAGAGCACACAAAGGAGACAGGACAAAGTACTTGCCAGTAACGTCAATACAAAGTTTAATCCCCAGATGGCTGGCTTTAGAGACATCCCCATCACCACCATAAAGAGAAACTGCCTTCTAGTTTGCACTCCTTTCAGCAGCGACTTGTTGCTGGGATGCAAAAGAACACAAGCCCATTTTTCTTGTCCTTTGAAGATGGTATTTAAAAGTTGGAGATTTTTTTTTCTTTCATAAATTTGGGAATAAATGGCAGTTTTTACTCTCCATAGCTGTCACTAAATTGCTTTTCACTAACAATAATAATTTTCGTTATGGGAGCAGGTCAAAAGCCTCTAGAACTCTCTGCTGGGACAAATTTCCCCTGGAAGACATGTCACTACTCCAAAAAACACAAGAGGAAGCTCAAGTCTAGCAAAACAAAGGAACAGAAAGGACTGTCCATAGAAAATGCTCTGGCTTGTGCCAAATGAGGTGGGGTGTGTGGATTAGTGGAGAGTGCCAGAACCCAGATGGGCTGAGCCAGAGCCCTACTTTGTGCCACGATCAGCAGCTGCCACGCAGCTCCAAAACCCCACGGGGCCCACCCCGAGGTGAAAAATCATGGGGGACACACTCACAGTGGGGTCTCAGGATGGGTGACAGATTTCCCTCTTCCCAGAGATGAAGAGGAGAGGGTTGCATTATTTAGGCTTTTTTAAAGGTTGCGTTTGCATGTGATTTTCCCCATTTATCATCACAACAATAAAGACGCCTTTCCAAAAATCATGTTCCCATTGAGGACAGTGAGGCAAACAGTGAAGCAAGACCTCAGGTCGCCCTGCACAGACAGATGGGCAGGGCTGGCATGTGGTTTCTCTCTGCTGCCAAGGGGATGCTCCCTAACAAAAGGATGGCAAAATGCTGCTGCCTCAGCGCCTGGGAAGGGAGACTCACCTGCCTGTGCCCCAGCCAGCTCCTAGGACACACAGGCAAGTGCCACAGCTAGGCTTCTCAAGCAGCAGCCCCTGTGAGGGCTGGGCACAGCACAGACCTGCCACTGGCTCCCCACTTGTCGCTGCTGCCCATTGGCACTCGAACCCACGCTAAAAGCACGAGCTCAGAGCCCAGGGCCCCTCCCCAGGCCTTTCACACAACAAGCATCAGCAGCAATTCCAGCTGTAAAGTTTGCTTTCCTTGACGCACAGTTTACTTTCTCCATTCCCCCGCATCCCACCCCTGCCACTTACCCCTCACTCCAAAAAGGCTCTCTCAAACAGGCTTAAGCTTTAAACAAATAAGGGCTTGGCAAGCAGCAGCCTGCTCCCGTTTCCCTCCCCACCAGCCCTGCTCTCCCCCCCCCCCCCCGCCTCCACCTCCGAGCCGTGGCGCAAGCGGAGCTGGCGAGCGCCGCGCAGGCATAGAAAACAAACACGTGGAGCAGAGCCAGCTGTGAAGTTGGATTTGGCATACAGCGTTTGCAGAATGAATAAAAGCACATGGGAGAAGAGGGAATGGGAGAAAGGGGACAGAGTGGGGAGCCCTGGGCTCCAGGGGACAGTGTGACTCTGTTACAAAGCCCTGGCACAGGCCCACTGGAGGGTCTTGTACCCTGAGTGGAAGTAGAAGGGGGGAAAAGTCCTACAGCCACATTTCCTGAGCTGTCTGGCATCACACTTCCCCACCCCTTTCCTCGTGAGCTGGACTGTTTTTGCATGTGCTTGCCCCTCCTCCCAGGCAAAAATTAGTGTGTTCTGATGAAACACGTGAAAAATAAATGCACTTTCACCCCGCCCCAGACATGCAATCCTCCCCTTCTTTCTTTCTTAGGGTTTCTATTTCCCATGCACATTATGCACAGGAAACCCGGACCCAACTGTCCCATCACCTCGGCTGAGATTACACATATTGAAGGTCCACATTTACACTAATCCCCCATCCAACTGTCCCTTTCTGGAAGGGTTTCAGACAAAATATGCCTCCTCTTAAACCCAAGCTCCCAGGAGACGTTAGCTCGGGTATTATTTATTATTCTGCCCTCAATCAGTCTGGTCTAGCCATGGGAATGGCACTGGAAGGCTTTAGGAATAGATCACCTATGGCCTTACATCAACACTGGATCCATGCAGGTTTTCCTCCCTCTCCCAGTCATCTCCAAGCAAAATGAAACAGAAACATATGCACTCTGCCTGGTTTGGGGCAGAATCGAGTGATTTGACGTGGTTTGCTTGTGGTTTCCACCCAAAACCATAAACCAGCCCAGGTTTGCTTGGAAGGTCCTCGGCTGTGTTTGGAGGCTGTAAGAAAAGCAGCAGTGTCCTACCTGGTCTTGGACCCTGTCCAGAACAGGCCAGCAGCTGGATGGATTAACAGCCCAGCCTGACCACCCAGACACCTGCAGACATGTTTTCACAAGTCTCATTACCACCCCTGAAACACAGTAAGGACTTTACCCTCTCCGGGCCAGCCGTGAACACTTGTCCCTCAGCATTGCTCCAAACCACCAAACTGATGACAAGAGACAGTATTTGGATAGTTTTCTTCCTGAGAACTGCATTATGGACCCCTGATCACAGCCAAGGAAGGTAACTTACCTTGGAGAAATATTGCAATTGCTTTTTTGCTTTTGGGTGGAATTTACTGAGACACCAAATAAAGCCATGGATCACTGCAAGTAAAGCATTGCTCAAAACCAACCATCCCACTCCAATCTCTTTCCCTTCTGGAAGCAAATTAGCAAGATAGAGAGGGATAGAAGCTCAGAGTCTTGGAGGTTATGATGCCACATTTCTGGAATTGCCTTCTCTATTGGACAAAATATACCCCCCCTACTCTGTGTCTCTCAGCTTTCCAGGCTGCAAAAACAGGAACAGCAAACTCCAGCTGGTACAAGCAGTAACGAGATGAACATGAGTCAGACCATTTCAGATTCTCTTATGAAAGGTGCTAGACAGGTATGTGATGTTATTATCTGTACTGCTTCCTGGTAGCCCCAGGATTTTTGGATTGGTAAAATACAGATGTCAGCATCTTGGGGATACTGCCTCCGTAACTGAACCAAGCAGGGAGGGGCATGCTGATTGCAACAAGGGGAAAATATGAATCTGCACCACACACAAAATATTGTGGTTAAGAGAGACAGAGAGATACCACTGACAACAGAGAACAGGATAATTCATTGGGGTTTGTCAGACTAAACTTTGTGTAATCAGAGGCTGCAGGGAAAGTGTTTGTCAAGCAAACATTCAAACATCCAGCTGCCAAGAACTAAGTAAACAGAGAAGGAGAAGTAGCAGAGCCAATGTGGCACCATTTGCAAACACCCCATGATCAGCAGTCACAGGCCAACTGAGCCCATCAGCAGGCACTAGTGAAGCCAAGGTGATGAACTACTGCAGGAAGACCCACCACCAGGATGGACAAACAATGAGCAATTCACACCTTCAAAATGTTTTCACCCAGAACAGGATTTGCAGAACTGGGCAGGTGTGAGTACAGCAGTCTGTGTGGATTCAGTGGACACCTTCCTGCACCACACACATGCAACCACCTGGGCAAGTGAAATACAGCCAAAGTCCAGGCTGAAAAGGGTCCTCCAAGACTGCATGCAATACCCAAGAGCTCTGGTACCATGCACTGAAGTCCCACTTTACCAAAAAGCCTGCAGTGGTGTTTACTGCTCTTATGAGGAGTCAGAGACCAGGGCCAAAGATCTGAGGGCAAGCCAGCTGATCCCAGCCCTGAAGCCAAGGGTGCCCACTGGCAACTGGGCAAGTGAGGGAAAACACTGGTCTCTGCTTCCCACCCAAGTGTCTATCCATCAGCCAGTGCTTCCCTCCCATGGTTCACGAGACTGCTGGAAAGGGTACCTGGATGACTTAAGGGATCCAAGAAAATGGATGAAAAATATGCAAGTTTTGACAGGCCAGGCAGTAAGGCGTGCACATGAAATTTCCAACCAGGTCTGCTGACCTCCATGGGGAAGCATTCAAGATTGAACATGTCAAAAATAAAGCTGAAACCCATCACAGGCAATCCTACATGTGCATCTTTTGTGTACACGCCCCTGTTCTTCTATACCTCGTCCCAACAATGACCCCTGAGTGGCATTATACTCATTTCCTATAGATCAGACCTCCCTTTGGCTGTCTGAAAGAAGTGTAAGAGACACAGGGCATGTTTCAAGGCCAGCACTGGATGCATCACTTCTCTGTTAGTCACTGGCCATGGATTCACCCACAGTAAGTGTTGTTATAACCATCCCTTGGCACATCTATGGCCAGCTGCATTCTGCCCTAGTGATCAAAGACTCTCATGCTGCAGCCAAAGGTGCTGGGAAGAGGAAGTTTGTGGTTCTGCAGCCCAAAATTACTGACACCTTTGTACCTAGACTGTGTTTATGTTCAGGAGGTTCATGGGGGGGTTAGGAAAGCTGTCATCCTCTTAGCTAGAGAAGGACCATGAGAGATCAAAGGGCCCAGAGAGGATGCTGCTCCTAAAGAAAAAGAGGCTTGCAGGTTTAGTTGAGGTGAAGAGTGACTCTGAGTTGGCGCAAAGGCACTTGATGCATTTTACGCATACAGCATTGGTGCATGCACTCCAACTCTTAGGGAAGAGGGTGGCCTTCACAGGAGAACCCCATCCAGATTTAAAAGGCTGAACCTCCATACTAAAAAACAGTCCAGTACCACAGACAAAAACCCTTGAGATTCTTTCATCAGGAAATAAATGACCTCCTCTAGAGTCCTGACATAAGTGCTCCAAGTATTTACAACCTGGAAGAGATATTAATGAAGACGCAGAGTTGCTTTAACTTTCCCTTCTCTGCTCCCCTCCTGTATCCTCACCCTCAATTTTCTACTGTGCAACAGCCCTTGGGCAGTTAAATCAGCAGCCTACACACACAATGCAGTATTTAAGGCTAAGGAGCTATAAATATGGCAGTAAATACATGCCTATAGAGGTTTTCCACCCCCTATACCCTACAAACTTGCTGTTTTCTCACATAGGAGACTGGATCAAAACAGAGAGGAGGAATCAGTGCTGTGACCAGCCAGTGGTCCCCAGCACAACCACGAGCTACCTGGGGCTTGCTGCTGCTGCAGTCCCAGCAGTGTGGGGCTCCTTTGGTCACAGGATGAGGTGTTTCCCAAGCTTCATGAGGCAAAAGTGCTCCTTGTCCTGCAATGGGAACAGCTGAAGCCGAGTTCAGCAGCATTCCTAATCTGAGCAGGTGCTTCTGGCAGGGCAGGAGATAACACAGCAGTCCTAACCCCTGTAAGGAATGTGCTGATCTAGTTTTTCCAGCAGCAATTGCACTAGTGTTGGACCCTCACTCATAAACAACTGCACTCTGCTCATCCACTCACTAGGGTTTCCAGCAAGAGAACAAGCACCTCAGACTGCTGACAGCATTTAGTCAAAAGAGCAGACTGGCTTGAGACCATTCACATCAGCTGGGCCACATAACATGACACCATCCCACTTTTGGTCCAGGCCCTTGCTGTTTCCCTGGATGGCAGAAGAGGTTAACCAAAGGGTTAAACCTGGTACAGCCTCAAAAATCCCTCGCTGCTTTCTAAAGCAAGAACATCTTTGGCAGGGTCCCCATCTGGGAAATGACATCCCGTCCCCCCTCACTTCCCCTCTTCTCCCCCTGAACTCAGAACAAAGCACTGCACTGCCCAACAAGCTCCTCTGCTGTTTTCATCTTGGTCCAAACGCTTCTTGTGTTTCAACTTCTGCCAAAAAGAAATACATAAAAAAATATAAAAAAGGCATGTGTGGGGCAGAGGGAGAGGAAACAGAGAGAGTAGAGGGAAATCATTAAAATCAAATCTTGATTAGCTACCAGTGGTGGAAAAAGGAAACAAGAGAGAGGAGATTTTTCTGTTGTGATATGCATCTTGAAGCTGCAATCAGCAGGCCCAGAGGAGACAGGACTTCTCCACACAATCCTCCACCTGGGACCAAAACTAACATACTTTGCCTTTCCAGTCTACCATGTGCCATGCCATCATCATCATCTGCTTCCTTAAAACAGTTTCTGCAAATCACCACACACATTTTTGACCACTCTTAAAGCTGTAACTCTCACAGAGTTCCTGTACCCAGCACTGAGCCCTGCTGGCACAGGACTGGAGGACACAGTACACCTGGCCTGCCCTTTCCACCCTGATATCAAACACAAAGGATTGGCCATTGCAAAGCCATAGTGAATCCTAGAGGAAATGAGCCTGGAAAAGATGGCTTGTGCATGCTTTGTGGATGGGCTGGATGGGCCAAATGAAGAGTCCCAGACTGGCTCTGTCTCACAAAAAGACAGACAGAAAAAATAATTTTAAAAAAATGCATTGACTAAAGAAGCATTTAAAAGCAAAACAAAAAACCCAGTCTGGTTTGTAGTCTGTAATAGCTGAACTCAGGGACACGCAGAGCATGTTTTTTGTTCCTTCAGTACAAAAGCCCTTGGTTTCCCCTCCTCCTCATTCCAGCATTTCCCCATTGGGGGTGTCAGAGACAGTTCAAGGCCTCCCAGTATTTCAGACAAAACTGGGTCTTGCTGCCCTGAGAACAACTGGCTGGGGTCTAAGAGAACTGGGGAGATTTGGGGAGCTGAAGAGCTGTGCAGGCTAAACCTGCTGCCCCTGGAAGATGGCCAAATGGTCACCCTGCAGCATCCCCATGACCTGCCAGAAGCCAGTGCTTCCCTCCAGGGTTTGGCTTCCCAAGGTGTGACTTTGGCTCGCAGGCTGCACAGCCAGACCACTTGGATTCCCCAGGGCTTGCTTGTGCTACAGCTGGTGCTCTGCAGCATGTCAAAGAAAGTGAGAGATTAACTCCTTTTTTAAGTATCTCATTACTGTTATATTTTTAAACACAGCTGGTTGAAAATTTTTCAGCAAAGCCATAAATAAATAAATACTTTGAGGAAATTTCCTGCGATCTGAAAACTTTACTGACTGGTCCAGCCTTTATCAGATTAAGTTCTCTCTCAAGCATGCGTAAGCACCACTTGCTTCTGCTTTCTCTTCTGTAAGGACCAAATCCACTGAAACATCAATAAAATAACAAGATTTCACTGCTTGTACTGTTTGCTATTTTAACAACCACCCTCCTAATCAGCACAGCAATCACATACTCATTGTTGTATGTAACCTGGTGATTTTTAATTTTCCTTGTTATCAAAGGTGTTCACCTGCCAAGACCCAAAGATCCAGACACTCAAAATTTATCTCCTAACTCTGTCTTTTCCTGCTCTTCATGAGAGAGATGACAGAACACAGTCAGCTGGGAATCTGATGTCTCTGATAGGCTTTCCCCTTCCACAGATCATCCCGCTAGTTTGGTTTAGAAAGCAGTTTCTACAGCTGAGAACAACAGTCAAAATCACCATCTGTCATGACATCCTACATAAAATAAATAAGAAAGACAACACCACCCACTACCTCCTATTAGCAGACTGTTAAGGAAAGCAAACAATCACCCACTTCTGAAGAAGCCCAGGACAGGAGGAGCATTTCTTTTACAGTCGGTCCCTGCCTGCCTGTGGCAGACAAAGCCTATTTAGTAGTGTCTGTACAAGACCCTGCTATTACACAAACAGCAAATAAAGTTCAGCTGAGAAAAGGTGCCTCAAGCGTGAGGCTCTGCACATGGAGCAATGGAAATGCTTGCTCCAGAAAGGCTGTCTTTCTGCAGAACTTCTCATTTTAACAGGATGGTTCCCATTTAAACCCTCTTCAACCTTGAAAGAGATGGCTTGGAGCTCCCAGCCTCCTTACCCAAATGCTAACCCACTCCTTGTAGCCCAAAAAAGGAAATAAATTCATGAACAAATCATTTCCAGTACTTTTTTTCCAGGCTATTGTTATGTGACTGCATTTGGAAGCAAGGGAGAAAAAACCCAAATGCATGACTGTGGTCAGAGTCTGGCCTAGAATAGGGGAAGGAAAAATAAAGAAACCTCAAACCCCAAACCCAATCCTTGCTTTGTATGTTTAGTCATTTTTGGAGAAAACTGTAAGCAGTAAAGAGACCAGAAATAAACAGTGACACCAGCTTCTGGACTTTGGGGGTGACAACAGGACATTCTAATCTGTTCTCCATCTATCAATGTATTCAGCTTGGCCTAAGACATTTTTAAAACCTAAGTCTAACATGATAATAATCTAATTGAAGAAGTCTACCTCATCCTCTGTTGCAAAGGACTAAGAAGCTTTTGTGTCACGAATTGCTTTTATCATTTTAAAATGTCTTTTCAATGTAGAAATCACCTTTACTTGAGAGGTACTAGCAACTGTTTCACAGAAAAGATCAGATTGTCTTCGCCAAAGACTCACCCAGCAGTGTTCTGGGAGGACACAGCAAAGCCTTGATGTTTGCTTGTGTACCAGGAAAAATAAATCTAGACGTCTTTGGATTTTCCAAAAATCCTTATATTACTGTCCAGTAAAGGAACATAAGGAGTATTAGATTCCTTTGTTGTACAGAGAGTCCTTTAAGAACTCAGGTGCTCTGCAAAAGCCATCCTCTGCCTCAAGGACATTTATCTCAAATTGCTTACAGGGACTGTCAGCACTTTCTTTGAGAAGGGAAATCTGTGACTGTCCCATAGCACAAAATACCCCCAGAAAAACCTTCCACTGTTCAGTGCAAAGTCATCTGTAGTTCATGTCAGGCAGTACCTACCATCCAAATTACATGAAATACTGTCACTTGCTACAGACCATAAAGCCAGCACTAGAAGTGGGAAGGAATAAGGTCTTTCCCCTCCCTCTAGCAACTGTAAAAACTCACATATCTAAGGGAAATACAATCTCAGAATTACCATTAGGGAAATTATTCACCATTTCTTAACTTGGAAAATACCAGAAACTCTTTCAGGAAGAAAAGCACAGAGTTTTGTGAAAATGCTGCTCCATGATTTTAGATCCAGTTATGCAGCTGGCACACTCTGCCCTGGGATAGGTAAAACAAACTGTTCTCATCCAGTCACATCCACAACGTGCTGCAGGATTTAATAGTTCCTCATGAAAGACATGAGCTATATAAACATAAAACGCTACAACGGGACAGAAAGTAGCTTCAAGAATTCTCTCTGCAAACCCAGCAGGGAAACAATTATAACTTTCCTCTGCATTTCTTGCCAGCTGAAGTTTTTCTGTTCCTCTGCTTTACTTTGCCGATAACAAACATCTGTTGGGAGCATCCTGCTCTGTGCAAGAGAGGGACACATCCATAGCAGCCTTCAGGGCTCTGTACTCAAGCAAAGCCTCTGGGGATCCTCCTCTGTAACAGCCACAGATAAACCTCTGCTGGTCTTACCTATTGACTACAAATTCTTCCATGGAAAATTAGTCTTTTTTTTTATTTGTAGCCCATAAGTAGTTCAAGTAGTTAAGGAGACCTTCAGAAAAAACACAACGAGCCTCTAGCAGAGATGATCCCTTGACAGCCCCCATATATGCCTAAGGATCTTTATTTTACGATCTTCCTTCCCAGCTCTTACCTACCATCAGCTCTTACTCATATATGTGTAAGTACTCATATATGTGTAAGTACTCATATACTCTTACTCATACTTCATCAGAAAGCTCTAGAAGCCCAAATCGGCAGGCTTCAAGATAAAGCTGACCATCTGTGGCTCATTAGCATCTCACTGAGCCTTTCTGGCCTGGTTCCTACATGCCCCTTGCAGATGCTGGCACGTCAGCACACGCCGTGTCCGCTGCCTCTCTGGCTGCCTGTAAGGAGACAGGTCAGCATAAAACCCTCCCAGCCTGCAAAAATCGGAAACGCTGGTGGGGACACGTTGGAAACGTTGCCTTTCAACCCTCAAGCCCCAATCCACCAGCTGAGGGGAAAGAAGGGAAGGAGAAACAGGGATCTCATCTGGAGGATGGTGTTTCTCCAGGATAACCCGTGGGCAGGCAGCAGTCCTGCCTGTGTCTGCAGGCAGCCACCGTGCCCGGGCACGGGCTCCCCGACCCGCCCTGACACGCAGTGCTCGCCTCGGGTCGGCGAGGGCTGGGAGCATCTCCCCAGCACGGGGCTGGCGCCCGGGGAGACACCCTGAGTTGTTCCTTATCAGCCTTCCCCAAAACAAGTAAGGGCAGGGGCACCCAGGATATGGCCCAACAAGCCCTTCTCAGCCCTGGCAACAGCTGCTGGTAGTACTGGCACCTCAGGGAGAGGAGGGGAAATTACAGGCAGAAAACAGGGAGAAGTGGGGGTGCGAGGGCCTGGCAGAAGCACCCACATCCTTTGGGAGGCAGCACACACGCAGGAACAGCGGCATGCTAGAATCCTCAGCTGCAATCCTGTTCTCCTTTCTCACTGCGAGGTCTGAGGCCAAACTGAAAGGGGGCTGTATGATAGGAGAGAGGAAGAGATTATTCTCAGTAAGCATGAGGAGGGATGGGTGGCACAAACCCATTTTTTAACACCTTCTCCATCCCATGCCCTAATTCAGCTGGACAGCAGTGAAGGCAGCAGCTATGCTGGGGCCTCTTCGCAGTCTTTCATGCACAAGGAGTGACCTGGGATCAACAGAGAGGAAAAAGCCATAACTGCAGCTGTCTGACATCTCCCACCACTCTTCCACTCCCAAGGCACTGACTGCAAGGGCACAAACACCTCATCTGAGATCTCTTCTGTGAATCAATTATTTAGCTTGCAGAGAGCAGATCAAAACACTTGCCAAATGGAGGAGTCCTACTCCAGATAGGCTCCTCTTCCTGCAGAGAAGAGCAAAGAGTCACCTCTTCACTTAGACACAAAGAGCCCCTGGCAACACAGTGCCATTAAAAACAGTATGTTCCAAAGCATTCCTCTGAGCAAAAAGCCCGTGACTGCAGTTCAGGCTGTTACTCAGACAGCAGTAGGGCACAGCCATGAGCAGCCCCGCCAAGACAGTTTGCCTGCAGTTTTTTTGCAAATAGGTATCAGAAGAGGATGCATCTGAATCCCCACCTGCTCCCTCAAACAGCACTCTAAATCAGACAAGAAAGGAGAGGGGAAAGAACCTGCCCAGGTTTCACTGAAGCAATCCTATCCTCCTTGAGACAGTTCCCAGTTAATGCATCAAGCCAGGTTTTGTTCGTGTCCTGCCATTGGTGTCCACACAGCTGCTCCCTACTGGGCTACCTGTGCCTGCAGGGGTCAGATTAGCATTCAGGTATCCCTGTATGTCCCCAGACAGGTGCTCAATGTGCTCAAGAAGAGCAGCACTTTGTAACCCTGCTGTCCCTGCACCTCCTTACAGTGTAAGGTACCTTTTTGCTGACCTGAACATCTCCTCTTGCACTTGGGCACAACAAAAAACATGGACTTGGCCTTAGCAGCATCTGTTAGAGCTTATTCTTGGCTTGTGCACTGAAAGGCAATGCCTCCAGAGCAGGAGAAGCAGTCCCAGAACCCCTGTGGAAAGAAGGCACACAATATTTATGTAATGGTACTGTTTAACTTGAGATTGCATGCTGCAAGCAAAACTGTTATTACACTGGCACTCTCCTCTTCCAGCTACCTTTCAAAGCATGATGCCGCAACTGCAAACTGGCTGACAGGAGAGAATTACAGACATGACTGGCTCCTTTCCTTTCCCTTCAGCCACAAGCTCCTGCTCTCCACCTGCAGGTCCCTTGCTGCCTGCCCCAATGTAAGGCATGCACAGCAGCAGGATGCTACCAACATCACCTGCAGTGCCAAGGGCCCCTTTGGGAAATCACTCCCTGGAGCACACGTAGCCAGTGATGTGAGCTGAGGGCTAAGGAAGATGAGACTCTGCCATGGACAACTCTCAGCTTCAAGGCAGACAACTTTCGATCAAGGTTTAGTGACACTCAGCTTTGACCTCTTCTGAGCAGGGCATGGTGGAGGATGGAGCATGAGACTGAGTATCAGGCACCCTGGGCTCTGTACTTAGCTCCAGTCCTGACCTGCTGCCTCACTCCAAGGCACATGTGTCCTTCTCATGCTCTATTTTTATCTCCTCCTCCTCATTTGCCTCACTGCTTTGAATGGGGATGTAGGAACAGTCTCCCACTACAAGTTAACATAGCATCTATCATAGCTGTGTCTCAACCTTGGTTAAAACTTGTAGACATAACTGTAATACAAATAATAATTTAGGTTTTGGAATATGGTGATGGGGGGAAGATGGCACAGCAGGCCTTTCTCAGGCCTTCATCCTGAGAGTCAAGAAACCTGTACTTATCTTCAGTGCTGAAGCTATGCTAAAACTGGGCTATACTCACATTTCTGTGGCTGATGAAATTTGCACTTGTTTGCTTGGTCACTAGTTTGTGAAACTTTTTTAAAGGTGGTTCTTTCAAGTGGTTCAGAGGTTACGGATGTCCAAAGCTATCCCCAGGGAGATTATAGGGTCAGGCATCAATGATAAACACAGCCTGCCACTTGGTCTTGATGTTGTCCTCTTTGTGCTCCTATTCCCTTCTCCCCAAACCTGCAGCCCAGGCAATTGTGAGGAAAACAGGACAACTGTATATTTAGCAACTATGTTCTTGCCTAAATTGCTACACGATGTAAGCAGCAGACCCTTCCTTCCAGAAAAGACCACAGGCTTCATGATGCCATCAGCAGGATCCCACAGCCCATACTGCACCAGGCAGGCACAGCCAGCAGCTCTAGTGGGAGGAGGAGTAGACTGGTGCCTATCCTGTGAGACACAGGGCTGGCTTGTCTTGCTGTAGCCATATAAACCAGATCACTCTTCCCTAAGGCTTCCTGAAACTGGCTCCATACCTCCCTACCAAGAGGTGACTAGGGTCAGCAAACACACCCGGGCTCCTGCAGCTCCAGCTCTGTTCCTTGGTACTGACCTCTCTTTCTCAGTATCCACCATCAAACTAATGGGCTGCATGGTTATCTGGCATCTCTGATCATGATCCCAAGACCTTTTTCTTCTCTGCTGCCTCTGGGCAGCCACCTCAATAGCTGAACTACTCTTGCAACATTTATAGCACCTCAGGCACCTCGAGCAGCAAAGTCTTCAAAGGCAACCAGTCCTTGCATGGCCCTGGACTCCTTCTCTACAGCATTACAGAGGTGCTCAGGCACAAGCTGGCATGGAAGCAGGAGATCAGCTCCTCATCTGCTGGAAAGCAAACACCTTTTCCCTTCAGGCCAGTCCCAGACACCCCAAGGGAAAAGTCAGAGTGACAAAAGGTGATGACAGGCACATCTAAAGCAGCTGGCTGCTTTAATCTAATGCACATCTAATGCACATCTAATGCTGCTCTGAGGAGCTCTTCATGCACCAGCTTCTCACAAGCTTGTCTTGCCCTACAAGCCTCCAGCTACAGAAATGCCTGACAGCTACAAGCCTGATACCCTGCCTGGCCAGCTGAGGGGTAGGGAAGTCCCCACAGGGACTCAAGAGCTAGCAGGTATCAAGCCCTCCTCCTGCAAGAGTCCCACAGCTCTGCTGTGGTCTGGCTGGCCATGCCCGGAAGAAATTAGTAATGGGGTGTTCCTCACTGGACTCAAACCCCATTAAACTGGATTATTTGGGCCATTTTGCTCTCTTTCTGCCCAGATGACTCTGGCTTAGAAGCTGCAGTTCATATGCTCTCAAGCCAAGATATGCCTGAACAGCCACTTGGGAAACAGGGTCCACTTCCATGCAGGAGTGGGTGGTCAGGACTAATCTGGGCAGCTGTTAAATTGGTGACAGTGGGACTGTCCCACAAACCCACCAAGTGTGACCCTGTACTGAAAAGTGAGGAGGGGAGCTCATCTCAATGTGCAAGTGTCATTGACTCTCCACTGCATCGTCAAAGTCAGCCCAGGTGTTTTTGAAATATCCTACCCAGCATGTTTCTGAAAACATCTCTTGACACTGGGACTCAAACCCAATCTGACAGTGCTTGGGCTTGTTAAACAAGCAGCTTTCTTCTGGAGAAATAAAACACAAAAATCATATGCCCATCACCATTCAGAGGCCCCAAAGAAATCTCTCACTGACAGCAGCAGGCTCCAGAAAAGCTGGACCAGCCAGTCCTTTTTTACCACCCATGGCCAACAAATAGCAAGAATCTTCCTGCTCCAGAGGGGCCTGCCATCCAGAGAAGTGCTGGAGCAATGAGAATGCTCTCCACATCAGCTACAGCTCAGGGAGCAACTTGGGACAGAAGGCACTAGATTAAATTTCTTCAGCATCCAAAGCACTACTGGCTTCCAAATAATTGTCTATTTGTGTGCGTGCATGCACAAGAATCCTCGCTCCATGGTCTGTCTTTGTGCCAGCATATTCCCAGCGTTGCGACTCTCTAGGGACAAGGCCCATACTTGTATTCAATCTCAGCTTTGGCTCCCAAACACTAAGGTTTTAGATTATGTTTTAAAAAACATTTTCTCTGGCAACTGGGCTGTTAATGGATGTGATGTTTTTGCTCTCGCCTTCTCCCCACCTTTAAAAGCTTGGCACCAAAGGGCTCCTTTGAAGATAAGGCCAAAATTTCAGTTTAAGGGGAGGAACTTCATAAAGTAGATTTGAAGGAATGGAGAGGAGGAGGGGGAAAATAAAAAAAAACAACCAACCCTGGAGCCACTTTGCCTGTTGAGATGTACACTGTACAGCACATAAGATTACAATGGACTCTCTGTACCACCACTGGCTGGAGCCAGAAGTTTGCTGCAGCTGCACTGCTGCTACCTATGTGAGGCTCCCCAAGGGTCACACTCAGAGAGGGTTTTGCTATAGCTGCACACCAGCCTGCCCTCCAAACCAAAAGCATCCTGCAGCCCCTACAGAGCCCACATCCACCCAGCAAGCAGGGGCACGTGTCCCCTGAGGCAACCACAGGAGCTGCCCACTGGGCTGTCAGTGCCGCGGGAGACTCTCTGCTGAAACCAACTATGGTCCTCATCCAAGAGGTTTTTTGAGGGCCAGCAAATCTCTGGTCTCTCTTGATCTCCAGGAGAACTATCCTCAACACCACAAGGAGGCAGGGAAGTGCCATTTAGTTTTGCAGGTGGAGAGCTGAGGCAAAGAGCTACTTGCCCCATCTTGGGGGGAAATCTGTGGTGTAGAGGAACATCAAATGCAGCTGCCCTCACATCCCAGGTTTGCACCCTAAAACACTGGCATCACTAAGCAAGGTGGCTGCTCTCCCTGAAAGTACCAGGATAAATTACAGTGATGTTATCAGAAGAAGCTGAAATTTGCAAATAAATGCTGTATTCCAGGCCAGTGTATCCATATTTGAGGTGTTATTTCTCAAAGACTAACTCAGTACGTTTGTATTACCACAGGCTTTCTAAACCACTCTAAACTCAACACATTAATGCACAGGGCTCTGTCTAACCTGTCCTTTTGTCAACTAAAAGGAAAATAAAAAGTAACTTCATTCTGGTATTTGAAAGCTGACAACACAGTTCTGACAGGGATCTTTACACCTTTTTTTTCTGCTAAGAACAGCAGAAGGGCCTGATGCACAGTCTTCGGATATCCAAGCTTGTTCTGACTCGCTGACATTACAACAAGTGAACACATCCCTGCATTTGGCAGGGCCCTGGGTCTATGGCTGTGCATGAAAGTACAACCTGCTGGCTACTGCCTCTGCCAGAATGGACCTGAGACAGCTAAAATGGCACTGCTGCTGCAGGGCTCGGGGTGAAGGATTTACTGCCTATGCCAGGCACTGAAGTTAATGGAATATGACCCCTTTCCAAAACACCATCTGGCTTTCACATGCGTATACAGAGACACCACATCCCAAAACCTCTGCAAACTTGACAACAGTGGGTTTCCATAGGGGCAACATGCTGTGGTGTGCTGTGGACTTTGCCCAGCAAGCCTCCAACACTCTGCACAGGCACCAGGCACAGCTGCCACACTCACATCTCATGGCTGCTCAGGGAAGATGACTGGACACAGCAGCTGAGCAGAAAGCAAGGATAAAGTCTGGCTCTCACCTCTGTGCTGGCACACTGCCCACAAGGAGGGCAAAGAAGCTCAAGCACGTCCCACACGCTCCCTGACGCACATTTCTCTCCATTGATGCCACTAGAGCCAAAATAAATTGGCACTGCCTCTTACTCAGGAGCTCTTACAACACACAATGGCAGCCCTCAGAACCCCTCACAGGCACCTAGTCCAGGTGTTCTGCTACCAACCCCATCAGGCAGAGCTGAGCCTCCCATCCCACTTGTCCTTTTACAGGGAAGACAGGCCATTTTAATCAAAGGAGCATGTAACATCCTCAGGGCAGGGATCTGTTGCTCCCTGTTTAAGCAGAAAGCTCTGCACCGCCCGCAGCAGCTCTGGGACTGTGTAAGCACCAAGTGGTTTCTTTTCCCTGCAATAAATATCCTTCTGAGCTTTCCAGCCAACTTGCTTCCACTGCGTCCATACTCCTTTTGTCTTAGCTTTCCATGGACACTCAAGACAGCTGTGTTGCTGGAGCACACGCTCCTGTGGAGAGATTTTAGAAGACTTATGCACAAATATGCATACAAAGCAAATTTTGAAAGCTTCCCATTCTGCAAGCATTCCCTCCAGAGAACCAGCATCAAGCACTGTGTTCAGCCAATGAAGCAGC
This sequence comes from Trochalopteron elliotii, assembly GCA_024734555.1. NCBI lineage: Eukaryota > Metazoa > Chordata > Aves > Passeriformes > Leiothrichidae > Trochalopteron > Trochalopteron elliotii. Next base: position 3,333,516 of record JANPWX010000073.1, read on the forward strand.
AGATAGGATGTTGTATGATTCAGAGCCAAGAGGAACTAAAGCCAGTATCAGGAAACAAAAAGATGCATGCGATACCTTATGCTGAACAATTACCCAAAGTACATTCAGAAACCTGAAAGATGATATTCACCCCCGTTCCACCTAAGGACCTGCAATTCACTTAATCATTATTCGCCTTAAATCGTTCTTGTGGCCTAGGAACTGGAATACATAACAACCTCTTAAACTGAGACTGACCACAGGAGGACCAGAACACACAGCAGCAGGTTTTTTCCCTCAGGATGTTTTCAGTCTAACCAGAAACAGGAAGTCTCCAAAGATTTTGCAAGAGAACTTTTTCCTTGTGGGATATCCCATCCTAACTGCAAAATTCACACTGCAAATTTTTAGCCTGGGAGGTAATGGTTTAAACAAAGAGATTTGCAAGCCTTGGTCTGTAACACGCCAGCAGTAATGTATCAAAATCACCTCTGCACATTAAAGAAGTCCAAGGGAATTGTGCCTCATGTCTCTGAGGCACTCTGCATCAGATATTAAAATGAACAACTCACCATTATATACTGCCAAAGGAACTTCTGTTAACCTGAAGTTACCTCAGCCTGCTGCTGTTGCAACACCTTGCAGGCTCAGTGACTAAACTGAGCCCAGCTGAGCTCAAATCTCTGAAAACCCACCTGCGGGCCAGCCTGGGCTAAAACAACCAGTGTGGTCCCCAACACACTTTTCCCTGTCATTGCTCCCCTGCTTCATGAGGCACACAAGGCGGGGTGTGGGGAGACAGCCTGTCTTTGCCTGGGAAGAGAGTGATTTTGGAGGCACAGAGGTGCCTCTCTAGCCCTGTGGCAGTCCTGAGGAGGCTCAGCACAACAGAGAGAGTTCTCCCCAGTGCACCTGAGTTCTGCTCTAAGAGATATGAGGATGGGTACAGGCCAACTGGCAAGAGCCAACATACACAACAATAAATGCCTCCTCCTACAGTGCTCAACCCATCAGCACAGGCTCCAGTTCCATTTTCTGCATGGGAACAGTAAAGCACAGGGCTGTGCAGAAAACTCAAGCTCACAACAGGGCATGTGCATGGGCTGAAGACCCAGCCCAAACACCTCCACTTCCAAACACAGACTTCCAGCTGAAGTGCCTTTCCTGTCCTGTCACCCATGTTCCCCCCCACAGCCCAGGTAGAAGAAGCAATAGTTGCTTTTTTTTCCTATGCTTGCTATCAGATTGCAAGGTTTCTGTGTGCCCAAGGGCATGCGGCTCAGGAATAGACCAGGAAACACTGGCAGGTAGATCTGGTGGTGTTTCAGTCAAGTATTTCAGTAGCAATGAGAGAAACTGCAAAAATTCAGGTCTGCCCTAAATGAGTAACTTTTCTTTACTCAGGCAAGGAAGTATCTCCTCTGCAGCACTGGTGAGTATGAGGACAAAGCAGAGGCTGCTTGCTCCATTGCCCCGCCCGTGATGCTTCTTGCTCAGCAGGAGGCTCCAGCTGGCTCCCAAAGAGGCAATTCTGCTGGCCCTGGTCAGCCAGGAGGAGCTGTACAGCATCATGAAGCGATTGCAGGGCTTCCAGTTTGGTACTGAAGATTTGGAGAGATCTGTCTGCTGTTAGTTTTGAGGACACAGCAGAATTTCAAGCAGTGAAGTGAACTGAGCAATGATTCACCTGTCCTCCAACGGAGCAAAACTCCAGTCCAGGAGTCACACTCTGAGGGCTGGAAAGACCTCTGCAAACACCAGACACCGGGTTTCACTTTGCAATCCCAACGAATCTCTCACTCTGTGCTTCTGTATCATGTCAGTAGAAGGCACAGAAAAGCTGCCTTCTCCAGTCTGCAGGGAAACACAGAACTCACACAACTTACATGCTAGTTTGGAACACACACATGCAGAATCACGCAGCTCCAATGCTTCTTCATTGTGCCAAGCAGAGAAGAAATGTGCAGATTCAGCTACTTGTACTGGATTATCTCTCAAATAAAGGTTCTGTGGGTGTGTGTGTGTGAGTGGGAGAAAACTGAACTTGCCTTTCCCATCTGCACAGGACCTCAGTGTACCCTTCAGATGAACCTGCCTCACATTCCCCAGCAGGAAGCAGGGAGGACTGCACTGTATCTGACTTCAGCCCTCACAGCAAACACCTACTGGGACCTCTTCTGCATGGTATATGCAGGGTGAGTCCCTGTAACTCTGTCTGAAGGGGAGGACTAAGAAAAGGACATGGAACAAAACTCCGTTTACTTCTTGTAAGAGAATATCATGCACCCAGCAGGGAGATCACAGCTCTTCCTAAATGTCCTATTTACTTCGAAAGATCCTCATATGACTCCTAGTAGCATGGGAATTTATTTCACCTTCATTTCTTTAGGTCACTTAAACAAACAGAACAAATCTTCACTGTGAACCCATGATTTCTGCTGAAATCCTTCCCCAAGACATGAACCTCAATATTCAACCCATTAATTTGAAGTGTCTGCCATATAAGTACATATGCATAAATATGGAGGAACCCTCCTCTTAATCGTAGGCACACCGAGTCAGTTACTTTCAAAAGAAAACTAAGATAAAATTCTACTTACAAAATGCCCACATTCTTCTAATATTTTCCGTGGTAGTTTTTTAGCCCATGGGAAAATAAATTTTAATGGCAGATTGCAAATGAACATATCAAAAAGACACTATGGTAGCAATATGGAAATTAAGAGAATTGGGCACCAAGAAAAACATTTAAGACATGCTGGGAATTACATGCGGGTGCTGACTGTGTGTATGGATTCCTGTTATCCCACTCATATAATGCTGCAGAGAGGTCAAGAGAGTTTCTTTAAAACAAACAAGGACAAAAAAGCCCAACTTTAATAGACGTGAACTGCCTTTCACACAATGCCAGTGAAATAACACTTGGGGTACCAGAATCAGTTGGGGAAATGCCTAAAGATAGATTTGTATAAAGTACCTTCTGCCAGCCAGGGGTATTGGTTAAAGTTTATTATTTTCCAAAGTAAGTATGAGTATCTTCAGAGCACTTGAAAATGTCTTGTTTGGACACAGCTACAAATTCAGCATCTCACTTTCTCCCCAGCACATTTTCTATTTACAGTCACCATCCAGACGATCTGCCAAAGTTGCAGTCCAAGCAGGGAGGCATGCGTGCACAGATCCTACAACATCCCACTGCCGGGCAGAAAATTACTTCCCCTGACCCAAATCACTCCTCATCCTTGCACCAGGGTTAAAAACTCTTCGGTCACAGAAAAGGACAAAAATTCTATTAGCAGACAGACTACCCACCCCCGCTTTTCTCTGCAGCAGCCCCTTCACAGAGCACGAACCGAAATGCCTTCGCATCTGCCACAGACAGCTCTTGCCTGTAAACTCCCAGCAGCTTTTGACAAGAGCTGGAGCAATGGAGAATGGATCTGCGGCTTAC
>JANPWX010000073.1:3341911-3430444 GCA_024734555.1 Trochalopteron elliotii
GGCATAAACTAAACCAACTCGATGTCAGTTTAGTTTTACCACTAAGGTCCAAGTCAGGGACATAGACTTGGTTGTGACAAGCTCATCCTGATGTCAGACAGAAATATCATACGTTCACTGGCATTTCTTTTATTTCAGAATATAGATGTTACCCCTCATGCACGAACACAAGTACACACAAGGGATAACATACGTATTTGAAATAAAAAAAAACCCACAGTGAACCAGTGGTAGCTTTTCCCTCTGAGAGAGGGGTTGGCAGCAAGATAGTTTTACTAGTACTGTTCCTGTTTCAGACATGATAACAACAATACAAAAGAAACACAGCCCCACAAAGGTATCATTCTCTTTTTTTTTGCAGTTACACATATATTGGTATAAAACATGTTATATATTGGTTTAAAATGTGTTATATATGGGTACAGCTATGCCTGTTCTGTGCCACATATCCACAGGGGATGTTGTAAAGAACTACCATTCTGTTTGTAGTCAGGTCATTGATAGGAAATATTTGGAGAGTTAGTGGGCTCTCAAGTCTATGAGAAGATTTGGTTCAGGTCCATTTGTTCCCCTGTCTTAAAAGGTTCAGGGATCAGCAGTCAGAGAAATCCTCTTGTGTTTGGCAAGTGTTTATGTCACTGAACATTTTGAGTGGAGGACAGGGTCTTTAAGAAAATGTTTTGCTAATGGGAAATTATCAAAGGCAATTAGTAAAACCTTTTGCTTGAATAAGGAGATCAATCAAATGCCCTAAATAAATAGCCTTTCCCCTCCAACTCCTCTAGAATCCTGCTTTCCTTCCTCAGAACTTAGCAACTACTCTCCTACAGTTTAAAACTTCTCTTGCAGTGAAAGCCAATATAATAAGCACAGTTGTGATAATGACCACACGCACCTCACTGCCAGTGCTGGATGTGGGAAGTCCTGAGACTGGATACAAGAGCACCATGAACCTGCTCTGTGCAGAAAAAGGTAAGACATGCCATCCTGCCTTTGGGTTCACTGCCAAAGTCCATCTCAGAATAATGATAAGAAATGCTCCCCTGATGGACAGGGTGTAAAACCAAGACTATGCATGTCATCTTTTGCAGTGACAATGTTGCTCTGTGCTGTTAAATAAGTGTTCTTTTTATCCAGAGACAGTGAGATTTCAGTGGCAGGCAAGCTTATTCTCATCCTTGGGTGGGAAATTATTTGGAAACTTTTGGATGCATGTACAGTGGATAAGACAGGATGGGGTGCTATAAAGTAGTTCACTCTTCCAAGTGGAGATGGGAATTTGGGCAGTAGGTGCTGAAAATAGGACTTTCATGGGTGAAATGCATTAGGTAGCATGGATCATTTCAAGTAAGCATTGTGATTCTCAAATTGGAGGAGAGATGTATATAATGTTTTAGCACATGCATTCAAATTATATGTATGTACATAAAACTGCAGCATCACCAGCTCTTTAAGAATCAGTTTGGGGTTTTTTTGTGTATGTACACCCCTTCAGCTGGATATCACGGCAGAGTACAAGATGTTTTAGTGGAGTTGGCTTAGGTGGCTTTGACTGACCCTTTCTCCCTGATATTCATTTTTAGCTTTGTAGAGGTCTGTTGTAAAAAGTGGGTTTTTTCTTCTCACATGAGATTTTTTTTCTCATCTGTGTAGAGAGAGTGGAGATTCTACACGGAAACCTGGTGCTACAGTAGTTGATGGGAATCTTATTCCCATCAGTACAGACTCCACTGGGTTTAGGATTTCACACTTTTTATGATTCCCTAATCTGTAGTAGGTTGTTGCAGGTTTACAGAAAACAACAGTTTAGATGGGGAGGCATCTTAAAGGTGTTCCAGGTTAATGCTGAAGACTGAAAAGATCCCTTTAGGTGGAGTGTAGTCCCTGTATAATTACACCTGTGGGAAATAGCTACCTGTCATGTCTGTCAACAAAGGAGCTTACCTTTTAAGGCACACAGATCTCCCTTTACATCACATTCTCTCTTTGTTGTAGTCCATTTATTCACCTATTATTCACCTGTAATCTCTCTTCCCTTACCACTTTCCCACACACCTGTTGCCTTTCCATCTTTTTCATTGCTTAAGGCTTGTGCTTACCCTGTCCTCTGCAACAGCCCTCAACAGGTCCTTAATTTCAGGAAGGGAAAAGCCTGGGGATCCCCAGTCTCCCTGGCCCCCACTAGCCCTGCATCTGTCCCCGTGCCCCCCAACAGCCCCCCTCCCATCCGTCACCCACATCCTGAGCATGAAAGCCAGCCGGATTAATCCGGCACAGAGCACATTGTGTGTGAGTCATGACAGGCTCACTAAGGCGTGCAGTGCTGATAAAAGGCAGCTCTGATGGGCTCTGTCAGGGATCCCGGAGAAACAGCGTGGAAAAAATCTGCTAACCCACATCCCAGCCTGGCAGCCGGGGCCTGGAGACAGCCAGGCACCGAAGAGAGCGCGGGGAAGGGGTCCTGATCCAGGCTCAGCCTGTGGGGAAGCCCCTGGTCCCAGGCATGAGCTGGTGTTTCCTGGGGTCATCCAAGAGCCCATGAAGCCAGAGGAGGGCTGATGCAGGCCTCCAGGTTGTGAGGATGCACCCTGGGATAACCTCCCTCTCCTCAGCTGACCATCTGGCCAAAGGACATTCCTGACCCCCAATGTCAGAGGTGTCACTCTCCTTTAACCTACTTTCCCCTGCTCTGTCCCAGTGGCCAGCACTGCTAGGTGAGCCTGAAGCAAACTTCTCTTGCCTAACTTGGAGGATATGTCTCTCTAAACAGTGTTATTTTACCAACCTGCACTTTCCCATTATTTGTTCCTTATTTTTAATATGACCCTTTATTATCCTCTTCCTCAGTATCTTCAACTCTCTAGTGTTAAGCCTTGCAGACACTGATGTTTGAACCATTATGAGTCTCTCTCCTTTTGGTCAGCCAGGCTATGCATTGCCTATCTGCAGTATCCTCTTAGTACTCTCCTCTCTACTTGTATATGGTGTCCACTGAATACCAGCTCCCCACTGCAATCTGGAGACTCAGGCAGAGGCAAAATAAAAGGAGCTGGTCTTACAGCTCCATGCCTCTGGGCATTTATGCCCTGCTTTGTCTGTTCATTAGGCTGTGCACAAATACACTTCTACTGCATTTTAAAGAGCAGGACAACAGAGCACCTACCAGTAATTTCTTTGAAACTTTAGGAACTAGGTCTTCTCCCAGAAGAAAGAATCACAGCTGATGCCAAGGCCATGGTGCTCAAGAATTTACAGCCTCTGAGAACAAGGGTTAGGTGAACTTTAAAAAGTTATACAACTTAGTGTTCCTGATCCTTTTTTAATCCAAAGAACAAACTAACCTTTCTGGGAGGAAAAAAGAAATCCACACATTCTTTTGTGGCGTGATACGATGCAGCAGCCAGCACTTATAGGCAAATAAAAATCAGGCAAGGCTTTGAAATTCTTCATTTTTCATTTCTACCAGCTGCTTTTATTTGTCGCCATTCCATTTGACTCCATGTGTTAGATATTGCATGAGGCATGACTGTATGGGTGGGAATTTGGAGAAGGATGCTGTAATCCACTTGCAGACTGCCTTCTGAAGTCTTGCAAGACACCAGTGCTCAAAATACTCCCATTCCAGTCTGCCTGCTGCGTGCCAGGCCATGCTGAGCTCAAAACCCATTTAATCCCCTTTTCTGACTGATGTAAGCCATACCTAGAAGCATCTTGTGGAAGGCAGAACACTTGGCTTAGGGAATGGATGTCAGCTGTAATCTTTTTCTCTACAACTTTAATTTTACTCTTGTATACTTCATTCCATTACTTCTGATTCTAATATTTTTGGACCACCCCTGCTTAGCATTTACAGGTCTTTAATCCTCTCTGTTGTCAGACAGATAAACTGGGTCTGGGCCCAATTCTCCCTCAGTTAGCTGGGTGTAAATGTCTCTGAATTCACACCAGCTAGATGCAATGTAACATGAGAAGTGTGTGAGGCCCTTTATTCTGTCAGCCTCCCCTCATAAATCAGCTCCCACAGCAGCACCTGAAGTCATTTTCTCAAGACCAAAGAAAGCATGCAAGGAGAAGGTTTTATCAAGAGTCTAGGGAGATCAAATGGTCTCAGAAGGTTTGCTGTTCCCCACAGTGCAGCAGGCAGCTCGGCCAGGGTTGCTGAGTGTGAGGACCACGCACAGCATGGCCTGGCACCAGGAGGGCTTGTGGAGGGGGGATGTTAAGCTACCAGAAAAATGATAGTTGTTTCTGCTTGTTGCAGTATGATCCCAGCTGAAGAGCCGTGGATAACCATGTCTCTGTTTCATCTCAGCTGAATACAGAGCCAGTTTACCTGCCCAAGAGGTTTCAATTTATACTAGCTTTTTGGTAGTGAAACTTTCCCACGAGACTGAACTGCTAAGCAGCTTTTTTTGGTGGCCCTTTCCACAGTGTCTCTCTTGTGTGAGCTGGAAAAAGAATGAAATTTCCTCCCACCCAAGTGACTTGTGCAGCTCCTTGCCTGTGTCTCATGATGAGAGAGACAAAGCCAGTAGGTCCCTGGCAGCTTTTACAGTGTCTGGTTGAGGTATGAGCCAAATATTGGTCCCAGCACGGTACTATGACTCGAAACACATGACACCAGGCAGCACCAAAACTGCTGAGCACAGTTGTGCCATGGTGAATACACCATCTTCCCTCACTGCCACTGCCACTCAGCATGTCCTTGTCTACTCTCCCACACAGGGACAGTGCTCTCCCTGGCACAGGAACAAGAAGAGGAACTGGAGGCAGATCTCTTCATATGCTTTTGGAGGTATGATGTCTACAGGGTCATATTGCATTCCAAAAATGTGAGAAATGGAGGAGGTAGAACCACATTAGAGGTACCTATATATGAGGAAGATAAAGCAAATGGCAGTCCTGATAGAGCAAAATCATCTTTTGCTGCTGTTCCTTTGAGGTGTGCTTCTTGTGGGATGCTTCACATTTTCTAATCTAGTGCCAAATTCTTCTTCCTAGTGTGTCTCTAAAGATTTTTACCAACTAAAAGCCAGACCTAGACCCCTGCCTCCTGCTGAAGTCCTGCTAACTACTTCTCAGATGGCAACAACCTTCCAATAGGTGTGTGGCTTGGCTCCTTCTATAGGAAGTACAACATTGGTGTAAAACACAGGACAGCTTGGCCAGTGTAGTTCTTGATACCACCATTATAATCACTGCAAAAATAAATAAATCTTTACCCAAGAGATATTCGTGTCAAAGAATATATTTTTTAAAATAATATATTTGAGGAAAATCAGAAGCTACCTTGCTTTCTGAAAGACAAGTCTGGCTGGTGTCCTTGACCTGCCAGAGCTGTGATTTTCTAAGGACCCTGAAGGAAATGAATTTCCTTATTGAAGCTCAGTGGGATTTGGGGGGTGGGGTTTGTGATTCTTCTCTCCCTTGAATATTCAAACAAGTACTCTTCAGACATCTCTCTTCTGCTTGTCACTCTTTGCCCTGTTTGTTTGTTTTTTGCACTTCTCTCAGCCTGGACAAGGCAAACAGGCCAGTCTATTGTTGGTGTGCATCTCTTTCACTGCAAGATTTGTTTATGTCTTAGCACAGTGATGCAATATTTGGGTTGAACGCTTCAAGGGGAAATGTTTATAGAACTAAAAAAATATTTCCATTTGATTTGTTTATAGGAAGTTTTTTCTTGTGGTCTTGAGTTTTGAAAAGGCCTTTGCATGTTTTCTTTTCCGCCTCCCCCACTCCCCCTCTGTGGATTTGAAGTTTGGTGCCAAATTCAGTCATGATAATGCCATGACTGACTCTTTAGGTATTTCTACCATGCTCTACACCACTGGAGTATCTTCATCCTGGCCTCCTAGATCTTTTCAAGAGTGTTATGCTTCTTACATGCTGAAGTTCCCAAAGCTTCTTGGCAGGGCTGAGGGTTTTCCAGCCCCACGGTCCAACAACTCCTCTTTGTTCTTGAATTATCTCTGACCTGCGCTGGCCCTCAGGCAGGGCAGGCTGCACTAACAGGGGAGAGTTGGAAGAGTTAAATGGGAACGTTTCTTAGAAGGAAAAACAAAAGACTAATAGGAAAGGCATCTTTGTGTGACCGAGGCTTAACTGAAACCAGGCCTTCTCCCTCTGCCTCAGCCAGGAAAACAAGAGAGTACGTGCAGGCAGCCACCGGCAGAGCGTGCACGGGTGTCCTCCTCTGTCTCCAAGGATGGAGGCGAGGCACAGCCACTCACAGCCAGAGGGAGGGCAGGCACTCGCTCATGTGGCACCCCCAGGGCACAGCACGGGTGTACTTCCTGACACCCACAGTCTTTATTGCACATCCGCTCCCCCTTTCTGCCCCTCTCCCATCTAGTTGGTGTTTGTCACCTAGAGGAGGCTCCCACATGCTGTTGTACACTATCCTCCAGGCATTGTGCCTCTGCTCTTTGGGAAACACTGAGTACCACTGGGCTGCCTCCTTGTCACATTGGGTCAGTGAGCAAGGATGCTGAAAGGATGAATGTCACAGTTTCTACCATCCCTGACTCTGGCCACAGCTTGCAAGCAGGAGGCATAGATGGGGCGGGAGGATGCACAGGCTTTCTCTCGTGCCTTGCAATTTTGCCTCTTTGTACAAAAACCAGAGAGAACACTCACAGGGTCCTTCCAGCCACTGTCCTTCTAACCTAACCCAGCATCATCCATTGCCAGTTTCCATTCTCTTGACAGGATAAACCATCACCACCTTTTCCTTGTACCTACCGGGGTAACCAGCAGAGAACAGAGAACATAACGACATGTGCCCAACTCTTTGAACCAACAAATTTCACCAGCCCTCAACAAGGCATTCCCACACCTATGTCACCACAGTTTCAGGGCTGGAAATCTTCAGAATATGGCTGGCCCTGGAGCCCAGGTGCAGCTCACTTTCCATGAGCTCATTAACCAGCAGAGCCTCACAGACCATCGTCTGGCAACAGCCGGTGTAGGAAAAATTACTGTTAGAGATGTTTCCAGCTACTTCCAGCTGCTGCCTGCAGAGAAATAACATGAGATCACTGGCTCAGAGGAAGCCTTGGCTTCCCCAGCCCCTGGCCATCAGCAGGTGGCCCCAGGAAGTGGAATGGCCTGTGTGTGCTGTGGCAAGCGGGACCTGGCATGTGGGCATGGAAATCATACACAGATGCATAAATAAAAGCTAGCCCCCTTGCTTTGCTGGCTGATGGGCTCTCCTGCAGGAGGTGACTGGGATTGGTGTTTGGTTTTTCCCTGGAATGCCCCAGTTCAACATGCACTGTTTCAGAGCCATGCCAGCCACCTACAGCCAGCTGCCCCCTGTCTCCCTCTGGGTCCTGTGTCCCAGCAGACTGCTCGGTCACCACAGAGGGACCCAGAACAGCCCCCAGGCCCCCCACTCCCATCCTGCCTTCCTCCCAGAGCTGAGATCCATCAGAAAGAAAAAGCAAAGGTAATGAACAGGCTGGCTTTGGTTCTCTCACTCTGTCAGTCACCTTTTCTAATGGTCAGTAATACCAGAATTCCTCAGAGACATGTTCTGTGACAACATCGTTGTGCCCATGAAAGAGCAGGACCCTTCTGGGAGCAAAAAGGCCGCACTTTGAGTATGTTTGCTGTGTCCTGTTGTTTGGGACTGAGATTGCCCAAGAGTCACAGCCTTCTGTGCATCCATGCACCCCAGCTGCAGCCTAGAGCAAGCTGGCAAGACAGCAGGGGATGGCTTGTGTCTCTGCTGAGAGCAATGCCAAGGTTTTTCTAAAAGGTATCTACAATGCTGGGTGAAGAAAGCTAAGGTCAATATATTTTGCACAGAATCCTGGTCTTGATGAGAACTATTTTATCTGAGGACTGTGTCTACCACATAAATAGGTTATGATAACAAATATCTGGTAGTCTATCTTGGCTCTTCACACATAAGACAAGACACCACATCATCATGTTATCAGGGATTTTAGTGCACTGGGAGCCAGATGGAAGGCAAAGTAGCCCAAGTTCACTTACAGACACAATAACCACAAGCCTTTGTTTGTGAGGGGAAACCAGGAGGGATATCACCCACAAGCTGTGGCTAAGTGCATACCTTCATGCCATCCCAGTCCCTTCGTGGGCATGATAACCACATCCTTCAGGAGGGAAGGTCTCTGGGTCACACCAGCTTGGTGTGTCCCCCACAGATGGTTATTGCACGTGAGTCTGTGCGTTGCTGTCCAATGCTTGATGGCTGTTCCTAGGAGAGGTAGAAATAGCTTATTTATTCTGTTTGGCATCTATATCCATTCCCTCTTCTCCTCCCAACCCATAACCCCTTCCCCCAAACGCCAAGCTAATGCCTTCCAGATGAGGTGCTAGAAGCTGCTAATTGCACCCGGATCCGTCCTGATTTGTGCTTCAGTCAGCAAGGCACCTCACTAATGGATCTGAGACTTGGCAGTGGGCCTGGGACCAGTGTCAAAGGAAATGGATGAGAGGGAAGGAGAGAGCAGAGGGTTAGAGGGAGAGCAGGGAGACTCAGAAAGGAAAACGATCCCTCCTCCTCACAGCAAGGGGCCGATTACTGATAAGGGCTTGCAGTTTTCCCCCGAGGCTAGGTGGTCCTGTGTGGGATGGCTGGGCCGAGGCCATGTGGCCTTCTCCTGTCAGAGAGCCCAGCCTGTGCTGGGGGCTGGGGTACTGCTCCCTGCTCCTGTGGGAAGGCTTAACCTCGCACTGGGGCAGCAAGGCACACCTGGGCTTTATCACTGCCCAGACTGGTCAGGGCTTGAGCTCTCCTGGTGGGAAGCTGGGACACGAGAGCCGGGAGCCAGCTGGGGGCTGATGCTGAGCCGTGGCTCCCTGTTGATCCAGAGCATCTGTCTCGCATTCCTGGTGGGTTCCAGGAGAAGAGGAGCCAGCTGGGGTGATTGGATGTGGATCAGAGGTGGAGAGGAGAGAAAACAAGAGGAAAGGGGGTTGGGGAGGTGATAGCAGGCAGGATAAGGAAAGAAAGAGGCCCGGAGAGGAAATACAATGGTAGGTGCCACAAATGGAAAAAACAAGGGGCAGAAGTGAAAAGGCAAGAAGAAGAAGCGCAGGCTGGAGAATAAGGAAATGGTGTATAATATGTTGTTCTTGCTCCTGTAGAGCCTGCAACAACCACACTGTGGCCTGGGGGAGGCTGTGCTAGCAGCCAGACAGGGCTGCAGCCTCTCTGAGAGCCCCAAAGGGAACTGTGCATGCTGTCCTGCATGGGAGCCCTGGGACCTCACTGCAGAGCCTCAGGGATGGAAAACTTCCTATCAACACATAAATGTCTAAGGACTATTCCTCAATGTCTCACCAGGCTTAACTGCCTGAGGATGGGTCTGTTTCTGGACTTGTGGATGACATCAACACAAAGAGACTTTGCTTCAGTATCTCAGGCTGGGCCTGAGAACAAGGCTATTGCTAAGTCCTTGGGAGTTAGCTTAAGGGTGGCATGAAGAAATCTCCTTTCTGTGTGCTGGAGAGCCCCAGGAGAACTGGGAGTGGTTCCTCTCTATTTTGAGATACCTCTCCAGCATTAAATACAGTGTCTTCCCCAAATGGAGTTTATTACACTCATTTTAATGGTGGAGAAAAGTGAAGTAACGTTGCCTTGGGTTCCACAAAGAATCCAAGTCCCACCTGGGAGAGGCCTTGTGGTTGTCAGTCAGGGGGTACCTGCTAGACCATGAAGGTCTAGCATGAAGAACCAGCAGAGCCATGAAATTGTCAGAGAGGGAAGGAAGGTTCAAGGGAAGAGCTGCACCAGATAAGTGGGAACAGAGAAGATATTTAAACCCACGCTTGTGATCTGGATAGATGGGCACTTGGTCTCAACAAATCCTCTTCATTTCAAAAAACAAACCCAAAAGTGGGTAACACTGGGGTGGAAGGAAGCCTGCAGCTGCTAGGAGGACCCTGGAGGTGTGTTGCAGCATCAAATAATCTGAATGATAATCTTGGGAAAGATGCTCCATGTGGAAAGGTGCCAAGCTGAAAGCGGAAACAGGACAACCAGAAGCAACCAACTGAAATGGGAACCCAGTTGGTTGGAACTGGTAAGACATTGTGCTAAAATGCCTTTGGCTCCGAGTCCCATTTTCATCAACTTTGCAATTCTTGGCAAAGATGGGAGGGAGTTTCCACTAGACTGTGATTCATTTAGTGAAATTTGATCATGGCCAGCAGGGGAGGGAAGTAGACAGACAGACTGACAGAGAGACAGTGTATTTTGAGAAGAGGAGGCAAGACTGTCAGGCCTCTGCAGAAAGGGCAGAAAGAGACCTGTTCTGTCTGATAGGAATCTTGGTGGGCAATCTTATGGGGGAAGGGGTAAGGAAGTAGAAGAGCAAACTAATTACAGACATTGTGTGTGCTTGGATGCGCCTACAGACTGATTAGCTCATGTCTCCGAAGCACTTGGAGATGGAAACCAGTTAATTATCTTTATTAATTTTTCCCCTTTTGTGCTCCTAGTTATTTTTGGAGACCATTTTAAGCACAATGCACCACCCAGGTGTTGGCTGCCCCCAAACCCATTGGAATTCCCTATTTGTCTTTCCCTTTCCTTACACAAAGGCCAAAACAGTCCCAATGAGAGTGATTCCTTCCTCCTGAAATAAGGACAAATAAAGAAAAGAAGAAGAAAAAAGAAATATAACATATCCCATATCACATCACACTTGCCTGTTTCTGTGCCTCTGGGGGCCAAAGGCAGGGCCAAAGGGGGGTGCCTGTCTCTGAACCCATCAGTGCCTTAGGATACTGTCAGGTCAGTATCCAGGTGCGCAGGAAACAAAAGTATACTTGCTCTGCAGCTTGTTGCAGAACAGTTAGGACTTAGATTTAGCAAGAATTCTTTCCAGTCTTCTTGTTGTGGGTATCCACCAAAGGACACCGAGGAAAACCCTTGTGAACATCCTGAGGCCATTTCTGACAACAGAAGCATTTCATGCTTCGGGAGTACAACAAAAGAAGTTATTTTTTGAGGGAAACCACAGAAAAACCTTGCCTTAAATTTAATCTGCCACCTATTTCCCATGTTCCCAGACACAGGGCATGGCCACTGGATGACACATGAGCTGTTACCTTCTAACATCTGTGACCTTTTGGTTGCTTGGAGAACTGAGGAAGAAGCATCAAAATGCTTAGATGTGAATGAGGATGCTTTGGGATTGAGGATTTGGGGGCAGACCATGCTTTGGGACCTGAAGTTGGTGTGCAGGCAAAGAGGTGGCAGCACCCAGCAGCCTGTGCCCCAGGAGATGGGCACACAGCCTGATTTACCTCTGGATCCATGTGGGAATGGGCATGTCCAGCCCCACAGCCTGCAGTGCTCCTCACTGGTTCTGTGTGCCCAAAGGCTGCCTCAGCCCATGGCTGCTTGCTTCCGGGCATGGGGGTCACGCAGTGGTGTTCTGGACTTCAGGGGCTGCTCTCCTGGGGCTTCCTGGGCAACTCTGCAAGAAGTCCCTCAAGAAAAATCTTGGAAGGGTCTGGCATTGGAGAAATGCCTTGCCCTTTTCTTCCACTCCTTCCACTTTCTTGCTGCCTGGGGTCCAGGCACATGCTGGACAACCAGGTGGGAAGCCACAGTCCAAGAAGTAGAGAATTAACAGGTTTTCAGCACTATGCCAAAGCATTAAATGCTGGGAAACCAGACCATGTACACCACGTTAAAATAAAGGGAGGGCTGAAGACTTCCAGACCATGACAGGTTTGATCTGGCTTATTTATTTTTTGGCAGGAGGGACTGAGTGAGGCCAGGGCAGGGACCGAGCACGTGTTGTATGTGCCAGAGAGAGCACATCCACATCTCCTCCAAGTCAGCTGCATTCTGTCTGCTTGCACACGTGGCCCAGCAGTCCCATTATGGTGCTGCGCTTTGCCTGGTGGGCTGAATGCAGCAATCAGGTCCATTGCAATTTGATTTATGAATCCTCTCTGAGGTCCCATCTTTTTTCCTCCTCCTCTTCCTTTTGGGGACTTGGGGATTTGGTTGGTTTGGGGGTTGTTTTTTTAAAAATATAGAGCACTTGAAGTTCATTTAAGGCAGAACCCCTTGATTTACTGTGCTTTGGTTTCAGAAACAAAAGACTTTAGTGGGGGTAAGAAGCCATTTAAGTTTTTGAGTATTTTTTCCCTGTTACACCTCAGCCTCTCTGTAAGGACACAAAGCATGCTGTGGTACAACACCAGCACTTGTCTGGCGCTGAAAACTGCCCAAAGCAGTTTGGGCCACAGGTGCTCTCTCAGAGTCACATTTTCTCAAGCAGGGAGTCAATCTATAAAAAGAGAGATCACTCTGCTGTGCTGCTTCTATACAAAATGCATCTGCTGAGGTCTTGGAACCGGCAAAGTCAAAATAGGATTTTCACCAAGATACAAGAAGTAGTGTTTCAGATCTACAGAACAGAACTGAATGAAACTGAAGGACAGCTGTAAATAAGGGAAGATTAGGAGCGTGGCTGAGTTCCCATACTTTGAAGAGCCAAAACTGATTTTTTGTGTTTTTTTCCTGAAGTCCAGGTTTGGCTTAACTGAAAAGTAGACCTGTTTGTTTCTTTCTGCTGCTGCATATCCTAGCCTAAAAATCTGTCATCTGCACTTTGCACGCTTTTTATAAGTGAGAAATGAAGTGGTCAGATACACACTAAATTATGAAAAAAGCACACTCACACTCAGGTCATTTATTTGGGCCTCTCAATATCATGTTCACAGGAATTCTGAATGTTCAGGAAAGCATCACTGACAATACCTATGTGGACCTCTTGCACCGTAAGAAAACCACCAGAAAACAAAACCTTCTGCTAAGCCATCCAGTGATACAGCTCAGGGTGCCTTGCTATGCTGGGAAATCAGAGACCCAACTTCAACAGCTAGTGCCACCAAATGAGTCAAAACCTCCAGAGTAACTTTACCTCTACAGTTCTGTGAGCAAGTCTTACATGCTTTACGAAGAGCATGCATGACAGCTTCAGAGCAGAGTGGGGCTGCTGGCTCCTAAGTGGTGTCAAAATACTGCCATGAGGCACTATTACTCAGCATTCAAGGGTCAAGGCCAGAATCCACTGGGAAAAGCAGTTTGTGCCTATAAAACTCCCCACTCTCAGACTTTCTTTGGCCACTGGGGCACCAGGAAAACCTGGAGTGCTGCTCAGGACTTTATTCAGGCCACAGGTGATGGAAAATGGTTTCCACTTCTTGCCATTTGCACTGGAAAGAGAAAGGGGATGCAGAGGGGAGAGGGGATGCAGACAAAGGCTAGGGGAAGAGAGTGCCTATCGGGAGGCAGGAGACTGTTGATTTATTTTGCCCAGTGAAATGCAGGCTGAGAATGGATATGATTGTTCTTGGTAAACACATCAGAGGGATAAGCACCAGGGAGGGAGCAGTGCTATTTAAGCCTTGGAACAATGTTGGCACAAGAACAAGTGGGCATGCTCCAGCCAGGAATAAATTGAGACTGGAAATAAGAATGGTTTAAGCCTCAGAGCTGTCAAGTTCTGGAAGAGTCTACTAATTGGGGGTAGTGGAAGAATCTTAAAACTTATTAGGATTGTTTGGATCTTCACATTTGTGCGGAAGATTGCACGATGTGATTGCTGACAATAGCAAGGGCCAAGACGTGGTAAAATAGGAGATCCCTTCCAGCACTGCATCCCTACTGTGAAACACTTGGGATTGATTTGTTTCTCATGTGTCCATGTTAAGGCAGGAGAGCTGCAGGATCCTTTGCCATCCAGCCCTGAGGGGAGATTGTTGGCCAGCCAGTTGCAAGCAAGGAGATGAGGATACTTTCTCAGATGGCTGAAGATGATATGATGGTTGCTACTAATGAGCTGTGAGGAGAAACATGTCACTTGTCCCAGGAGGAAGATTGCAGGCATCACACCAGGCCACAGCCAGGCAGCAGGGCAGAAACAAACAGCAGAGGGAAAGAGTTGAAATTCCAGAGGAGAAAACCAAGTGCAGGCATTTTCTCATTAGAGAGCAGGGGGCTTCATGTGTTCTTTGTCTTTTCAAAGGCAACAGAGGTTGAACAATAACCAGGGAAAATTTACATAACCCATCCTGTCATTTGGAGCTGAGGCAGCTCTGCAACAAGCCCCAGGATCAGCTGTGCTGTTTAGGCCATGAGTCAGTCTCAGAAAAACTGTGGGTTTATGCAGTCATATACATTTTACTCTTTTTAAGGAGACCTTCTTTGTCTACTAACCACCCAAATCCATGGTCCTCCTTGTTAGAGCCTGCTGCTCTTTTCAGCATCTCCCAATGGAAAATTTCATAGTGCTTGAAGCCTGTGGCAAACTTTGGCCATCTGACATGGTCCACCCCACACAGGATCTGAGGTATGGAGCCAGGTGTCTCCTGACCTGTGGGAGGTCCCGGAACGGAAGAGCTCCACAGCAAGAAGTGACAGTTCTGGGAACTACAGGCAAGGAGGAATCACCTAGCAAGGAGCTGCCTTGGGCTTGAAATCACTTGTCTGTGCTCAGCGTGAATGAGAAATCTTGCTGGCCAAAAGAATCACCATGCAAGGCAGAGGAGTAAGACTGGGGTGCCCTGGGCAAAGACTGAGATACATCCCTTCTCTTGTACCTGGAATGCTTTACCTCTCAGCCCTGTTGTGTTTCCCCAGGACTGAGTCTCCAAGCTCCCAGTGGGCTCACGTGTTCAACCCAGCAGTCTTACATGTGGCAGCTCAGGAGAGAGGGTGCTGACAAACTGCTCAGCAAAGTAATTCCTCTTATCCTCCAAAACCAGTGGCACCTGGGCAAAATGAAAGCTCTCAGTTGCTCCTATGAAACCTCTGAGCCTCCCACTGAAGGTAACCCAGCCCAGTTTAAATCTTGGCCTCCCTTAGCTGCAGCCAAGCAGATGGAGGGGCTCATGCTCAGGAAACAGCATCTTTCTTATCCTTGGAGATCCCACCTGAGACAGTGGGGGAATGAAAATCTGAGCAATATTTCAGTGCGTGTGTAAGAAAGAATAAATGTTACAGCAGCTGGTTAATGCATACCCTTCCACATGAGCGTGATAAGATTGAGTTCTAAATTCCCTTTCTTTAGTTCACTGCACGCACACATGCAAATTCCCTCCCTTCTCCTTAGGAAACTCAAAGAAAGGAAAAGCAATAATAAAATATTTCAGATGAGAGAGAAAGAATTCTCCATGATTGAGAACATTTAATGGGAACCAGCTGCCTGAGCAAGACCAAAGGCTGATCCTGCTGGGGGTTTGTTGACAGTGTCACTTTCCATAGGTACCTGCTGAGGAAAAGGGAGGGATGCTCAGGAGACAGAACAGAGGAGGAGGAGGAAGGTGAAAGAATGCTCTGCATAGTGTTTTACCTCCACGCAACCCTGTCTCCCCCTTTCCTTTTTTTCAAGAGACTCTCCAAGGGCTTGGAGAAGAGCCATGACAGGACAAAACAAGAAAGCATGAGTGAGTTGGTGCGAGCATGTGGGTGGCTGTATCTGAGCAGAAGAGGGTGGGTGGAAGAAAGGAAAGAGGAGCCCAAAAGTTCATTGCATGAAACAAAAGCCAAGGCTGTCTCTCTGCTCCCCTTCCTGTTCTTCCTTGCAACCAGACAGCTGCAATTAAGATGTAACTGATACACCGAGAGCTGGTCCCTGGTGCCGGTGCTCCCTCACCTCCTCTATGCCTGTCTGCCCATGGTGACAACAATGCCATGCATGGACCCAGCTGTGCAGAGCTACTGTGTGACTACCAAACCCAGCCAGAGCAGCCAAACCTCACCAGAGCAACCCGCAGTACAAGGAATTTTAGTGGTGTGAAATGTGGGCTGCTTCCAAGTTCCCCTTTCTCCTGTGGGGAATAACTGTCTGCCTGGACCTGTCCATGCTGCCACCTATGTGTTCATGAGGCAGTGGGACCTGACTCATGTCCTGCTCTGTCTGTGGCCCCAGCCCCTCTGGAAAGAGCCCTTACTCCTGCAGAACCTGGTGCACCACTTGCAACCAGCCCAGGGCCCTGATCTTGACCCAAGCCCGTCATTCAGGGCCCCACTTTTTGAAAGAGGCACTTAGCCCTATCCCTGTACCCAGTGATATTCACTCCCTGATCAAAGTTACATAGATCAGCATCAGGAAAACTTGTCAGCTTGTCCCCTGAACAGTGACACTTGTGTAGATCAGGGCTTCAAGTGTACAGAAGGTTGGAGCAAACATTTACACATCAGAAAACATAATGTGAATTGGGTGATGTACTCTGAGGTAAACACTGGTATGGAAACATAGTGCTTCTCTGGGCCACCTAGCAATTCTTTATATGAAACTCATCTTTCAACTAGAAGTGGTAGATCCTGTTGGCAATGTTTTTGCCCAGCTTTTCCAGGTCTCTGTACACTGTTTTCCATGATTTCTGTTGACAGTCTTCAATGGAATTGTACCTCTTAAGGGTTTCCTCAAAAGCCATGAACCAGAATGCCCCCTTCCCCCAAATCAGGCGTTAAGACCATCATGACACATTGTGCACTCCACTCTACATACTTTAATTGTGCGTTTGTGCCAACTTTTGAGCTCTAAGGGTTTATGCTTTCCCAAAACAGGAGAAAGTCCCAGTCACAGATATTTTACTGGTTCAAACAGGCAAGAACAGACAGGGGAAATGCCAATGGAGTCACTGCATGTACCATATGTTCTGCTCTCTGAACACCTGAGAGGGCAGGGTTTAACAAGACAGCACCCACAGACCCTGCTCCCCTCCAGGAGTGCTCTGGCACCTCCGTGGTGTTTTGTCAGTGATGGTAGGGGAGGTAATGCAAACCCCATCATAGCTGACACTTTGACACAGACTGCAAGATCTCAGCACAGCCGTAGCTGCAGCTGCAGGCTGGTGACAGCACTACCTGTTGCAGAGATCAGAGAAGGAGATATCATAACAGTCTGGGGCTGAGAAGAAGGAATGTGCTAGCAAGCTGTGGCATGGATCTGATTTTCCATTCAGTAATCCCATGGTAACTCAAGAAGATGGTAAATTGCAACTGCAACAGCTCACTAGCAGCCTAATGTTTCCTCATGGTGCTCCTGAGGTGTGGAAAGATCTCTGCAGAGTGAGGCCCATGAAGGGGGGAAACATGCAGCAAAAGTTTTGGAAAATTGCCCTGCAGCCTCCTTTGCCACTACCCTTCCTCTCAGCGGTGTGCAACCCCCTTCTTTTCGGTTCAGCGCACTCGTGCGTGTGGGGGCCCACAGCCAGAGGGGCAGGAGCTGCTCCTTCTTCACCTATAACTTCATCTGCTGCTTTTCTTTCCAAAGGAAGCTGCAATTAAACCCCAGGCTCCAGTGCAAGGAGAGTTTCCAGGCTTGGCTGTCCCTACCCATGGGCAATGCAGCCTGAGCGCCAGGCAGGCTCTTGCCACGGAGCCCCTGCTGCTCCCTAGGACTGAGTGGAACCACTGCCAGGTTACATCAGCAGCCAAGTGACCATCTGGTACAAAGGCAAAATATGATTATTATGTTTAGGTGAACGCAGTCTTTGATGTAGTGCCCAAAGGTAACAATAAAGTTTTGTTAAGTTTTTTCAATTATGTGGATCGTGACAATACTATGACAAGACTGTTGGAAACAACCTTCAAAATGAGGTGTGGGAGGCTAGCAACACCCAGCCACATGTTGCTTCTTAATCCTAGCCCCACTGACATTCGTGAAACTTCAGCTGGTGTAAGAGATACATGCTACAGCTGCTGAGGATGGGGTTCCTACCCCAGGGCAGCCTCAGCAAGGGGCTTTTAGTAGAACTGGGGAGATGAGGACCCTGCCTTAGCAAGCCCGTGTTGCTGCCCTGCACATCGGCCTCAAGCAAGTCTTGCCTCCTCCTCGCACCTCAGTTTCCCCCTCCTGGAGGCAGACATGGATCAGTTCCTCTTGCATGCTGCCAAGCATCCTCTCCCTGCTTCCTCCCTAACCTCCCTCCCTTTTTAATCAGGATTTGTATGTGGGTTTCCAGGCTTCCTGGCTGTCCCGTCTCCTCTTTCTCCTGCACTGCTTTGATGTTAATTGTCTCCAGGGCTGGAGCGCTCCTTGGCTGATTAAGTCCAAGAGTCCTCCCTGGTTTTGTTGACCCATGAATGGGGGCCTCTTCAGTGCTCAGTGGAGTGCGGGCTCATTGCCCCTCCTCCTCCCCCCCATTCGGTTTGATGGATTAATCGTGCTGTGTAAAGGAAAGTGGGGTGGGAGGGGAAACTGAAGCAGCGGGAAAGGGGGGGAAGGAGGACGGGAGAAAGGGAGCAAGAAAGAGAAGGACCTTCGGCAAATGCTCGACTGCCCTTGCTTAAAATAACACCGTTTATTTAAGCAGGCCAGGCACACAATGGCTTGAGAGGGGCTGCTACTCAGATCATGGGATCCTGCGTATGCTGAGTAAGAGGCTGGAGAGGGTGTTAGCCAAACTCTGAAAGCAGGTCTGTTCTTACCCGATGTCTCCATCTACCCCCAACACACACACACGCACACACTTGCACCTCCTCTTTTCCTTCTCCCTCCCCTTCAGACACTGGAGTCCTTTGCCTTTTTGGCAGTGGCACGGCTCAGAGCCAGGAATGGAGGGGCTCTGAGAGGAAAAGGGGGCTCCAGCCTCTTGCCCTGGACCTGCTATCCTGGCATGCAGCCAGGAGAGGAGAGGCTGCTCGTCCTATGGAGTGGGCTTCCCACAAGAGTCTGTGGTGAAACAGATGCCAGCATTTCAGAAAGACTTGTGCCTCAGCCCCAGCTGCCACCGCTGCCTTGCTGAGGGCCTAACTGCTCCTGCTGAGGCACAGAGTATCTGCAAAGCTTCTGGTAGAAAAGCATGCCTCCTGCTCCTTTTTCAAGAAAACAATTGGTTTCATTCAGAGGTGAGATTTGAGTAGCTGGGGCAAAAATCAGTGTCAGCTGGCTGAGTGGTCTGCTGTGTTAGTCTTGGTCTTTGCTCCATCAGGGATATAGTACACTTCTCCATTATCCAGTTGCTGGGCTGCCCACAACGCAGCCTTGCTCGTGGTCTGCAGCATCTCTTGGTGTAGCAGTCCCGTGCCTCTTCGTTCTGTCCCATCTATGGATGTCTTAGTCCCTTCTCACCAGAGATGGCCAAACCAGGTGTCAGGAGACAAGGGGGAGCCCCACAAGTGTCCTGGTCCAGGCCGTCTGCACTGTCACTTGCAAGTTGCTCTGGTCTCCGAGCCTGGCCAATGCCAGCAGCCTCCTTCCCCTGAGCAAGATTGCCCCAGTCCTAAACACACGTACGAGAAATCCCAGAGGGACTGCAGTGGATGCCTCTCCCTTCCCCACCTCCCCCTGCTCCAACCTCCCATGCTGCTCCCATCCATAACAAATGCAGAGTCAGGCTCAGGAAATGAAAAGGCTCTTCCCAAGAGGGACCTGAGCAATTTTCCAGCCTCTCCCTCCACTGCCGCTTCCCCTTCTCCATCCCCCTGCCCCAGTTTTCCCTGGCTGATGGCAGCAAAGGGCCGTTGGTGTTGGCAGGGTGCTGCCGCCTGCCTGGCAGGCTCTCCTGGACAGCCTGCCAGGCTTTTCAGGGCTCATTCTCACTTTCCAGAGGCTGGAAGTGCAGAGCAGGAGACAGGCTGCCTTGGCAGCCTCACTGTTTCCAAACATTGAAAGGCAGGGAGAGAAAAGTCTGCTTCTCCCGGCTCACCAAAGCCACCACCACCGTGGATGCTGGCCAAGTCCGCCTAAAAATAACCGCGGTGCTACCGGACACACGTGCTTCTCGGGGACAAAGCGGGACAATGCGCCCCAGGGCAGCAGGGATGGAGCAGAGCGGGGCGGAAGGAGAACTTGGGGCTTTTTCCTCCATCCCCCCTCTCACCAAATAAAGCTGCCTGTGTTGTCCCAGCAGTGCTAGTCAATAGCCACCAGGGACGTCTCTCTCGGTTTGTTTTCACAGGAGGGCTCCAACCAGTACAGCTCAGAATAGCTTCCAATTGTCTTTTCCCAGCTGGGAACGCCTGGCTTCCCATTGTGCTCACACGTGTGAATGACAGCGTAGCCAGCATTGTGGGATAGGTGACCCTACAGCCCAGGGCTGCTGTTGTCTGAAGGTAATAGCTCCCTCACCTCCAACTCCACTTCCAGCACATGTGAGATCTACTGGGATTGCCCCTCACTCCAGCAGCTGTGATCGCAACTGGTCCACCCAGATGTGACTGCAGCACATAATTAACAAGAGGACTGAGGAGAAAATGGAAAGTGTGTGACTGGCACAAGCGTGACTCTGGCCTTTTGGGGATGTGTCTCGCTAGTTGTGCTGCCCAGCTTCAACACAGAGGGGCAGGTGCTTCTCATCATCCATCAGGCCCTGGGCAACCACGCTGATGCCTCCAGATCAGCATGTCCTTCACCAGGTCCTTCCCACACTCCTATGTCTGCTACTTTCAGTATAGACACCAGGTCTGCCTTTGGAAGCAGCTCTGGGGCTCCCCTCCAAGTGCAATCCAGATGCACTTGGTGTAATTTAGATATCTCTGCTTGTAAAGATACCTGCCATGTGTTTCTGCTTGAAACAGGAGAAGTGAGAGGAGATGTAAAACCAGATGTGTGATCTGGGGCACTCTCTTCCTTCCTGCTGTGGCCAAGACATCCCAGCCCCAGCTGGAGGGTCAGCACAGACAAAATATCCAAGTTCCCCTCTTGGCAGGAGGGCAAGGGTAACTGGGAAAGCAAAGCTGTATTTTACCAGCAGGAAAAGGCAAAGTCCTGGATGTTTCCATAGGCTGGAAGAGGGTCCACCAGCCCTGGCTGTCCATGAAGCTGTAACACACTTTCTCTCCAGCCTGTGCACTCACTGTTTCTTGGTGGGGGAAAGCTGACCACAGCCAAAGGCTGGACAACAATCTTTGCTAAGTCTGACAGATATGCTGGGACACCTCACTTCCATACAAATAGGGAAGAACTAAGCAGGAGGTTGGGTGTTTCTTATCTCTGCAGACAAGGCTCCTTTTCTTTAAGTCAAAATAATTCAGCAAAATTGAGGTTAATTTGCTAAATGTTTCAGGTGACCCAAAGTTTTAGGGTTAGGCACAAAAAATCCTACCCCAAGAAAACAGTTTCAGCTGAAACAATTTTCCTTGCTCTAAATCTAGGGAGTTTTGGCTTCTTTTTTTCTTTTTGTGGGAGGAAGAGTGTTCAAAGAGGGTTTGGCACAGTGAACCTCAGTCCCAGCAGATACATACTTGTTTGTCTATTTACAATCAGGACAATCCAAACCCGTTAGCAGATGTAACTGAGTTAAGACATGAACATGAATTTAGAAAACAATATGAACCATCATTTTCAAGAAAGGCTTGGAGGCGAAATCCAAGTAATTGATATCGTAAATCTCTCAAGACATTATTATGGGATATTTGTCACCTCAAAAAAATTCAGGATCCCTTGCTTACATGCCTGCACCTACTTTTGAGGCATAACTTTGGACATTCATGCTTCAAATGTCAATGTGTCAGCTAAGGCAGACATTATTTGGCATTTCTTCTCCCCTCGAGATATTTCAAAGAGTATTTGCCAGATCTCTGAGAAACTGCTAAGTGCTGAAGCTGCAGTGAATGATGTTTTAATTTGGTCTGAGGGCTTGAAAGAACATCTTGAAAGACTTAGACAAGTCTTAAAGGGAGTATGAGAAAGAGACTTAAAACTGAGCTATAAAAAAGCCCTATATCTGATGTAATAAGTTATTTAAATGAGGCATAAATTGAGCAAAGATGGTGCAACTGGTAATGTGCATAAAAGGTTGAAATGTTTAGCTATGCAAAACAGAGTGGATTTGTGACAATTTATGGAGATGATAAGCTGGTTTTGACAAAATTAATTCCAAATGCTCAGGGAGGGTCTGATTTTGCAAGGTGGCGAGCATTTATTTTTTTTCCTCTCATCCAGAACAACACTTAAACACATGCTTGGTCCTGCTGACTTGGCTTGTTTGCTTCTGGGGTGGGATGCTACACAACACAATGCTCAGGAAAGGCCATGTCTTGATGCTGTAACAGGAACCCAAGGAGTGTGTCAGGGAGCCCCCATTTCACTCACCCTCCATCTCTGCTCCACGGGTATAAAACAGACACAGGTTTCTTTGTTTTTTTTTATTGTTTTGTTTTGTTTGGGTTTTTGCTTGGTTTTAGTTTGGGGTTTTGTTTTTGTTGGTGTTTGTTTGTTTTTTGGGTTTTTTTCCACAGCAGCTTTGGGAATCAAACATCTGCTGGTGAGGAGGTTTGCTGGGATGCTGTTCCAGAGGGGATCAGCAGCAGGATGCAGACTGGAGTCACAAAGGGGCCATAACAGCTGGGAGGGTGGCGTGGCTGGAGTGGGCACCTTGCACAGGTGGGGCACAGCCGGGCTGGTGAGCGTGCACAGCCTTGGCATCCGAGAGGGAAAGGGAATTGGGAAAGGGAATTGGGAAAGGGAATTGGGAAAGGGAATTGGGAAAGCCGGGCTGAGCCCAGGCTTCTGCCGCTGCCGTCGCTGAGGCAAACCATCACAGCCTCCCTCACGCTGAGGAATGCCAAATATAGACCACATAACATGTGGAGTGTCCCCCTGCCACTGCTGCCACCTCGTCCTCCTCCCCTGCTCAGGGCTGGGATGGCTCATGCCTTGTCAGAGTCCTGAGAGGTTACTTTTCACATAAAATCAAGTGCACATACATATGATTGTTAGAAAGAAAAACAGCTTTCAAGAATGAGCCTGCAGAAAAGGGGAAAAACACACCAAACAAATCCTCATTCCTTATAGCATTACTTCTAGTGCAGGCATGCACGAGGGCAAGAGAGTGTTCGAGAGGAGACAAGGTCTCCCTGACAGGAGGGACTCCTCCCTCGACCCAGGTTTTTCTGGGCTTGTTTTCCTCCAAGCAGCACATCGCAAAGCCATCTTCTCCCTCTTCCCCTCCTCCCTGGCCCAGGTTGTAAAATAACGAGTTTCTTGTTATTCTTGTTATTGCTGAATGGCAGAGGTCTGGAGCCCTGTGAAGGGAAGGAGGCAGCCTAATTAGGGTAACGAGAGCCATCCTTAATGAGCACTCCTGACTAGGTGGGGATTTAAAGAAAAAGGAGGGGGCAGGGGGGAGAGAGGTCAATTCCTACAGCTTTCTCTTCCCTACCCCCAGTTCCCACCCCTGCCCTCCCCTCCTCCCTGTAAACCTACCACAGTTTGGGGTCTGAGCGTGGGTGTTTCTCTATATCATTATTGGTTATTAAACTATATTTTCCTGTTTTGCCTGACTTCATAGGGGGTTGATTTCATTTCACCTCCTTTGCTAATTTTCTCCTGTGAAGGTATGTCAAGTGTTTGACTGTTCCCATCCCCAGGCCTTGTGGTGTCCTTAGGGGTGCTCTAGAGTCCCTTCTGGTTGATATCAACAGGGTGGTACCTGAGCAGAAGTGACAGCCAGTTGTACCAAAACCTTCCAGCAACCCCCAGAATGGTCTGCTGGGTGTGCAAAACCTGCTACATCCGTGCATTGAACTGCTCCACATTCATTCTCCACAGATCACCAATGTGGTTCCACTTGTGGTTCCTCTGGACAGCGCAGACAGTATTGATGCCCCCACCTATACAAGTGAAAACTGGGCTGTACTTGCATGTGTGGGCACAGCAGATGCAGCTCTGCAGCTAGATCTGTCACAGGTGGGTGTCTTTGTCACTAGGAACCATGCCACCAGGGCAGACAGCACAGCCTGGCTATCAACACTTGAGATGTCCCAGATGTAGTTCTGGTACCCTATAATTCAGCATTAGTTGCTTGCTACACTCTCCCTCAGTAGGAACAAGCCTCTTGGGTTCCCCTGAGTTCATCCCTTCCTGTATGTACTTTGGCAGGAGCTGAAAGCCCCATGCGTGGAAATTCGATTGCAGAAACTTTCTCATTCCACACCCAACTTGTTGGATTTCTCCCCTGTTCTGCTTTCCCTCTGCTTTCTGCCTGAGCTGTAACCAAAGGCCCCCGCTCCCCGTGAGGCTCCAGCTCTGGAGCCCTCTGTGCCACGTCTCCTTGGTTTGTCCCAGGGACACAGCAGATAGACAGAGCAGGTTGCCAGGCACACCCCATCTCAGCACGTGGCCAGGGGTGTCTCCCAGGGCCTGATGCTCAGAGGGGCTCTGGCAGAGGCTGGGAGCACACAGGGATGACTGGGTTTCTGTTTGCCAGCCTTGTCCTCCTGAATGTGCCCTGAGTCGGCATTAGGCTGTCACCTCCAGCAACTCCTGTGATGTTATTTGCAAAGATCTGTCAGAATCCATGCCCAGTTAAATCATCACATGCTGAAATGCTTAAACAGGCTTCCAAGGAGCAAGCTCGCAGCCAGAAGCGTGGGAGGAACGTAGTCTGACAGAAAGGAAATAAGCAGGGAACATTTTACCCATAAAAGCACTTTGCTTTCTCTTTGCTTCATAAATCAGCTTTCTCTGATCTCATCCAAAAAAAGGCAATTAATTCCCCACTTCTCCCTGCCTGGGAGATGTATTCTTTTCTGTATTTGGATCTTGCCTCAGAGAATTTAAGAGACCTAATTGTTTCCACTGCTCCTTCCAAAATCAGGGAACAAAATAACATCAGAACTAAGGCTCTGGGCCACACCTCCCAAGGTGCCAGGCTCTTTCCTTTGGGAGGCAGTTCTTGCCCCACCTGCAAGAGCCAGATCTCCCGCAGGGGTCCCTGAACCTGGAGAAGTTCCTGTCAGCACCCAGCACCTGGCACTGAAACCTCTGGCCTAAGCATCATTGCCAAAGGCCAGGTAGAGCCCGAGGAGGGGTGAGCACCCCACTCTTTTGGGGAAGAAGTCACTAATGGGGTGTTCTTACTGCCTGTGGTAGAACAGGTCAGGCAGATAGTTATTCACCAGCAGGAGTAAAAGATTTAATGGGCCAGTAGTGCATGGCCCCAGAGTAAAGACCTGGGCACTGCCATGCAGATTCCCTTCCTGTACTGAGCACACTGCATTCTGCCAAGCCTACCAGAAATGTGGCTTTTTATCAGATCCATTTCTCTTCTCTGTTTATAGCTTGAGGACGCCAGGGCCTCTCTGGACTATAGTTTGAACTAATTTAGCATTTTTTGTGGGTGAATTCCTTGGATTACCAAGAAAGTCTTGGCACAAGGGCCAGTTCCTTTCTATTCCTGCCCTGACATGCAGGCTCGCTGGTACTCTCTCCTAGCAGAAATGACCACACATCTCCAAAGCAGATGGCCTTTATGGTTGCTTCTGATGACCAAATAAGAACAGAAAAAATAAAGTAAAATTGACTTCCATTGCTGGGTACAGAGGACGTGCTCAGCTTGCACTCCTGTTATTCTATTGATTCATGCTTCCTCTGCCTTGCCAGAGGCACTTTGCCCTATGCATTTCTGGGTTATTCTATAGGAAAGCAAAAAAATTCAAAGAAAATGTGGGGAGAGAGAGGACAGGGGCATTTCTGAAGCAGTGGTGATTCACAGGGGCGCTGTAAAACCAATGGCATTAGATGAGCACCAGCAAACAAGTGAAAGGCTAAATTACAAGCTGAAGGAAATGTGCATCTGGAAGGTCTTGAAATAAAAGCATCCCTTCCTCAAGCTGTTCCCCAACAGCTGTCTAACTGGAGGTCTGCCTCTTTACATTTCATCCATCTTAAGTCAAATACACTCAACTGGTGCCAAATTATGGCAGGGGACAGCATGCCCTTAAGTGTCCAAAAACATGCAGCTGTCCCCCAGGAGGTCTGACATTAACACTGACATGGAGAGAATGTTCCCCTGGCATCCCCATGGCCCTGCCATGGTGCTCAGATGTCAGGACATGCTCCTGCAGCAGTGGCATGCACAGATCTACCTCCTTTGGTGGTTTGCCAGGTCCTCCAGTGTGGAGCTGTGGTTACTGTCAGTATGAGTGAGACCCATTAACAATGTATTACCCAGGGCCTTTGTGCAGTGTTTTTCTAACAGGAGAAATTTTGCACAGCTTGTGGGGAGCGGTTTTAATAGAATAATTAACCACTGTTGCTTCTTCATCCCACTGTACATTTGCCAGGTCTCTTGCCCTTGGGTTCCCTACCCTTTCTGGGCTCTGGCAACACCTATAAAAGTACAGAAAATCTCTGCTACAAGCACCTTTCAGTCCATTATAATGAGAGAGAAGCATGAAGAGTGTGATGTTCACTTTAAGGGAGTTTTATAATTGTCACTGACCCTCCCTGAGGCTGAGCTGGCACACTGTGCTTTAGAAACACAGCGATGGGCACTGGATTGTTGGCAGGAGCTCGACATCCGCTCTGGCCCGAGAGCCCCAGGTTTGCCTGGCTCTGCTCTCAGGAGGCACAGCACTGTGTGGGAACCCTGGGCAAACACTCCTCCATCTGCAAACCAAGCAGATGCAGAGCTTACCCATCACCCCACTGCACCCAGAGATATGCCAGCACATTGATTTTGCTGGACTCAGGACAAAGAACGTGGAACTGGTTCTCTAAAGCTCTGACAGCACTGTAACTCCTGGGCTAGGGGGCCTCAAGCATAGCCTCAGAGGGCTATAAATGACCAGGCTATAATTGACCTCCACAATCGTCATTAAATCTGAATTCACAGACCACCAGGTCAGAGAAACCATTTCTCAAATGTATGTCCATGTTTCATGTTCTGGTGTGGAGCACGTTCTGGCTTCATCTTTCTGTCTGATTTTTTTTCCCCTCATGAAAAAAAAAAAAAGAACAACCAACATCTTAAAGACTCATTTTCTCCCCAGCATGGAATGAACCCGAACAGCCAAACGTCAGCATTTTTCACAAAGTGAAGGCCTTGTTTTGCAGCCAGCCGAAGAGTGAGTGGAGCTCAAGCTGGGTGTGTGGATGGCTGTGGAGGCAGGTGAAGGTACAGGCAGAGTCTGCACATGCACAGCAGGTGCACAGAAGTGTGAAGAGAGGGAAAGCATGGATGTCATAGCATTGGGTATATGACACGTGTAAGGATACGTACACACACACACACACAGAGGTATATACAGACGCGTATTCATTTTTGTAAATATCTGCCCAAGAGAACCCTGGGTGTGCAGGTCTGTGCAGAATTGGGTATGCAGAAGAGCTCCCTGGCTCCTCTCTCAGTTTAAAGACTTGGCAGGAGAATGGGGACAGTCACTGAAAAGCCTCATTTTCTGTGCTAGGTTTGTCTGGGGGACTGGGCTGTAGGCTGCTTCTGAGCCTCCCTCTTGTACCTGCTCTCGGAACCTGTTTTGCTTTCTAACTTTACTCCTATTTGCTATTTCTTCCTTTCTCTCTTTCTGGCCGGTTTCTGTTATTCCTTCGTCTTGTGTTTCCTCCCTCTGCCACTTCTAAAATGTTTTTCTCCCTCCCTTTCATTTCTCCCTTCTGTTCCTCCTGTCTTAGGTCTCTCCTCTCATTCCTCCCACGCTGGCATCCTCTCATTTCTCTGCCTCCCTCCGCTCCCCCACCCTTGCTCTCCATCCTGCCTCTTTCCCTCACTCTCCCGTCTCACATGCTTTTGTTTTCCCTTCCCTCTCCCCCTCTGCTCGGCCTCTCTCCCCTCTTCTCTCCCTCCTGCTTCCTCACTCCCTTCTCTCTCTGAAATAAACTTCCCCGTGTGAAGCCCCTGGCCACCTTCCAGCCTCTGGTGAGATGAAGGGGTCCCTGGCATAGACTCAGCTCTGTGCTCCATAGGGCATTGTAACCACTGGTACCAAGGCTATAAAATCTTTAGTGTCTCTAGGAAAGATGACTGTAAATTCTTCAGAAGTCCCACCATGGGTGTAAAGATTCCCCCCCACACACACCTCTCCCCTCCTTCCCCGGGCCTCTGTGAAAGGAGCTGTGTAGTAAAGCAAGGGGCTCACTCCTCCCCTTTGCTAAAGCTCCAGCTCTGATCAAGATTTCAGCAGAGCATGGCTCTCCCCATTGACTTCAAGAGGAGATTTCAGTACCCTGCAGAGCAGGGAAGCAGTTCTCACCGCTCTTTTGGTCACTTAGGTATTTGACTTTATAAACATGATTAAAAAATGCTAATAAAGCACTGAAGAGAGGAAGGCCTCCCCTCTAAATGTTGAGCAAACAGAAACACACGAAGCATTGTTCAGCTCTGAAAGATGAACCAGCCTCAGGCCAGCAAGGGAGTGTGGGGGAAAGCAGGCAGTGCATTAAAAATAGGTTAATTCTCACATATTAGAGATTTGCTGGAAGATCCCAAAGGGTGTTTGTTTTTTTTTTTAAACTGTTTTCCAACCTGATGAACACCAAGCAGATCTTCTCAGGGATATTCAGCAGGAAATTTAGACAAGGGTTAGCAGAGGCAGCTAACAGATTCCAGCTTTTGGCCCTGGGGACCTGTGTTTAGCAAGAGTCAGACCTGGTTACTGTCAGGCTGGTGGGTGGATGGGACTTGGACGTGCAGAAGGCCATCATGACACTTTTCATCTAATGCATGGATTTCCTGGTGCTTGTCACAGGAAGAAAGAGCACAGGGTTGCCATGTGAAGAGCCATATGGCAAAAGTTTTTTGGGACTCACACACCACGAACAAAACATACAATATGCTCCTATCCTGTGCTCCCAGTCACCACCAGTCCAGAGCAGGACATCCCCCTGGCACTGCCATACAGAGCAGGTGCAGCAGAGACAACGTGCTGGCCATGGAGAACCTACAAGGTGCAATAGCTGCAGCAGAAGTGAGCCTGAGTTGTTTGCATAATTCTCATTTTCAGTGTGAAAAACTTGACAGGCTTGCAAACATGGGGCCCATCCTTCCTACTGGGTTGTACTTCAGCATGTGGCAGAGGTAGTAAATTCCCTAAGGCTTCCAGCTTGGTGCTGGAGCTAACAATCCCACGTTTACCTTCTCTAGACCATGGGCCAAGTTCATTTCAGAAAATAGCAGATGAGGAAGTCGGGGCATTCATATTCTCATCAATTACTGCCCGCAGTGTGTCTCATGAAGGGGAAGCAGTGAGGGGAAATGGGGTGGCAGGATGGTGTGTGTAGGAGTGCCTGTGACTGCAGCAGAGGCAGAGGGGGCAGAGTGGGCCGTGAGAAGGGGCTTTGACAAAATTGCATCTGTGAAAACTAGCGGAGAATTTTGCAGCTGAGGGGTGCTGTGAAGTTGGCAGAACCTTGTGGAAGACCATCCAAAGCACCTGGCTCTTTGGGTGCTGTTCAAATAGCAGATTTGCCCAAAATGGAGGGAAGCATTGAGTGGAAGTTGCATGGCTCTTTTGTTCTGCTTCTCCCTTTTGCTTCCCTTTGCCAAGACCTGCTCCCCACATTTCCTGCTGAAGAACTGCAAAGCCATTTCCCACCTTCCCACTTAACTGCAGACAGCTACAGACAGCTCCTTTCATCTTCCTTTGCAGCCTCCTCCTCCTCCTCCTGGGGTGCTTTAAGCACAGCCAAGCTTCCTCTCCAGTTATTGCCACCTCCACAGCCTTTTCCAAGCTTTTGGTGTTTGTGACCTATTGTTTCCATGGCATTGTGGGGATCAGCTCCACTGGGTCATCTCCGGCTCTCCACTAACATGCCAGTGCCTCCAGCCCTGCTGAAACCTGGTGTGCTTAGCCCATTGTACAGCAGAGGGCATGGACATGCCCCACTTGTTCAGCTCTGGTGGTCTGCTGTCTGGGTCCTGGGGAGCACCATAGCAAGAGTGCAGACAATAGGACCTAGGCTTTATTCCCAGCTGCGCCACTTTTTAAAGTAGGATGCTTTGGATTGAGCCACATCTTTATCCGTGCCTCAGTTTCCCCAGGCAGAAAACAGGGTTACATACTCTGACTGGTTTTGGCAATTGATCTCATAGTTAGGTATCTACTGATGCATGTCTGATGGCCTCCTTCTCTAGATGAGCTCCTGCAGTTTGAAGCTTAGATGTGCTGGTCTGAAAAAGCCTAGATGTGACAAGCCAAACAAAGAGGGAAAGATGTGTACCTGGGTGTTAACACCAATTACCTTTCCCAGGGGGTGTCGTGAAGTGCTATTCCCCACCCATTCTATCAGTGTGATGTCTGGGAAGGGGCAACACCAGACACAAACCTCCAGCAGCTGGTGTGGTGGACACGCCAGCCAGTCTGAGGCCTGGACTGGTTGGTGATACCATGCAAAAACCAGGACGACTGTGCCTTGTGTGGGGGAACTCATGGCATCAGCTAACCAGTGAGACAAAGGGAGCTGGCCAGGGAGGAGGGAAGGGGTCATGGGGCCAGGAGGGGAGTGGAGTGATAGCCCTGGGGTACCACGTGGGATGACAGCCTCCAGGCTGGGTGCAGTCCCCTGAGAGGACCGAGGTGTGTGGGGGTGTGTGTGAGGAAATTGAGCGAGCCCCCTCTGTGGAGCACTGCCAGCTCTGCCCCGCTGTTTAGGCTGTTTAGCCCAGGATGTGTGCTGACCTGGGTACTGCTAATGGGGGAGGAAAAGAGTGGCTGCAGGTGACAGCCTTCTTCACCCTCCAGCAAATCCATCCTTTGGGTTTTCTTCATACAGCCCCTGCTTGCCAGATATTTCAGCCATGCAGCCCTTGGAGAGATGGTGCAGGAGGAGGAGGGAGGATTCAGGTGGCAGCATTTGTTCTGTGTCCTCCCGGTGGCCCTGAAACCCTCCAAACCTCATTTTTCAATAGGCCACCAAAACAACCACTAGATGTTTAATGACTTTCGATCTCTCCTGCCCCAGACTGGCTTTGAAACAGTGACTCAGATGCCAAAGTCCCAGTAGCAAAGTGGCTTTTTAATGACACAACTCGAGCTCGAATTCCAGGCACAGGGGAGGCTTTGACACTGCTGTTTGTTTTCTTATTGGAGAAGTTCAAGAGAAGCTCAAGGCTTAAAAGCAAACCCTTGAAAGCAAAGCATTCCTAATCACATAAAAGTGTCTGCGCAGGCCAGGGCTGAAGAGGGAGCTTGTGACTTTAATCTTTGCATATCCCTTTCTTTCTTCAAGCATCTCTCCCTCTCACAGAGGGGACACACACACGCACACACAAAACTCTCCTCAACACCAATAGTATAATGCTCCAGGAGAGGAAAGAGGAGGAAGAGGAGGAGGAGGAAGCCAGCCCGC
The DNA here is from genome assembly GCA_024734555.1 of Trochalopteron elliotii. Taxonomy (NCBI): domain Eukaryota; kingdom Metazoa; phylum Chordata; class Aves; order Passeriformes; family Leiothrichidae; genus Trochalopteron; species Trochalopteron elliotii. The sequence goes on from JANPWX010000073.1 coordinate 3,372,952, forward strand.
CTGCCTGCCCCCATGCTGAGCCTGAGCAGACTTTGTGAGAAAGCTTCTCTCCATCTGCAGCCCAGCCCGGTGGGAGTCAATTAATTCTGAATAACCTAAACCGACAGAGGTATTTGCATTCACAACCTGACTGATGACCGTATAAAATTGATTTATGAATTGAAGTACTTTCCCTCCCCTTATCCCCAATTCAAGCCATAATTGATTATACGTGCTGCAGCAAAATTAAAGAAAGGAAAATTAAAAAAAAGAAAAGAAAAAAGGGAGGCTCCACAGACGCTGCTCTATATTCTCAAGGTTTCCCGGGATTAGCTGATCTATTCATCACTTATTTTTTTTTATTTAAAAAGTTGCTTCCTTTACCCTCTTCACCAACTTCTCCCCCCACCCCCTCCCCTTCTTCCCTGCCCCTCACCACCACCTCTCAGCCCAGGCAACAACACAGTGGGTCGTACCTCAGGAGAGATGGTGGGAGGCACAGAACCCCCCCAGCAACATTCCCACAGTGTGACAGCGAGGCGAGAAGACTTTAAGCCTCACACCCTTCCAGGGCAGAGCAGACTCTTCCAAAAGGAGAAGGAGCCTAAACTGGAAATCCTCAACCCAACACTGTCTGAAGGTCCAGCTTAACTTGCTGCCTTGTAACTGCTGCATTACAGACCTCTGTGGGGTGGGGAAGTCACTTGGCCCTTCCAACCAGTCATCTCTTATTAAAGAGATGCTTTCTTATACTCCTGCAGTGCTCATACAGTGTGTCCATGAGCTAGGGAGAAGTGCTGTATGAAAACAGGTATTATTGGGCAAGATCCACTTGCCCAATGTCAATAGGAAGTACAAGAAAATCTTGTTGGAAGCAGCTGAATGATGCAACTCCACAGATTTTCTCCTGGCACATAGTATATTGAGCTGAATCCATAAGCATGAGAACTGATGTCCCTTTTAATCTTTTTTCCCCCTCATTATCCACCTACTCCATCCTATCTGTCATCCCATTTTCATTATCTACTCATTGTTTTTCTTCCCATTTTACATATGGGAACACAGAGAAGCAGACTGGTGGTGGGAACATAGGTCACCTATTAGTCCTGCTCTCTTTTTTCTTTTCTTCTTTCTAAATCCTTTATTTTTTTTTTTTTTTTTTTTTTACATTTTAAAAGAATGGATAGGTCCTCTTATCTCCTTTCTCTTGAGTGGGAAGAGACAAACAAAAACCTGGTATAGCTCAACCCATGTATGATTTCACTAAAACTCATTTGTCTAGAGTGCTCTGTAAAGCTCGCACACCTCTTGAGCAAGTAAGTACAACTTCATATCACTTTGCACAATTGCAATGCTTATTGTTCCTTTTCCTTTAGGAAAGTATTTAAACCAAGTCTTTCAAGCATGTGGATGCAGCTCAGCAATGCCATCTGCATTCCACCTTCAGTGAAGGACGAAAGACTGTGATCTAAGTGAGGCAAGGCAGGGATTTGGAGCTTGTCCATTCCTAGTGTCTACAGGTCTGATGGGGAGGGATCATTTATTTCAACCTCCACAAAGTTCTCTCTCTCTCTCTATTTGGGTAAAACTGAGAAGAAAAAAAGGGCTCAGTGGAAGAACAAGACCACTTCCCTTAACTGTTCAGAGAGGCCTTCAGCAAGGAGCTTGTCCAGGGACTCTTTTGCATGGTAACTATAGTGCTGCCATGGAGTTCAAGGAGAAACCACTCTGCTTTCTCAAGGAGAAATGACTCTAACAGGCCCTAGAAGGATGAAGCAGGGGCAGGCAGGGAGGCAGTGCTGTGCAGGGATCCAGCTGTGCCTCCTCCACAGCAGCTGCTTGCCTGCCCCTCACGTCCCCGTCCCCCAGTGCCGAATGCCTTTGTCCTGCTCTGGGGCCATTTCCCTAAAAGTTCAGTTTTGCAGGTGTCTGACCTCATTGTGCTGGGAACAAGGGGAAGGCTGGGGGAAGGGGGCTCTGTGTAATTAAAGCCAAAAGCCCTATGCAGTGCTGGGAAGCTGAACCTTAACTGGCATCTCACATCTCTGGTGGGGGCTCTGGGCGGGATTTCGGAAAAGCTTCAGAGCAGAAAGCTTCAGAGCAGGATTCAGGAGATACTGCCAAAAATCTCAGGGGACCCAGGAGGCAGCACTCCACATCCCAGTGGTCAAACTCTGTGCAGAATAAAACCCACTTCACAGCAAAGAAGGCCTTTATGCTGCAACCTGGGACATAATTCGGGAAAAATCTGTCTCTGCTTAAAAAATCTACAAGGCCCTGCTTCTGAAAAATGGTGCTGTGTCCACCCTACCTGTCAGCTCTGATGTGAGGTGCACAGCCAGGCTCTGCAATGGTCTGTGGCCCCCTCATTGCTGCAAGGTTTGTCAAACATTTGCTGTGCAGGGAGGACTCTTGCACCCTGAGGTAACATAAGGATTGTCCTGGCTCTAGGAGTGTCCCCCAAACAAGCCTCCCATTTCAAAAAGCAGCAGCTCCAGGGTGCAACGAGGGGCACTGTATGTGGGCTGGGCTTTCTCAGCAAGAATGCCTGTCCAAATTAACTTGATAATAAAGATTGTGTCTTGAGGAGGTGAGAGCCAGCAGTGCCATGAGCACTGGCTCAGGAACTCCTGAGCCAGCAGACAGCAGAGGGTGAAGGCTGCACCAACACTCATGTCTCATCTGGGAGCTGAAGACCAAAATCTGTAATTCTTTCATCCCAGGCTAAGGCACTGAGCTCTGGGATGGGGAGCCAGCAACACAGCGTGGAGGTGGGCAGCAGCCCTGGCAGGGGAGGGCACTGCCCAGATCCCACATCCACCCGGCTCCCTCCCATCTCCACCACAAGGAGTCTCGCAGATGTCAGCCCCGACAAAAGCACGCAAGTGGGAGGGACGTCAGCGCAGATTTACATCCAAAGGTCGCCATGTCCTGAGTGGTAAACGGGTGGACAAAGAAGTTAATCGAGGAGTCAAAAAGGGCAACCTGAAGAGGAGCGGCAGCTGGGAATGTGGAAGCAGAAATCAAGGCAATTAGCAGGAGAAAAAGAGGGAGAGTTTTGCATGCCTTTCTGATTTTTTCCACATGGAAAGAACAACGCTGTATTATCTGAAACTGAATTATTTTTACTGTCAGCTGAGAGAGAGCAATCAGTAGGCTTGAACTGATGGCTCTGCCAGCAGTCACAGTCTTTCTTCCCACACAAACCAGCGACCCCTGTGCAGACAAAACAGCTGCCTGAAATTCCAGAGCTGGAAGGGGGAGAGCAGTGCCATCCCTGCTCACACCTGCACTGACAGGCTCTGCTATCACTTATCTGCTGCGACAACGTGCTGAAGCATCCATCAGAAAATTGACACTGATTCCACACTGGATGCTCTACAAACATGGAGCCTAAAGATGGTAGGAGTTGCCCGGAGCCCGCAGTGCAACCATCACAAGCAGCAACAGGTCACTGCAGCCTGCAGCCAGGCAGGCATTTCTGAACTATTGTTCAGGGAACAGACTAAGGTCATGTTCCCTTTTAAGCTGAGTCAATCTTTTTACTGAGTTCATTGGGAGCTTGGGCTCAAGCCAGTGGTTATTAGATGGACCAAACATCATCTTTCAGAGCTTGGACAGAGTATTGGCTCCAGGGTGCTTGGGAGATGGAGAAACAAACACCATCACCCATGTGACTGAAACCAAACCAGAAAAAAAAAATTCAAAAAATATTGATAAATATGCTTTTCTAATAACAATAATAACACTTTTCTCTACCTCTTTAAAAAAACCCCAACAACATGAGGAACTGCTTTTCCAGTTAGTCAAGGAATTCTCTTTTAACGGCACAAATTGATCAGCCACCTTTTAACACCATTAATTCAAATGAGCAGAGACACTAGCCAGCTGCTGGATGGGTACCAGAGGGGCTGGATGCTCTGAGCAGGCCCAGCCACCTGCCCAGGGCTTGCCCTGCTCCCTGCATTTAACATGCCCACTCCGGCTTCAAGGAGAAACCTTACCACGCTGACCTATTGCTAAGCAAAAAGCTGTTTACTATTCCCAGGAGATCCAGCTCCCTTTTCCTGTAGTGTATAACTCACAGGCAACAGAAAGAGTGAGGACTCATTGCCTCACCCACAGTTCTGGGAACTGGGGTACTTCCAAGGGTCTCTGGACTTGACCTGGGAGATAGCTGGGCACCTTTGTCTTTTAGCCTAGAGCTGGGCAATTAGCCTTGCTCAGCCAGCAAACCTGTGAGGATCTGGCTTTCCTATGCTGTATTGCCACACATAGGATCCAGCAAAAATACAGAATCTACTTAAGTGAGGCATATGTAGGGTGAAAAATGCATTTTGCCAAATGCCCGGGAACTCTTGACTGGCTGAGTCCAAGCATTTTTTGCATAAGGCCTAGCTGAAATAAAGAGACAAAAGCCTGTGACAAAGAAAAAAAAAAGCAGCTACTGGTCAGATACAAGTCCTTTAGCTCAATATAAATGTAATTGGGTATCATCCTGGGGTCTTTAAAACACAGAAGATCAGACTGGCTGGTCTAATGATATCTTATGGCCTTCCAGCCTATGAACTGATGCCCCATCTTTCAAACACTCACTTTCCCTCTCAAAAACTGGGTGCAGATTAGGTCTAAAATATAAGTGTCCATTGTTACCACTAAGGTTGTGCTGGGCTTGTCTGATAGTTGCACCCTTGCCCAGCTGCCCTGGGAGCTGTTTCTTCTACACTTGTCCCCATTTGGTCGCTTCTGTTATTAAATTCCAAAGTGACAGACCCCGGAGAAATGCAAGAGGTTAATTTATTTGTTTTCAGTTGTAAACGTGCAAATAAATACTTTTATCAGAGATTGTTTCTTAAAATGTCACAGACAATGGGGCATTTCTGCATGAGTCAAACCAAAAACATAAAAATGTCTCCCGGACAATATTTTGTCTGCGATGCTGGGATATGTTTGTGCAACTGGCTTTAGGACAATTAAAAAAAAAAATCTAGCCATTCCTCTGATGGGTATCAAAGCATCCTCGGGAAGGAGCAGGATGACCACAGGGACAAAGCTGCCGGGTTACACCTGGGAGGGGGGAGATTTTTTTTTCCCCGTTCCCCAAGCCCAGAAAAAACACAGCAGAGGTTTTGTTTCTCGAAGCTACAGCTTGGCGGCCGTGCCGGCGGGTCATATTTTACAGTCTGGGCCAGGGCAGGATGAAAAACAGAGATCTAGTTTCCCGATGGCCCCATAGTTTCCCACTGCCCGATGGCCCTGGCTTTACAGCGAACCCGCAGCCGGCTCGCAGCGCCGACGCCCTCCGAGAGCGCGGGGACCTCGCTCCTCGCTCCGTTTGGGGCTTTTTCCTCCCTCCCCCGCCCCTTTCCTCGGGGAGAACCTCGCTTGAGGACGGCGGCTTCTCCCTGCGGCTCCCCCCGCGCCGCCCTGCCCGGCATCCCTCCCCTCCCTGGCCGCAAACCCGCCACACACACGCACGCACGCACCGCGGGCGGGCACAAAGGCTTTCAAAGCCGCCCTTTATATCCCCCCACAGCTGCCCGCGCAGCCCCTGCTCCAGCGCTCGCCCAGCAAGGATGCGTATTCTTCGGCTCCCAAAGGCCCCCATTGCTGTCAATTAGTTACGGGACGCCACCGGGATTCAAGGCTGACAGCTCCGGCAAAGCAGGAGAAATGGACTCAGTGGGGAGCGAGGGGGCCTGCCCTCTTTCTTTCCCCCCCGCCCGCGTCTTTCTCCCCACAAGAAATACCTTTCTCAGCGAGGCTTTTTAAGCCGCCCCCCCCCAATCCCACCGCCCGCGCCTGCATGCAGGGGCATGCACGTAGGGGGATGCATGGCGCCGAGAGATGCCAAACGTGCTGTGAAAGGGGCGCCGGGGACAGCCGACCTGCCCACCTAGGGGGTCATCAATATCTCTCTGTGTTTCTTTCTCCCCCGCCTCCATCCTAGTCTCCAGTTACAAATTCCCCCCTCTCTCAGCTCCGGGATGAACGTAACATCTTATTTCTCCTCGACTTTCCCACCCAGGCTGGCTTTCTAGAAGGGGAGGGATGGGACAAGGTTAAAACACGACTCTGCAACAAGTGTGGGTTTCACTTGGCAGTATTTTATCTGTCCCTTCTGGGGATTCTCAGCTCATCTCCCTGCGTGTAACCTGGAGTGTAACCCAGCAAGCTCACAGAGAATGGGGGAGTAAAGCCAGGAGGGGGATGCTGACCCGGTGATTTCACGGCAAACGTCGGTGCTATGAGATTTAGGAAAGAAACAAAGGCTGTAATGGTTTGGGAGTGAGGGACCTCTTTAGCAAGACCGTGGAAATAAGATATATTTCAAGAGAAGCCATTCCCACGCTTTCAGCCTTGATATTTGGTATGGAAGAAAATCCAACCCAGGCATTGGCTTTGGTGATTTGAAATGGGATGTGTTTCGTGTGAACTCCAGCTTTGGCTCCTGTCATAAATTCCACTTAGAAATGGGGATCACTCACTCCTAACTCAAACTTTATGTTTGTATCTTTCCTAGACATTTGGATAATATGGAGGAGGGTCTTACGCCAGCTGTGGATTTGGCCCAGCCAAAGTAGTCTCTCTGGATCAAAGAGGGATAACAAAACAATATTTAGATAATTTTTTCCTTGTCTCTGCTATGGGCTGTTTGTGTGTCCCTTGTCAAGTCACTTCATCATGCGCCCACCCCAGCCATGAGCAGCTTTCCTTACTGTCCCATCGCATCTCCTGCCTGGAGGCACTACTAGGTCAGGGTGACTGCATTTCACACGCCTTCTTGGGCGCAGACAATCCTTTCATCTGAAATCCTTGAAGATAAGAGCAGCTCAGATTCAATTTCTTGGACCAAAATCTTTGTCTGAAGTTTGGATCCCGACTGGTCCCAACCCAGAAAAAAAGCAGTCTTTTGATTTGGCTGCATCTGAAGGCTCCAGCTCAAGCCCACACGGCAGAGTCTTGCACAAACAGCTCATCTCGAGAGAATTCTGCTTCCTGGAGAGATGAAATCTTTCAGAAACAGCTCAAGAAGAGATTTCAAATCCCCAGGAAAAAATCTTCCCCTCTGCTCCCACCCACATCTTGGCATTGACATGGAGCCATGGACCCTTGCCTAATTCAAAATCAGATTTAGACAACAAGCTCTGGGCTATTACAGTGGGAATGAGAAACCTTCACTCGCAGTGGGAAAACCCATGGACATCCTTGAAGGCCAGCAGATGATGTTGGGAGAGTTGTGCATGGCTTAAATTGGGTGTGCACTATTATTTTCGTGCTGTGGGGGCTGGAGAGGGAACAAGGCAGCAAAATAACTTGGTGTTACAAAAGGCAGATGTGGTAAATAGTTCACAGGAGAGGCTGACAGCATTCCTAGGCCACTGGAGGAATAAGCTGTCCAAGGAACGGCTTCTAAATGAAACAGCCTCCGTGCAGTTTCTGCATCAGGACAAAGGATAGGTTTATTTTGGATGTGCTAGTAAAACTGCTGTCTGCGAGCCATAAGGTCATACAGCTAAGGTCTGGCTGCTGTCTGGTGAGGAGGCATTCCTCTGGGCCTCCTCCGTCAGTGTGCAAATGCAGGCCTTGTAAAAAAGAATAATATATTCCCCATTCCCCTACAGAGCAGTACTGCAGTGAGTGAACTCACTACAAGGAGTTCAAACCTTCTTGTGCTGCAAGTTACTCACATGGAGAGTACTCAGTAACAAAATACTCTGTATCCTGAGCAAGGGATTGGTGATGGCCAAGGATTTGTCAGATGATGGCACATGAGAGATGCACTGATCATGTCTTTTATGGTTTCCTTGTGCACAGCAAGGCAGAAGAAACCTGTAAGCATGATGGCATCAGCTGGCTGCCTCATAGATGAACCATCAAAACATGAGAGTGTCCAAAAAACCAGAGTGCGTCTGAAAAGATGAATTCTCTTTTCCATCTTTTGACGTGGTTCTGGTCTGTGTTACTGCTGATGGTATGTCACATATTTTACGGCCAGCCTGAGAAGGCACTGGCGTCCATAGCCATGAATCCAAAACTTGTGCCTTTTGCTTTGTTTGTATAACCATGTACAGCGATCACACATTGCTCACTTAAAACAAACCATGCCAGAAAGGAAATGTTCAAGGGATTTGTGTTTGGTAGATGAGTGTTGAGCCATATTGACTTCTGGGCCATGCACCTCAACATGCCAAGCAAAAAGCAGTAAGAATGAGAAAGGCTGAGCTGGAAACACCAAGGGACGTCTCATAAATAATGGAATGCATTAGCAGCACCGAGGTGGGAGGTGGGCGGGAGATGATGACGACGGGGGGATGGTGAAGAGTGGCCAACGAGGGGAGTGGATCTCACACAGCGCTTCCTGGGAGGCCACTTGGGTCATGGGCGTTCTCATCAGGCTGACAAAGAATGTCAGGGCGTGAAAAAGTTAATGTAGTCACTGTAATTAACACCTCTTCACTGGGTGAGACAAGAAGCTACCTCCCCTCTCCACGCCTCCTTTGCAGTGTGCCCTACAGTGCACCTCGTACCTGAGCTGCTGAAAGCAGCCTCTGGTGAGAGGTGCTTGTCACCATGTCTAAGCGCATCACTGACAGAGTCAAGAGATTCAGCTCACCACCCCGGGGAGTGAGCAGGTGGCAAACTGACAGGGTTTTCTGCTGCAGTCAGTGTTGGGGAGGCAGTCAGGAAAAGGTGAAAGCAATCTCTGGGCTGAAATCGTCCCAGAAATACTGGCTCTCTTCCATCTTGCATGCTAATGCCGAAACATGAGTTTCTCAGGGAGGAATGAAAGGAAAACACATCTCATATCACACAGGACCCTTGGGACTGGGATGGGGGGTAGGAGGATTTGAGGCAAGAAAGAAGATCTTTCTTCTCCTTTACATTCCCATTAACACTGAGCACCACACAGGAAGGAAAAGGTTTGATGCCACAACACCAAAGTGCTCTCCCTAGTTCTCCTGAAGGAGATACAGGTCTACAGGAAAGGTCTTACCAGTCAGCATCCCGGTGGGATGGCGAATTCCACTAGTCCTCCTTGGGCAGGTGAAAGAGACTTTTACCATTTGCTTTAATTTGCAGAATGGGAGACTGCACCAAGTTTGTACATAAGTTAAATCTTCCTAGGAGGTGAATTTTAATCCAGGTTTTGATGACAGGTTTTGTGGTCTGCTTTGGGCTAGTCTTTTGTGGTGCTCTCTCCTGAGTTACCCTATGGATTTACTTCCCAGTCTCATCAGATGGGCATTAGGGGCCTGATTTGCCCTCAACTTAAGACTGTAGAGATGATTAAAATACACAACTGTGAGAGATGAATCCTATTTTTCAGAAATGCAGTTTAGTGGGAAAGGCTGCCTGCTCTAAAGCACTTGAAGAGTGGCCTCACCTGGGAGAGGATTCTGTGATGATAAGCCAGAGTTAAAAGAGCAGGATTCAGATCCTGCCGTGTTGCAGATGCTCTAGGTGACCTTTTGCAAATTACTTGGCCAAAGACAGTGTTTCATGTTACCCAGCTCTTGTAGCCAGTGCTGGTTATACCCAACTGGCTGTACTCACAGCTGGTTATAACCCCAGGGAGTTGTGAGTGTGGTGGAGTAGCAGTGTCTCAGCATTTCAGACTCTGCATGTTACAGACTATGGCACTCCAGCAACTGAGTGGAGATGCACGTGGGCACTGGAAATGCCATTCTACATGAGCTCTGGGCATAATAAACACAGGAGAGATACTGGGCTGCAGAGCTTACAAACAAATGTCTTCTTTCCACTGCTGACACAAACACCTTTTTATTGCAAAACTGAGCAGGGAGATAGTTTTTGCACTTTGTGAGCCTGAGGCTTCATCCAAAACCTTTCCCACTTTTATGCTATACTATCACAAGAAGTTAAAATCTGAAAAATCAATGTTGCAAACCAGCAGTCTTTTTTTTTTTTTTTCCCTCTCCATATACAGACTTCTGTGGCTAAACACCCTTTGATCCAAGAGATGATTCTGTTCCTCCAAGGCTGCTGGTACACAATGTGCTGGCCAGTTTGCAATCTCCCTCCCTCCCACCCTCCCATTAGCGAGGGTCACCCTCAGTTCCTCTGACCCACTCAGCATGCCATGTCTTCCCCAGCAGCAGACACAGCAGATTTTATTTCACTGGTCCTTTCACACATAAGGAGCACCCCCTCCATGGCCCAATGCATTTGTTGGGTCTCCCCCAAATCTCTGCTCCTCTGTCAGTCTGTGCATGGCTGTGTCTACATCTTGAAGGCATCAAGCCTCCCATGCTGGCAGGCAGCCCTTCACAGTGCTGGTGAGGGTTGCAGGAACAGGTGTGGATGCCAAAGGATATTTAATGCCACATGGCTTAATCTGGAAAGGTTTGAAGTCTGGACAACCCACCCTATGGTGTGCAATTTAAAAAGGCACGATCTCCCTGGTTCTTCCAAGGAGTGATTTGATCTACAGGCACCTCGAGGGAGAGAGAGAGTCCTGATATCAAAGGGTTCTTTAATCTGGCAGAAAAGGGCATTTATGAGAACCAGCTGCCAGCAGTTGAGGCCAGACAAATTCAGACTGAAAATCAAGGTGCACGTTTTGAACTGTGAAAGTAATTAATCTGTAGGGCACATTGCCTAGAAGGCCAGCGGTGGCTCGGTCGCTGGCAGGTCTGAAATCAGGACCAGATGTTTTCCTGGAAGAGATGATATCACCTAGCCAGGGACAGCAGGCTCAAGGAGGGAACTGTGCAGGGCCAAGCTGGAAAGTCACAGTCACTGCCACTGCCACCAGCCTTACAGCCCATGTTCCATGCAGGAATGTGTTTTTTTTATATACATATACACATGTATATGTGCAGCTTCACACGTACGGCCCCAGTCGGCGTAGGCCAGCATGCCTCCAGCCAAAGGTCTGCTCTGTACACTATTTATTTACCCATTTCAATCTTACAGAGCTGCACAACTGCCTGGCCTGAGCTCAGGGGCCAAAATCTCTGCTGGGAGATTTGACTGGGCAATAGGATTGGGGGAAGGGGAGAGTGCCTGGGCTCCCGCTCACCTGCTGGGAGGGATGCCTGCCACTGCCTGCCTTCCCCCCACAGCCCAGGAAGGTTCCTTTCTTCGGGCCTGTGCTGCCTCACAGCGCCTTGAGTGTTGCTTAGAGCCTCCATTGAGAATCAGTGGATTGGGCAAAATCCCATATTCACCCTTCCTTCCCCGGCCCCAGCCCTCCTTGGCTGAACTGCAGCCCAGACGTCACGAGAAAAAAAACAACAAAAAACCAACCTAAAAACCACAGACACACATACAAAAAAAAACCCCGAACAAATAAATAAACAAACATAAACAGGAAAAGAAGGAAAAAAGAAGAAGAACGTAAAAAAGCAAACCCCAACTCTCCCTGCTGCCAGCAATGACAACAAATGGGCCCTGAGCCCTATAGCTGATGGTATCAGCAGAGGGACCCTGCTTGTCTGGCTGCCTCCCTTGCTGCCACCCCCCTTCTTACCCAAGCCCCTGGTGTTGCTACATCTATGCTCCTCTTTTCCTTCCTCCTCCTTCTCCATTTTTTTCCTGGTTAACAAGTTTGCACTGTTACAGCTGTGGTCCCTGGCTCCATCGTGCTTTTTGCCTTTCTTGTGGCAGCAAGGGCTATTGGCTTGGGGCAGGGGGAAGGTAGGTGCAATTTATCCTTGCACAGGTTGATGCCTCTCTGTGTTGGCAGTGGAACACAAGGAATGGCTGCAGCTTGTGCTCCAGGGCTGAGCAACACAATGTTGATGGGCTGGGGAGAGGAGGAGGGGAGGGGGTGAGTCAAAAGGGCCTCCTGAATCGATGGGGAATAATATGAAAGGGAAACTCTGGCAGGCATGGGACGACCCAGATGGACAAAGTGCAGTGAGGCAGCTTAGTTAATGGGCTGCATTAAAATTAAACAGAGACATTTTCCAAGCAGCACAGTGACCGCCGAAGGGCTTCGCAGCCCCTGTGGGAAGGTGGTGTGAAACAAAACCAGGGAAAACCTTTCCCTCCCTTGCTGCCCCTTCCTCAGCAGGTGTAAACTGGGGCAGCCCTGCTGTCCTCCCCCTGCCTGGGTTAACACAAGGCAGCTCCCAACATCCCTGCCACCAGCCTGCATTTCCATAAAAGGGAAGATGATCTTGTCAACGTTGCTGTAAATCTGAATTTTTTTGTACATGGCCGCAGCTCTCAGAGAGGTGACAGCCGCTTACCAGCTGGTCACCAGCACAGGGAAGGACCTGGGCTGTCTGCAAGACCAAGCCAAGCTTTAAAGAGGAGGATGATAATAAAATGCATCCCTCCCCACTCCCACCCCTGTCAGGAGGAGGATTTATACTCCTCCTTACAAAGGACTAAAAGTAGTCATTTAGGCTCTGCTTCAGCAAAGCACCTGCTCAGTTGCTCAGTTACTTCACTGCAACTGGAGCACACGGTTAAGAACACGCTTAGAGGTGCTGCTGGGTAGGAATAAACTTAATTACATGCTTAAACTTAAAGAGATGTTTAAACACCTTGCTAAATTATGGCCTTGCACCTGAGGAAAGTGAAATGGAAAAGCTGACAAAGCATAACAGAGGAGCAGCTTTTGGAACAATGAACCATTTTAGGTTCTCCATCCTATGGTTAATGAAGATAAATGAAAATCCTTGTTACTTGGTGACTGAAGATGAAATGATCAACCACTGAGAAAGAGCTATGTGGTGATGTATTACACAACTGAATACCTTTAACTGGCAAGAAATATGTATATACTTTACTGCATCTTCCTTCCTGTTTCTTCTTTTTGTTGACTAGGATATGAAGCATATGTCTTTGTTCAGAAAGGCACAGTAATGTTTGATATCCATTTTGCATACCTCAAAACCAATAACCAAGACATCAGTGCATATCAGAGCCCCCTGAGCAAATTTACTACTCTTCATATAAAAAACAACCAGGCCATTTAATCAAGTGCTGGACTGATAGCCCCAAAACCCTCATGTGATGTAGGAAAACTCCCAGAACAGTCTGTGTATGGCACTGTAATTGCCCAGCCCCTTGTGGTGTTCCCACTAGGAAGGGGCCAGCAGAGAATGCAGCAGCAATGACCATAACCTGCCCTACAAGGTGTACCAGCACCAGGAAGGTGAGCCGAGCTCCCTCCTGTGCCTGTCTGAGCTGTTGTGACTGTCACCAAAAGGCACTGGTCAGGTTGCAGCTCTTGTCATGGAAATACTTGCTCCAAAGAGAGTCTGGAAGACACAAATATGTCTTTTCTGCACTCCCCTTGAACTGACATAGTTTGGACATGATTTAGGAGACAACTTGATTGCACATGATGATGGACTCACAGAAATTAACTATGCAGGGAACATAAATTACTGGGTATTTTTTACCTTTAGGAGAAGTAACTCTCTCAGCTCAGCTTCATGGTTCTTTATTTCAGAGGCAAATAATTCTCTACAAATAAAGAGAAAGAGATCCCAAATTTGCATAGCATGCAGGTAACTGGGATGAAAGGGAAGAGCTTTCCTCAAGCTTCCCACACATTTCAGAGAGGACTGTCATGGCAGCCCTTTCTGAAGACATCCATTTCATAAACAATACATTTTTGAAAAATGTTAATTACTTTGGAAATGCAGTCCAGAAAAGAAGAAAGATGAGCCATAAACATTGTCCTCCCTCAGTTCATGCACCAAGGCTTCAGACCTACCTGTTTCACAGACACGTAAGCCCCGAGAGATCTTCTTTAACAGATGTGTTTAGATATCAAAGAAATGTCAGATCTAAATCAAAAGTATTAACAGCCCCAAAGAATGTTTTTGCACATGCATTAGCAAATACCTGTCTCTCTCTCTCTTAGGGTTGGATGGATCTGCATAAAGGAGATGAACACCAAGTTAAACTCATGTCCCTGCAACAACATACAGGCATGATCCCAGCTGGACCAATATCACATTGAGTCTCTGGAGCAGCAGAGCTGCAGGAAATCTTCCATACATGCTTAGTACTCTGTGAGCCCACAAGCTGGGGATAAGTTATGGTTGGCTGAGTGGATGATTTGGTGGAAGAAATAACATAGGATATGCCAGGAGCTGGAGGGACTCAAGATGTGGCAGGAGACAATCAAAGCCAGACGGTGACAGCATGCTCATGGCTTTGGCACAAAAGGTTAACTCTGCTCTTAACCAATTCCACCTATAAAATTCTGTGTAAATAAATAGTAGCTGCATGCAACATCTTATATTTACTGCTTTTCATAGAATCTTGGAATCACAGAATGGTTTGAGTTGGAAGGGATTTTAAAGCTCCTTCAGTTCCACCACCCTGCCGTGGGCAGGGATACCTTCCACCAGACCAGGCTACTCCAAGCCCCATCCAACCTGGCTTTGAACATCTCCAAATGAAGGCCACAAGGATGGTGAAGGATCTGGAGGTGAAGCCTTTGAGGAGCAGCTGAGGTTGCTTTGTTTTTTCAGCCTGGAGGAGACTGAGGGGAGACCTCACTGCAGTTACAACTTCCTCGTGAGGGGAAGAGGAGGGAGAGGCACTGATCTCTTCATTCTTGTGACCAGTGACAGGACTCAAGGAAACAAGATGCAGCTGAGTCAGGAGATCTTTAGGCTGGATATCAGAAAAAGGTTTTTCATCCAGAGGGTGGTTGGGCAGTGGAACAGGCTCCCCGGGGAAGTGGTCGCAGCACCAAGCCTGACAGAGTTCAACAAGTATTTGGACAACACTTGCAGGCATATGGTGTGATTCTTGGGGTGTCCTGCACAGGCTAGGAGTTGGACATGATGATGCTTGTTGGTCCCTTCCAACTCAGCACATTCTGTGGTTGTATGTGGCAAGAGTTGCCTCACACCCTTGGCTCCCTCAGGCTAAAACTCGGATATTCTTGGGAAAATTGGAAGTTAAAACTTAAGGGAAGGAAGTTAAGGGTGTGGCAATGCAAACAAACTCACTGATGGGGCTGAGCACCTCTGGCATGGCTCCTGCTAAGAAGTCAGAGCAACAGGTACCTGCAGCTGGAAGGCAGCATGCCACCTGTTGCTCTCCTTTCATTTTTGTGCCTGTGGGCTTGTTGTCTCTTTGCCCCTCCAGATCATATCGAAACAAAGTCCTCCTCCTCAGTACTTCAGGGCCCTCAAGGCTGCCCATGTCCCAGGCCCCTAATAACCCTGCATCTGTCCCATGCCCCCCCACCCCCATCCCTTGCCCGTCACCCACATCCTGAGCATGAAAGCCAGCCGGATTAATCCGGCACAGAGCACATTGTGTGTGAGTCATGACAGGCTCACTAAGGCGTGCAGTGCTGATAAAAGGCAGCTCTGATGGGCTCTGTCAGGGATCCCGGAGAAACAGCGTGGAAAAAATCTGCTAACCCACATCCCAGCCTGGCAGCCGGGGCCTGGAGACAGCCAGGCACCGAAGAGAGCGCGGGGAAGGGGTCCTGATCCAGGCTCAGCCTGTGGGGAAGCCCCTGGTCCCAGGCATGAGATGGTGTTTCCTGGGGCTCTTGGGTCATCCAAGAGTTCATGGGGCCAGAGGAGGGCTGATGCAAGCCCTCAGGTCCTGAGGCTGGACCCTGGGATAACCTTCCTCTCACCAGCTGGCCAGGGTATTTGAGGCATTTATGAAGCCATATAAAGGGAAGGCTCCCTGATCCTTCTGTGCATCTTTCTGCCTGAAACTTCCCTCTGGATAATTTTCTCAGTTCAGTTTCTCACAGCTGTGGACCACAATTTTTTCCCCAATCCTTTGCACTTAGCAGTGCTGCTCCCAGAGGGCCAGCAGATGGGACCATGGCCCAGCAATACCCAGTGGCCTCTGGTGTGCTGCAAAACTGCCTCATAAACCACCAGGAACCTGTCGTGTGTGAAATCCTGCAACAAGCAGGTGTGTAGCTCACTGTAACACTGTCCCAAAAGGTTAACAACTGTATTTGCTGCAAAAAGGGTTCAGCCCCAAGCCCCAGGCAATTCAACAGCTTGCCTGACCACAGAACTGGAGATAATAGGGACCACAGCGTCAGGGATATTGCGGAGAAATCAGGATAACATTTATGTGCACCACTGAGCTGGGAGGAGTTGCAGCCGTGGGGTCTGTGTGGAGGGGAAGGCAGCAGCAGCAGATTTCAAAACAATCTAGATAAATTGGGGAATTGGTCTCAAATCAGCAGGATGGAAATCACACAAGAGCGAGTGCAAAATACCACAGTGAGGTGTTGGAACTCAAATGCAAAATGAGGACTAATTGGATAAAGAGCACTGCTGCAGGAAAGGCTCCCAGGATTGCAGACAAAAAATTAGTCAACACTGTCATGCTGTTTCAAAACAGGCAAGTCTCTTGATGGGACCCATTAATGAGAGATTCACAGGGCAGGCATAGGAGAAAATGACTGTGCTGCAGTTGGCCCTGGGCACAGCACTCTCCAAACTGGGTAAACAAACTGGGGAGCCCTCCAAGGTGCAGGGGCAAGCTCCACAAAAGCTTTGGAAAACATAATCTATGAGGGCAGATTGAAAGAATTGGGTTTGTTTAGTCTGGAGAAGAGAAAACTAAGAGGGAGCATTAACATCCCTTCAATACATAAGGACTTGTTCTAAAGACTGCAGAGTCCAAGGAAGGAGCATGAGGAGAACTAGAGCTGGTTTGCAGCAAGGATTTAGGCCAACAGAGCAATAATAGGGAAACTTTGGAGCTGATGAGGGACACTGCAGATTGTCATTCATGTAACTGGAGCTGGAGATACACTTGTCAGGAAGGGTTCAGGTAGAGCAAATCTTGCTTCAGAAGATGAGGGCATCTATGAAACCATAACCAAGCACTCAGTGCTGCACTCCTTCCCTGTCCTGCTCCCCATGAGCTTGCAGTGAACCTGCAGCTTTAATTACAGCCCCTTTCTGACCTCCAGCAAGGCAAGGGAATAGGATTACTCCAAGGAGAAAGCTATAAAGTGTTCATCCATGTCCCTTGCCCCCCACTCCATTTGCCATACGTGTACCAAATAATACTACCCATCCCAAAGACCATACTGTCTAAATAGATGGGACAGAGGAAAATTACTGCTCATTAAGAGATGTGGGGGTTACAGAGGAAGGTATCAGCAACAGCTGACAAACAGGGACCTGTTTAACCTGGAGGAAAAAGGGAATCCTGGATACAGGGAATCTACTTGCAGTATTCAATTATGTAAAGAAAGTCAGGGAAAAGACAAAGCCAGGCTGCTCTTGGAGGAGGCCAGTGAGAGAACAAGAAACAACGGGCACAGGTTGCAATTAGAAAATATTCATTGAAGCTAAGGAAAAAAAATCATGTCAGGAAGGATATTTCATAATCGGAACAGGCTTCACAGAGAGGTTGTGAAATCCCTATCCTTGGAGATCTTCAAAATTGAACTGGACAGAGTCCTGGACAACACAACCTGTTGAAAACAGCCTTGCTGTGAGTGGGGGCCAAAGTTGGAGCCTGCCAAGGTCCTGTCTCACTTGAGGTATACTGTACCACAGAAGCTACCTATGCACCTGAACCCTGCCACTGATGCATCATACAGGATCCTCTCTCCTACACTGGACCCTCTTAACAGAGGCTTTTCTGCCCCTTTGCTCTGTGAGCCTTTCTCTGGTCTTTGTGTTCTGCAAAGCTGAATCCCCACAGTTGGCATCAGGCCCCAACCCAATGTAAAGCCCGATGTAATAAGAACATTTCTTGACCATGATTCACAACAATAGCTACCACCCAAGTTCTTGGCTCGTTGTGTAGCCCAATATCTAATGGTGTTCAGTTCAACCCAATATTATCTGCATCTCTACCCCCTCCCACTCCAGTTTCAGAGCCTGGCCAGCACTGAGCCCATGCTATTCCTATTCGAAAACCTTAAGCACCCTGGCTGCTGCTTGGAATGAAGAGGGAGCACTTGGAGATGAACTTTTAGCATTGCAAGCTCTAGGGAAGGCTGAAGTCCTTGCTTGTCTGTCACTGATTTATTGATGCTTCCCTAATTGTGGAATGCCAACCATACATGGAGATCTGCAGAAAGAAAGGACTTGGATTGAAGCAAAGAGAGGTCATTGCAGGCAAATCAGATGCAGGCACCAAGAAATTGTTTTGTTTCATTTTGTTTTATTTTGTTTTCTGTGTTGCTGCAATGAATATAATAAATGTGCATCTGCAGAGCTGTTTCTACTGACAGAGTTTTTCCTTGTTTCAGATTTGGCCTTAACTCTTCTTAGTAATCCTGATTTGCAGTGATCTGCCCAGCAAGAGTATGTGTGCATACATATGAGAGAGGGAGAGGCAGTGCACATTCCCAAAGCACACATTTTGCTCAACTTCTGCCAGCCATTTTTTGGATGGAAGCTTTTTTTTTCCTTCATTCTTTTGGGTCACAGTGTAAGCATGAATTTGAAAATGTTCCATAGAAGTAAGATTTAATGTGCCTGTTGACATAGTAATACACCAAAATGACAAGAAAAAAGAAAAGGCGCAAAAATCACAGGGACTTTCTCTACACCTTCTTCTCTACAAATGTGGGTTCTTTTTTAATTGAAAGCTAATCTACAGCAAACATTAGAGAACAACATTTGTTCATTTCAGAGACTGCAATCTGTAACAGTTCTTTGTGTACCACTGTAACACACATCTTTTGTGCCTTCTTCTCTTCCCTCTCTTGAGATGAAGCAGAGCTCTGGTTCAGCAGCCGGCATCTGTCACTGATTACAGCGGCTTAAGGTTTTACCTCTGAGGAGCAGAGGGGGAGCACACTGGGGTCCCTGTGAATAACTGCACACAACTCTGCTCTGGCACTTCACTCCACATGCTGTCACTCCTCCCTTCCAGATTTGCTCTTCCAGACCTCCTCAAATCAGCCCTCCCCTCCATTAGCCCTCTTCATACATCATGCCCACAAGACCGATCCTGTTGATCTGTCCCATCCCAGTACCAGAGCTGAACAGCTCTGACTCAACAGCACACCAGAGAAAATGCAGTTTGCTTTATACTTTGGGTTAATCAGACTAATCCACACTTTGAATCTAGCCTGCTGTGGCATGGCCAAATGCAGCATCCATATTAGGCTCTACAGCAGACAGGCTGTCGTTGGATTGAGGTTTCTGAGTCACGCTATTGAAGCCACACTCGTGGCGAAGCATTTTATTAATAACTTTTGTTGCAGAACTTTATCCCAACAGTCTAAAAATGGCACTACTCATAATTGCACTTAGATCTTGAGCATGGGGTTATTTTGTCGTTTATTTATGTCAAGTGGGTTTGGGTTGCTTTTTTTTTTTTGTTATTTTAAACTTACTTCACTGTAAGCTGAAGGCTTGCTCCTGCCTGCTTCAGTTGCTGTAGTAGAGCTCTGTTTACTGAAGCAGGTTTTTCCCAGATGTGCAGACCTGAGGATTAGTTTTAGTTCAGGTCTAGGACAAGTTGGCTACCAGAAGCCAGATAAGGTGGAGACAGCAGGTCACAGACACAGCTGACCAGAGCAGAGACTCTACAGAACTCAAGACACCTTGGTTTGAGTATGGCTGGTGCTGAGGAGGCTCTAAGAAAGAAACAGCTTCTTACAGCACAGCAGCAGCAGCCTGTGGGTGGCAAAGTCTGTGTAGCACCTTCCTGCACTAAACTTGGACCTAGTCTCTGGAAATCTCTCACATTCTCCTGGCAACGGATTCACTTTCCAAAACAAAATGAACTCAAACAGAACCATTTCCTATGAATGAAGCCGGGATGGAACATAAAACCCAGGCAGGGAAATAAAGATGTGTGACATATTTGAAGCAGCAGAGAGAATGATTTCATCCAGCATCCAGCTGACTGCTAAAGAGAGTCAGCTGCCCCGAGGAGAAAGCCATTAACACACAAACACATTTTATGCTGGCCAAGGTGAGAAAGGAAGGGCTGTAGGTACTGAGGTGACAGCTACTTTAGGATCAAAGGACAAGGCTGAGAGGAAACTGTAAAAGTAACTTCAGATCTGTGTGGGGGAGGCTGTGTGAACAGAGGGGGAAACTTAATTAAATGTGGCAAACAATGACTATATTTTCTGGGAAAGGAGCAGCAATGATTTCACTTCCAAGATACTACACCTGAGCAAACATTATCCAAAGCTGGTTTCAACTAGGACTTCACTGCCAGTATGGTAATGCAGATCTAACCTTGACTTTGAAGGGTAAGAAAAGTAACTGAGTGGGGAGATTAGTTTGCCAGTGGTCCAAGTATTCCTTCCCTCTCCTGTGGAGTAGCTGGAATGGATAATTGCTGGGCGTGGCAGGAGATGTGTCTGTCTTATTCATGCCAATTATTTCTGACAAGGCCTAAAAAAAGAGAAAGAAGATGGCACTAGTGCTGAGGTGTGTGGCCCAGAACTTCTGCCAGGTGAAATTCTGTAGTTAACACAGCTCAGGGAGAAAACAGGAGCATCAACAGCAGAAGGTGGCCTACAGGTCACCAGGTGTGGTGACAAGTGTCATGCAAACCATCGAGCCAGGAAGCAACTAGCAGATTTCAGGGGATGTTTTGCACCCTGCTAGATGCTGAGCTAGGAAGGCAGCAAGAGAGGTTGTGCCCAAGTAAGCTCTACACCACTGCAGAGAAAGGAATATAAGTACAAGAAAAGAACAGATTGACTAGAATGCCACTATTGACCTTGAGCATAAAAAAGACAGAGTGAAATCTAGGCTGATTTACTAAGAATGAATATAAAAGCATAGCAAAAGCAAGGGAACTTAAAATCAAGAAGTCTTGGGGAAAAAAAATAAAATATGTAGAATTATAGGCTAATTAATTCAATTTCAATTACAGGAAAAATTCTGGAATTAGTAATGAAAAAATCTATTTGTAAGAAACTGGAATGTAATGGGATGATGAGTAACAACCAATATTAGCTTCATAGTCTGGTCTTGAGAAACCCATCTAATTTCCTTTTAAAACAAGCAGACAGACCTCACAGGCCAGTAAGGAGAAGCAGATGTCAGTATCTTGACTCGAGTGGGTCCTTTGACACTGTCTTGCATGAAATTCTCATAAACCAGGAAGGAATGTGTGGTCTATCTACTGCAGAGCAGACACAGCACTGATACTCAGGAGGCTGTGAGCAGGACTTCATTTTCCACAGACAGGAACCCATTGAACAGAGGTGTACAGGTCTCTGTCTCCAGCTGCAGTCTGTTGGTGACTTGGACTGTGGACTAGAGAAAAGATGACTGAATTTGCAGAAAGCCCAAAGCTGGAAGGATTTACAGGAACATCAAAGACAGAATTAGATTTTTTTAAAAAAGCAAACAACAGCCTGACAAATTTAAGAAACCACCAGGAAAAAAAAATGAAAGGATGTAGTAGGAATCCATGTAAGAGTCCAAATTGAGGAATAACTGACTGCACAAATATGGACATGGAACTACTGGAGCTAAGGCTTAGGGTTAGGGTAAGGGTTAAATGCAGATTAAAATGTGAAGTGTTTGTCATCAGTGCCATACTCTTGGAAAAAGATAAGAAAAAAAAAAAGAAAAACAAAAAAAAGTGAGCTAAATAAATACAATCCAGACAAAACCAAGAAGAAACATCAGAGTCTAGAGAATATGATCTGGGAGGAAAATCTGAAAGTCTTGGTAAAGCTTAGCCTTAAGAAGAACTATAATAAGCACAGTAAGTCTTGTAAGTTCATGAAAGATTGCAACAAGGGGAGAAAGACACCAGTGGGTTCTACCTGCCAAAAACAGAGAGACTCAGAAATAGTAACAGGCTTAAACTGCAGCAAGAAAGATTCAAACTTGATGTCACAAAAAAGTTAGGGCAAATAGATGGAGGCAATGCATAAAGTGTCCAGGCATGAAGTCTCCCTAAGGGGAGAACTTCGAGAACGTCAGGAATGACAGAATTATCCTGGCTCAGGGGTTTGGAGAGGGACCAGAGATTTGGGTTTAGGCTGCATCTTTCCTGGGGGAGCTGAGGGGCAGGAGTGGGAAGGGCCCACTGTATGTGGAAGGCCTTGTTAGGAGCATTCACCAGGACAGAAAGGGGGGAATACTAGGATTTCTAGGAAGGTTTCTCCTTCCTCCTTCTTCAGCCTGCCTCCCCAAAGCTTCCTTTTCCCTGTTTCCACTTACTCCCTTTGCAGTCCCTCATCTGCAGCAGGCATCATTGAGATTTCTGCACTTCTCCAGCTGCTGCTGAATGCCTGAGGATCAGGAGGCACCCATGCAGACCAACCTTGTCCTGGGAAGGTGAAGGATGCAAGGCTAGATGGGAGAGCACTGAAAGCCTTGGAGGTAGGGCCTGCTGCTCCCAGTGCCACTGGAGGGATGGGGTGAGGAGGCAGCTGTTGCTGTTGTGGAAGGAAGCTGCCTGCAGCCAGCATTGCCCGTGGTGACAGGAATGGAGGGATAGGCCTGCAGGAGGTGAGACACCAGTGATTTGCCTTCATGGTCCGTGTCACCACCAGCACCTGTCTCCTCTGGACTAAGCGAAGAGAATGATGGCAGGTCTGGCACCCGAGCACTGCCTGTGCTGCCTGTGCCTTAGGACATGTCAAACATCCCAGCGTGAGGCGCTTTTCCCCCAGTGGCCAGGACAGCAAGATGTCAAAGCCAACCTGCACCTCTAGCCTTATCTCAGCAACATTCCTACCCTGGCTACAGGGCAGCAGTGTCAACAGAGGATGATGCTTTGGAACCTTTGAATTGTGTTTCTGTTATCTGGGATCAGAATTTAATTGTTCCCCATTGACATGATGGTATAGGCTCAGCTTTTGAGCTGGTAAGTGCCAGCTGAATCACTTGGAACTGCATGTATATGCTATATACTAGGACCAACAGCACACTCTTAAAAACCCCAACTCCAACAGAGAATGAAAAGCTAGTCCCTTAAATATTCAGCTTTAATAATGTCTTGATGTTCAGTAGAAAACTTGGAACATCAACAAAGCAACCTGGTCCTATGAGCTCACAAAATCCAATCTAAATTATTTATTTTCAAAGAAAGATTTGTTGTAAATGTTTTCCTGGCCTTCTGAGTGTTCACAGATTGTTTGTTCAATGGCAGTTTCATGTGCATTGCTAATTATTGCTAATAATCATTTTGCATTGCACTAGCAATTCATCAGAAATGCACTTGTTAATACACTAGCCTTCTTTTTCCTTGTGTATTTTTACTGGCAAAACTCGTCTCTGAGTATTTATTTTCCTTCAGCTTAACATTGGTGATATACACAGAAGGACCAGGAAAGCTCTAAAAGGTGCTATGTGCAGCATACTATATTCCTATGGGTCAAGTCCTCTCCTAATGTCAATCAGCATTAAAAACAGAGAGAGGCACAATGTCATCACCAATGTAGGAGCCTCATCAAATATTCTTTGTCCCACACTCCTGCCTCCCAGGCCATGTCCAAGGCACATGTCCCTCCTGCCTCACCCTTGGCACCAGCACTGCACACTTTGCTATCACGTGGTTTGTGAGCCTCGACTCCTGTTGAGGCCCCATCCCCTCGGCGAGGATGCTCTCCCTCTGTGCCAGGGCAAACAAGCACCTTTGGCCAAAGCCCAGTGCAGCCAGGGAGAAGTGACAAAGACTTTCTTGGTGGCAGAAGCAGCCCCATTGTCAGAAATCAGAAGAATAATTTCCTGGTTACAGTAGCCTTCAGATACATTGATCCAACTTCAACCCCCAAATAAAACAATGGGAGTGATATATTGGCTATTCTGTTTCGGTGACTGAGCACTCGAGAGAAGGAATGCAGCTCCCAGAGGCACGACACAAGGACTTGAAGAGGTTGGCTGTATTTTCTTCCACTTAAAACTGGGAGAGGTGAATAGCTGGTGAAAGTGGGGAGGAGATTGATGGCTTTGGAAACTGCAAGGCCCTCTCGCTGTGGGACAGCTTTGGTACAGAGAGTCAGCTTCAAGCCTGACCTTGCCCTCCCTGACCTGTCAGTAACCTCAACCCTGACCTTGGAAGGACCATCCTTCACCCTGGGGAAGAACAGTTTGGGGAATAGCAGAAAAATGGGAGTGGTGATCAAGTCAAGATTATTTTGTTTTCCAGGAGAACACAGGCTGTGAGGCATGCAGAAGCTTGATGTCCTTCTCATGCTCTGGTATTCAAGGTGCAGGAACCTTGTGGTGCTCACACACCATTAGCTCCAAACGTCTATCTCATTAAACTTCTGCATGGAGTGCCTTCCTGTCTGCTCTGCTGAATCCCCAAAATTGCATTTTTGGATGCCATCACAGCAGTCAGACCACATCCCTGATGATATTTATTGAATCTCTCCTTCTTCAAAAGTCATTGAGATTCAAACCAGGCTCTTTCCAGACCCAAATATTTCAACAGCATGAGCCCCAAACCCATCCTGTAGCTCTCTGGTTTCCCCTGCAAGATCACCCCCTTCCCTTGCAGTTGCCTCCCCGCTGCTTTCCCTTTCTCATAAGCAGCCATCCTTCACTGTGCAGTGTCTATAAAACACTCAGTACACACGGCAGCCGAGGGGGAGGGACCGAGGGGCTGGTGGAAGCCACTCACATTTCACATTTATTTAACAGCCGTGGCTGTGCTTGTTTGATTTATCTTCACACATACGTTTGACAGATATGGTCTCATAAAAACTCCGCAGAGTAAAAACAGCAGAAAGGCCTGCAGCCATACTGCGTCAGCATTCCATCTGGCTCCAGCTCCACAGCTAAGCACAGATCAAGCTCACTGCAGCTGGCAGCACCCCTCACTTGGGAAACTTTTGAGTTTTCAGTGCCTGAAATGCAGAGTGCTTAAGTGTAGCTGGTCCTGAGTTTCCCAGGTGTCTGGGCAAAAAATGAAAAAGTTCATGATCTTCTTTTACCTTGAAAAATCCTGCTGCATTTCCCATAAATTGCTTTGTTCAAATGAATTTACATTTAAGAGTCTAATCTCGTCCTTTCCTCAAATCCTGTGGGGTACAGCATTATTCAGAATATCTTGAGAAAGTTATGATTTTTATAGCACTTCCAAAAACACCTCTCCCAAACTGAAGCAGTTAAGGAGCAAGCTTGCTTCACCCTTTCCTTGCAAG
Source organism: Trochalopteron elliotii (assembly GCA_024734555.1). NCBI lineage: Eukaryota > Metazoa > Chordata > Aves > Passeriformes > Leiothrichidae > Trochalopteron > Trochalopteron elliotii. The sequence continues at coordinate 3,397,967 of JANPWX010000073.1, forward strand.
GGCCTTATAAGCTTGCTCTATCTGTATAACTCCCAACATTCCCTTAAAAAAATGAGGTCTTATTTAATGAGTCAGATTCATGCTGTTGTGGTTCTGAGAAATATATTTTCACCGGAGTGGAATTGTAAAATTTCTGCACAAAACAGCTACTATATAGTTTGGGATACAGGCTCCACAAAAGCACAACCCACTTCAACACAGGCATATTTCACAGTGTTTTTTTAAAAGGAGAGCACACCTGAAACTCTCATTCCCAGCATCAAGAGAGGCAAAGTGAAATAGCTGTAAATAAAGCCCCTGGCATGCTAACATTGCTCAAAGGTAGGAGTCCAGCTGCATTCAGGTGGCGTTTTATTGCATGTATAAATAACAGCCCCGCCACGTCTGGGAGCTGGCAGCCTGGTCTGGAAGGAGGAACTCAGAGCCCAGAGTGAAAGGCCCTGTGTTCCAACCTGCTGCCGTGGTGGCCACTCCATTTCTTTATACATTACCCACATGTATGAAATAAAGTTCTTAATGCTTGTCATGCCGAGATGAGACAGATCTTGGCTCTGTTAACAAAAGCAAATGTGAAGGCCCCTGGATCAGGCCCACAATTATCCTGGCAGGTAAAAACCACTGGATAGGATTAGTAGGAGAATTGTGACTGTTTCTCTGTGGGCAGATATTTGTGGTTCCCTCTCTCATTAGGGAGGATTTTTCTCAGCTATAGAAATGTCACCTTTTCTGATTTAGGTAAACAGCAAAGGTTTGGAAACCTTGTGTTTTCCTGACTACAGATAACCTGTTTTGGTTTATGGCTATATCCTGTATTGCTGATCTCCTAGCTCTGGTCCTTTTGGTGCCATATGCATCCAGTTTTCATGGTCACACTGAGCAGGGTCAACCCCACACACACTCCATACATGAAGTTCAGTGCCTGGCAGAGAGTTGTTTTTCAAAGAAGAGGACTTACAGGCAGTGGTTCCCTGTTTCCTTTGGGACAGTTTGGGAAATGTCATCTTTTCTGTTTTATGCAAAAAACGAAGGAATTGCAGACATGCTGCCTTCAGGACACACTTGCCAGCTCTCCTGTTATCCAACAGCACTAGCCAAGGACCAGATACTGCTCATCATGGCCTCACGTTTTCTCTCCCTCTTACTCTGTTGCTGGCAGATGAAAAACATAATTCACCTTCGTTAGTAACTTCAGGGGACACAGCCCCAGGGCCAACTTCAGACTTTTTTCTGCAGTCTGAACCATTTGAAGAGAAATCACTTGTGAACAATGTGTTAATTATAGTGCCTGTTGTTGTACACATCGTTACACAGAAGCCCCACACACCTTGGGTAGTGTCTGGGACACTCAAACCTTATCATAGAACCGTAGAATTGTTAAGCTTAGAAAAGACCTCTAAGATCATGGAGTCCAACCATTAACCCAGCATCATCATGTTCACCACTAAACCATAACCCCAAGTGCCACATCAGCAGGTTGTTTGAACACTTCTAGGGATAGTGACTCTGCCCCTTCCTTGGGCAGCCCATTCCAGGGCTAGACAACCCTTTCAGTCAAGAATTTTTTCCTCATATCCATCTAAGCCTCTCATGGTGATTTACTCTTGTCCTGTTACTTGTTACAGAGAGCAAACTGACCCCCAGCTGGCTATGGTCTCCTTTATGGTAGTTGTAAAGAGTGATAAGGTCTTCTCTGAGCCTCTTCTTCTCCAGGCCAAACACCCCCGGGTCACTCAGTTGCTCCTCATAAGAATTGTGCTCCAGATCCCTGTGACAAACCAACAGCAAAGGCCCATGGTCTGAAATGATTCCTTTCAGATACAAGCCAGGCTTGGCCACAGGCAGGGCAAGACAAACTGCCTCAGAAGGCTGCAGGCAACATGGAAAGGCAGGTCCCTGGAGCACACAAAATGAAATACCCACATATGAGACTCGGCCATCTCAACAAGGGGGACCATACCTCCTGCATATAAACGTAGAAAACAAGGACACCCTCATACTGATGGCATGGCCACCAATATGCAGCATTTCTATCCCTTCTTTTTTATCGTGTGTAGCTACAGAGCCACAAGGAAGGTACTGACAAGCAGTCAAGGAATTCAGCTGCTGGTTTGCTATGCAGGACTTGGGAGCTGGAGGGCGAAAGTGATGCATGGAAATTAAGTTAATTTTAAACCGCAGGCAAGAGAAGAGACTTGCTAGCAGTTACTTAAGAGAAGCTGCTGACTGTTTAAATACCATTAAGAAGATTAATGTCAGCCCGCAGAACCACTGAAAAATTAGGGCTGAAAGGGACCTTGAAAGGTCAGACCAGTCCCTTCCACTAACCCAAGCAGGATCACCTAAACCTCGGACATCCCTGACAGATGTTGCTTAACTTGATCTTAAAGCTCTCCACTCCCTAGGCAGTCTATTCTTTATTATTCCTGTCATTAGAAAGTTTTTCCTAACATCTAAATTGAGCCTTTCCTGCTGTGACTTAAGGCTTCTTCTTTCTTTTTTTTTTTTGCTCTCCTCTCCTCTCCTCCATCACAGACAAGGAGCAATGGTTATGCCTTTTTATGTGCTTAAAGACTTCATTTCTCTCCTCCTTTGGGTTAGAGAATTTCAGTTCTTTCAGGTTTCCCTGGTAGGTAATGGTTTCTCCATTTCCGTTTGTTCTCCCTGCTCTCTGCTGGGCTGGATCCAATTACGCCACATCTCCCCTTAACTTATTTTCCATCACCTCAACCCATGACATAGCTGACTTGCATTCAGCTTTTGATCCTTTTCCTGAAGAATTGCTACTTAACCCATCACTCCCTCCTCTGGGCTCTGGGAGTTCATATTGTTGCTCAAGTGTACAACCTTCCACTTCTCCTTATTCAACTGCCTCCTGTTTCTTCCAGACCATTTCCCCAATTTGCCCACACAGTTTTAAACTCTAATCCTGCCCAACACTACATCTACGGTTTTATTTCATGTGTGAAATGGAAGTCCTCATGTTTTTCCTTTATAACAAAAAAATATTAAGCCAAACTGATTCAGATGTAGAGGGAAACCCCACTCAAAGGCAGCTTTAACCTGGACAAGAAGGTGCTGGCAGCGGTGTCCTGGGTAAGGTTATTCAAGCAAATTTGTACCAAGTGGCCTCAGCCATAAGGCTTCCCTTCCAGACACTTCACCATCCTCCTTTGGAAGTGTTCAGGGCCAAACTGGACAGGGCTTGGAGCAGCCTAGTCTAGTGGAAGGTGTCCCTGCCCATGGCAGAGGGTTGGAATGAGATGTTCTTTAAGATGTTCCAACCCAAGCCATTCTGTGATTCTGCCAGAGCACGTTTTCCCAGCTGGTTTCAAACAGCAAACACCAAACTGCTCTGACAGCCACACGATGTTACTGAAGTCAGGCCTCTCCCCTCCACCTAAACCCTCCTTTTTATGTTGCTGTGTCTCTGTCTCAGCTGTCTTTGACCCACGCACCCTCACCTTCCCCCTCAGCCTCCTCACTGCTGTCACCCACACCCTGTGTGCCAGTGGACCTTCCCGGGCTTGGCGAAGTGCCACGGGAAGGACAAAATTAAATTAAAATAAATGAGGACGGTAAAACCTGTGTGGTTTTTGAGGTAAATCTCTGGTTTTTTTGAGGTAAATCTCTGTTATTTTTGAGAGAGCCGTGTTTTGTCGCCCCGGCTCTGGGCGGCGCGGCCCGCGGCTGCCCCCTGGCGGACAGGCGGTGTCCGGCCTCAGCCGGGATGAGGAGATAAGATGGCACTCGGGCACAGGGGACAGAGGGTTTACTGCCACTGTCCCGCGGCCACTGCCACCGCTGTCGTTGAGAGGAATGATGGGAACAGGGGTTATCACATCAGCTTCCTAGATCATGGATAGAGAGGGAAGGTCAGGCTGCCTACTAGCACAAACAGCCCCCTCCCCCCCACTTTGCCTGTCTGTTCTGCAAGTGAGGGAGGGCATTCCATCACCCCTGTCATGGTCACAAGGTAGGGAAAGATAAAGGCAGTGAAACAAGCCCCTGTGACCCCACAACAAATGTGCAAGAGACAGAACCAAGAACCACCTTTGTTCCACAGGTGAGCTCAAGTCTACCTCCCTGCCATATGGACACCTTCTTTCCCTGCTGCTGCACCCAGGCTCTGAGCAGCATTTTGGCCTCACACATTACTCAAAGCAGGCTGATCTGAGCTCATTTCTGGCTCTCTCTAAACTACCTCACTCAGCAAGTGTCCCAGAGCACCTCACGCCCCTGGCCCCGCACTGTGCCCATCCTGCCAGCAAGCACACCTGTAGCTTGGCTGCCATTCCCTGCAGCCTGCAAGGAGCCCGCCTGCCCGATAAGGATGTGCCTTCCAGCAGCACCAGCGATTAGCACACACAGGAGGGGACCTGGGCAGGCAGGCTGCACCCCTCCTAATTGACTGAAGGACAAGGAACACTTGAACTTGCTCCAAAAGGAAGCTCAAGCTCCAGCTTCCCCACATTCATTTGCTTGCAGAGCTTGCCCAAACCTGCAAGTAGGCATCAGCTTGCAGACAGGCAACTGGGAGGAAGCAGAGTCAGGCCAGTGCAAGCCAGCTGGAGGCATTGACCCTTCTGGCAGTTTGGATCCAGACCCTGGGCTCGGCTTAAACATGTCTTTCTTCTCTTCTCCTCTATCTAGAACTGGCCCTTCCCAGCCATTTTCTTCAGCATGACTCATTCCGGCTACAAGTCCATTCATACTGTCTATCCAGGCCCTGCAAAACTCACCAAGGCAAACTCCATCAGGCCTCATATCCCTTCCATACAGGCAATTCCTGGGGATAAAGATAGATACTATCTAATATCTCATTTTTTGTTTTAAACACAGAAAAAATCTATGGAATATCGCAATAGTCCATTCCAGGGCAAAGGCTTAAGGCGAAGACAATGAGCAAGAATCTCTCGAGAACAACTCTGCCCTTCAGGTGATGACAGCATTGAAAGGTACTTCTATGAGATGCACAGAAAGCTCTGGTGCCAAAGCATGATAGTGCACAGAAAAAAAATTCAAAACAAGCTTCCTAAATCAATTCTGCTTCCTAATGCAAGCAGGCAGAGCAGCAATCACTGCCATTTTACATGCATTAAAGCCATGAGCTTTAAGTGCTATGAGTAGTCAGGAAGGAGTGTTTGCAAAATGCAGAGTGATGTGATCACATAACTGAGAGCTCCACTTTCCAAGCCTCTCATAGGGGGTTTTGGTTAAAAGTTTCCCTGTGCTCAGTACATTGGATGAAGTCTGCTCAGCAATGAATGCAAAAAGTGCCATGGAACAATGACAGCTGCAGGTGCAAAGAAAGAAATGCTAGAGGCGTGATAGTGCTTCAACATTTATTTTCCCCAAGACACATAAAAAGAATTAAAACAGTTCTAAAACCCACAAAGCTTTAGAATACTTCACAATACAGAAATGCTAACTGTGCTTCCTGCTTAGACTAACCAGCAGGGAGGTCTTTCATACAGGCCTTTATGGCAGTAGGTGCATAAAGCTGTTTCATTTATTTCAGGTACATAACAAGTGACAGGAGAAATACATGGTAGAATCATTCCAGTTTGGTTCAAGCCCAGGAAATTCTCCTGAGAGGGATGCTATGCTGTTGACTGGAAGCCACATTCAACAGGTATTGCTCACACCATGTACAGATGTCTGCAGTCAGCCAGTCTGCCATGGTCCCTGTGTAACAGCACAGGGGCTGTGCCAGGCCACGGGGCTCCAAAACAACAGGTACACTGGAAGGGCAGAGAGAAAAACAAAAGCAGGAAAGCTGACCCAGGGTTCTCTTCCAGGCTGCTAAGTGATTTAGCAAATGCACAGGTTCAAGAGAGCCATCAGCACCAGTTAGGAAGGCTAAAAAACACCAGAACAGCTTTATTTACTGACACCTCTCTATTGACAGTATATCAGCCAAAGGGCTAATGGATATCTGTGTCTGGTCCAAGGTTACAGCTACATCCTTATGCTGTAGGATTTCTTTTCCTGCCATCCTGAAGTATGACAGTAATGAAATCCCTCAGGCCTCTTCTGCAGCACTTGCATTACAACACAGACAAAACCACTGCCTGCCCCATGCAGTTAACTTCAGTAATGAACACTACTCCTGATTTTTGGCAACTGAAGTACCAGCCTTAGAACCAGAAACTACTGTGTCTTTATTCTGGCTACATTAAAGAATGGTTTCACAGGAAGAAAAAGAAGGTACTAGTTTGCCCAGTAGAAAATTTAACTGCTTTGGAAAGAAGAGAACATTAAAGAAGAGATAATATATGTTTTCAGTCCTGTATATTGCACTTATATGCACGTTGTCTGTCTTTTTCACCCAGAACTGTCAAAATCTCTTTTTGGAATAATTCAGGGTACAAAAAGGAAAGGGTTTGTATGTGTGTGGAGGGACTGAGAAACCATTTGTGGCATCACTGTTCAGTCAGTTACACCTGAGCCACAATTAGGATATTTCATCTCTAGGTAGAAAGGGGCTACACTCCTGGGTTATAGTGACAGACCTCCAGCTGTGGGGGATAGAGTGTTATGGGGTCTGGAAATTCTCATACTATGAAGCTATTGCAAGGAATCTTCTGTGTCTGGGCTAGAATATGGACACTTCTAAAACCATGTCACAAACCTGATAGTTAAAACAGAAAATGCAGAAAATTACACTTCCTCCCTTTGGGTCATCTAAAATCCACAATACTTCCAGAGAACTGTGGACTAGTTAGACCAGTGGCTAAAACCAGTCATTCAACAGAACATTCAGCTGACCAGACCAATATTACATACTGCTGTCTGCATGTTTGTAGCTTTGCATAAGTAACTGGTGACATCTTTCAAGGTGAAAATAGACCACCCCTGTCCCAGCTTACCCAAAATATTGCCAGTGCTCTATTTCATGTAGCAACTCGGACCTCTTCTGCTCTTGAGTAGCTGGATCCTCCTCTCTGGAGAGTCTCAAAAATTTTAGTAATTGAAGAGGGAGATGTACACATGTTCTGAAGGGCATGGACATCTAGACATGGAATCACATCACAAGTCACCTGAGCTCTCAGGGAAACACATCCTCCTCCTTAGCAGGACAACTTGCATGCCATGCAATTGATTTATTGGTGCACTTAAAAGGTAGACATTAATGCAGTGAACTTTCTGACCCTCATATAAATAGAGCCCAGTGTAATCCCAACCACTTTACACAGGATGAAAGAAAGAAGAACCAGAGTTGTTTTAAGTGAGTATGACAAGAGATATCTGTGTCACCCTGGCTACTTTTACACCTCATACTATTCCCTCTTCTACTTTCTTAGAAACAAGCTAGAGGGTAGACTTGAGGTATCAGTGGGATGAAGGACAGCTTCTTATGGCTACATGAGGAGGAGGGAAAGCAGAAAATGTAAAAATCCCATGTGCTGTTGTAAAGACTAGACTTGCCTTAACACAACAATCACAGCAGACAACCCTGAAAGAAAAAAAGTCTCCAGCATTACTGTTTGAGTAAAGCTCAGCAGACACCAATATTGCAGCTACAGAGGACATTCCCAAGTAAGTCTGAATTCATAATTGTGGTAGAATCACTTGATGGCAAAGTGAGCAAGCTGAGAACTCCACTATTCAGTTTGTATATTCAGTTTATATTCAGTTTGTCAGTCCTCCTATTTCTGGTAGTTTAAATCATCTGAAATGTGTCAACATCTATAGCTTCAAGGCTTTATCTGCAAAGGCTCATTACACTTCACCCAGCACTACCACCAGACAGTTGCTCAATTTCCAGTGGTTGTTTACTTGCTGCTTATAATCAATTCAGTGCTTTGCAACTGCTTCAAATAGATTTAAGTGAGCCTTAATGAGCCTGAAGTTCCTCTCTCACTCTCCCATGAACAGAAAGCCTCTGACAAATAAGTGGATACAAGTATGCTCCTTTCCCAGTCACAAGGTCTGATGTTCTCTTTTTCAGTCCTCAAAAGAAGATTCTGGTGTAGACCCTTCTCCCAGAACCTGTTCAAGCCCTTGGCTGAAGTTAGAGCAAACCTTCAGAGCAAAAACAGAGGGCAATCTCAGAGAAGCTAATTTAATACTGGCACAGGAAATTTGGCTATTGTTGACTTAATACTAAGAGTTAAAACTGAGATTCTACTTCAGAGACAGGATTTTCTACATTCTCCCCAGCCGTAGACACTACAGCCTGGCTTGTGCAGTAAGGCAAAGCTGAAGGGCTCAAGTAACCTGTTTCTATCCAGTACTACAACCAATGAATATTGAAAATTCTCAGCACTGTTCTTTCATTCTTTTCTCCCTCCTCATGCAGTCCTTTTGTACCAGCTCACCTGCTGCAGAGGTAACAGTTGTAAGGCCACTTAAGAAACATCTGCTTATGGCAGCTGAAACAGATCTGTGGAAAGGAAAGTTATTTTTGAATGCAAATGGGAAACATCTTTGTACCAACAGTATCCACTGCCTGCCAAAGAGCAAGCACGTAAACAAACTTTCTAAAGGCTTTAGATTCATATACAATAACAGAGGTCCAATAAAGGATAGCAAAGACACAGGAATTAAAAGCTAAAAAGGCAAAAAAATTCTTACTTGTAGGCCAGTGTTTTTATAATGCAGAGGTTTGGGGCAGCTGCCAGACAACAGGAGTTTAAAAAAAGGCTCTTGAGCAAACAATAGCTGTATTGTGCAAGAGTGTAACAGTAGCTAGTTAAGAGAGAGGGAAGAAGAGAGACATTCTTTGAGGTAGACTGCAGCAATCCCAAAGAGATTAAATCAGGGCAAATTTGAATTCAATCCTGAAGCAAAAAATGAGTCATAAGGAAGCTGATGAGTCGCTTGAACTTTATAAAAAAGAGCACATTCATACACAGCTGGCAGTCAGAAGTGATATTATCTTGAGAAGTACTTGAGAAAGCTGAAAAAACAGCAGTGGGTAAGAAAGCCATTTTAGAACAGTCATAGAACAGGCAAGTTAAAGCAGGGTCAGTAAAGTGAGAAGTAAGCAAGGATTCAGTCTCAGGAGCATCAGATAGCCTGTGGAAGTAGCATGGCTCTGCTAGTAGAACCTTTGACTCTGTCCATACTGCTAAATAAATGAGGGCAAAAAAATGACCCAGCAGCCAAAAAGCACAAATTTCCTCACATCTGTGCTGCAAAGGGCCTGTACTCAGGACATCTGCTCTGGAGGGGTGCTTGCCACACCCCCTCTAAAGGATAAGCCAGAAACTGAGAAACGTGAACAACCAACAGCCCCGAGCTACACAGCTCCTTTTGCCTGTCCCTCCATGTCCCCCACCTTCATGTCCACTTGGCAAGGTGGCTTGAGTCAGCACAGCTCAGGTGTGGGGGCCTGAGTCAAGTGCCTTTCTTTCACTATTTAGCAGTACCAAATCCCAGCTATTTACTTTGGGATTTCAGAGTTGACCAATGGTCATGGCAGCTAGCTCTCCTTGCATGGAAATCAGGCAAGAAGCAACAAGCCAAGGCTGGGCTACTTTCTTGGCAACTTACACAGATTAAGACAGAGTAGAAGCCATCATTGCACAAATACTAAGATTTTTTTCCAGCCTGGGGCCAAACTCAGATCAGGTGTTATGAAGAGGATACGTTCAGGCAGAGGGTGCCTCTGCAGTTCAGCACTGAGGGCCATGAAACCAGCCAGCTTTTGAAAAGGCAAGGGCAGCATGAAGTGAAGGAGGAGAAACATACCTTTGCTCTTGGAAAGACACCATCACTACCTCCTTGGAAGAGGCCTTGCCCTTCCTGCACCATCATTGCATATCTGGTTCCAATCAGCTCAGCAATGGTTGGCCACTTGGTAGGAAAGGGACACTCCTATTGAAAGACAGAAGTTAAGCATCAGATAAAGTTGAATAAAGAAGCTGTTTGGGGAGGTCATCTCAAAATTGGGTCCCAAAGGATCAGGAGCATTTTTTTCCCAAAACCCTGTTTTGCTTGTGATGGGGAGTATCAGGTGACTCTTTGACAATACCAGCAGAGAAACTACTACAGGCAGGTGAGTGCTTGTTACAGTTTTCAAGCAGATTCCTTTGAGACATTTTACCCTTTGGAACAGGCACCACCCTGGCCTCTCCTGGATACAAAATTCCTTTCCACAGCACAGCACTCTCTTGTCCTTTTCTTTCCCAAGACCTACTGACCCCATACAAATGGAAGCTGTGGTCTCATGGTCAACCAGGAGAGACAACTGTGCTTTAATCCCCAACACACCTGCATCCCCCACCACACTGCTGAACAAAGAGGCATCAGAGAGGTCACTTAGAGACTTGCCAGGGTGGGGCAAGGAGGGAAGCAGAAGGAAAGAAAGAGACAAGGGCACAACACACCTTGTCAGGGCAAAAGAGGGTGAGGCCATAATTCAGAGGGTTTCATAGAAGGACACAGACCCCAATATTTCTCCCACAACCATCATCAGAGCCTGATAACTTCAGTTCTACACATATTATACATTTAAAAGTCACTGATGCTGTGCTGTCCACATTTTGTTAACTACTTATTGCCTTTTACTGCAGCTTAAAACATACTTGTGAGCATATCAGAATCTAGAGAGAAGGAAGGGACAAGAAGAAAGCAGGATAGTCCCACTCTCAAGTACAAGCTGCTTGAGGAAGCCTTGATGGACACTTCCAAGTAATGTCATGGTATTTTTCTCTTCTTGTATGAGAAACAACTTTATTTCATATCATTCAAAGGGGGAAGCCACCACAAGGAGACTACAGCATCCAGTCTTCTATTAAGATGTCTCCAAGGAGAGAATAATATACCAACTTCAGATGGGTATACCATAAGTCCCAAGACAAAAACCACAGAGCATGCTCACTGCCTTCAGCAGGATCAAGGTGCAAGTCATGACCAGATGTATCAGACCAGGGTTGCTTGCTGACATGTTGGACTTACAAGTTCATTGCTTTGAAGGCCTCTCTCTAAAGACTTGGACCTTCCTCTGTAAGGAGGCAGCTGCTGTTGGCCAGTGCTCAGGAAACACTTAGGCTTAATGTCTCCTGGTGTGGGTGCACTCATGGGAGGAGACATCCAATTTGCAGTGAGACCTCGATAGGAAGAGAGAGTTTTAGGGTGCAGAAAACCCACTGTCAGTTTCTAAGTATTCACCCTGAAAGCTGGACACTCAAGAGCACTACACTGCCTTCTGAAGGTAGCAAGGCTCACATCTCTCCCCCTCCAACCTATCTGCTCAGATCACAAAAAAAGCAGAGGTTACAGTAATTATGCTTGTCAGTAGGCACTGATGAGGCTTCATTAGCACCACTTAGTTTAATAAAATGAAGTGCTGCACTTTCTATTTGAATATTCAAACCACTCATTTAGCTTTTACTGCAAATTTCAGTCAGGCCTTTGGGAACATGCAATCATTGTTTTGAAGCTGCAGGAGCTACACAAGCTTCAGTCAACTGCAGAGAAATTATTTTCTACCACCCCAGACTCTTTATTTAGTACTGGAACTTCTCTTGTGAACTTCTTGAAGAACTTCTCTTCTTTAATCTTCAGGTGATTAAAGAAGTGTACATGGAGCCCAGCCCAAGGGTTTGGGAGCCCATCAGGCCCCTGGGTGTACTTTGTCACCTGGTTTAGATGTGCAGCCAGAAGTGCACTGACCTGTGCTGATGCAGGACACTCCTGATGGCCTGGTGGAGGGAAGGCAGGTGCTGGCAGGCAGCTTGGGAGTGGTTTCCTGTAGACCAGAGGACAGGATGTTCATAATCTGCATGTAAGAGACACCAAGGCCACTTCATCAGAAGTACTGCTGCCTAACAATACCTAGGACACCCACAACTCATCAGAAATGTTCAAGGCTCAGCCAGAAGTGGAGCAGAGAGAAAAAGCAATGGAGTATATTTAAATACTTTCTATTTCTTTTTGGAATATAAAGTTAGTTCCCCCTGCACTCCATAGCTAGGAAATTCCAGCCAAGTTACTGAAGTTTCCAATTCACCTGTTCTCTCTCTTGCCCAAGTCCAACAGTGGATACCAGTATTAAAGTTGCATCTGTTCAGGAACCAACTTTGCAAAATGCTCCCCAACACAACCCATGGAATGCATTTGAACCATTTTCTTGGCTCCAGCTCACATGTAGCAACACTGGAGAGGAGTTCAAGAGACTGACTAACCCAACTCATTAACTCAACTCAAACCCAATGCTTTATCTCAACACCATTGTTTCTACCTTGTCTAGGAAAGCAGAAAACATATTTGATTATACCAGTCCCCATATGAAAGTCCTTCTAGTTTGGCAGTAATGCATCAACCACAGGATTCTCAAATGCTGAACATTCCTACAAGTAGCTCAGACTGGGGCAAATATAGCTAAAATTTTCTGCTTTTATAATTCATATCTGTTTTCCTCAGTTAGGCAACTGCATTTCATGCAGAAATATTTACAGAAAATAGATTCCTCTTTGTATGCCAGAGCATCTGTGCTAGACATGATGTGTTAGGGCTTAAGTTCTGTTCCACAGAATTTCAGAATATGCTCAGACTGAATCCCAGAACCAGGCAGTCAAGCCTTTCATGACAGAGCCAGGAATTAAAGAACCCAAAGACTGTGTGTTGTGGTTTACTGAAGAACAGTGCTCCCAAAATAACTCCACAGACAGACAAGTGGGAATTCACCCATCAAGTTCCTTCCTCAAAATACATCATTAAGTCTTCCTTCTGTGAGCTCACATACCACATGAAATCAAACTGTCAATACATCTAGCATCAAATGCCTCACTGTGAGGTAGGAGTGGGAATATTCTGCTCCATATTGGCCAGACTCCTATGTTATTATAACTTCTGCTGGATCCAGTTTTAAGAGACCAGAGCAGACTTCAGTTCTGTAGAATCACAGAATATCCTGAGTTGGGACCCACAAAGATCACCAAAGTTCAACACCTGCCCCTGCACAGGACCACCCCAAAAGTCACACTGTGTGTCTGAGAGCATTGTTCAAATGCCTCTTGAGTTCTGTCAGGCTTGGTGCTGTGACCACTTTGATGGGAAGACAGTTCCAGTGTTCAACCACCCTGCAGGTGAAAAACCTTTTCCTAATAGCTAACTTAAACTTCCCCTGACTCAGCTTCAGGCCATTCCCTTGGATGCTGTCACTGGTCAGAGAGGAGATCAGTACCTACAGGCTGCAGTCATGCCACAAACAGAAGTGTTTGAAGATGAAATGAGCTTCTGTAGAGGAAAGGACTTCAGTGAACCCAGCAGCACCACATTTGTTCACTTCTGAGACAAGATTTCCTGCACCAGGATTTGTTCCTGCCCTTCCAGGCTACGTATATGCTTGCAGCTCTAATTTCTGAACCATGCATGACTCTCCATAGTCCTTTCACCTGGAGTTCCTTACCTGAGCTCCTGGTCCCAGCTGCTGTGTTTTAGTGTTGGCAGTTTTAAACTCAGTACTGGCATCTTGGAGATGTAAGAAATTGTTGTCTGGAGAGTTCAAGGCAACATTTGATGCCACAAGCATTTCTGCAGGGGAGAGGGAGAACAAAAAACCCCCACACTCACAGACTAAATGAGATAGAATTGGGACCAGCAAATGACAAATTTGATACCAAATTGGAATTTGAGATCTACCTAGGCTTTGTCCTGGTAGTTACATAATCTTTTATTATTAGGTGTTGGTGAAAATCCTGTAATCACACTTAGTGGAGAGACAAATTTGAACATCTATAAAAAGAAGGGCAAGTTGAAATATTTTTTGAGTCCTAATAAGCCACAAACAGATTTTTTAGAAATAACTATTTTTATAGTTATTTCTAAATATAGCCATACCACCTCTATCACACAAAATTTTTGTTCCTCCCCACCCCTTACTCTACAAATATTATTGAAAAGATAAGTGGGCTTTCATTTCCAAGGCCATTTTATTATTTTTAGCCAATGCTGACTTTGCTTGCTTGCTTGCTTGCTAGGTCACTCTGTAGCAGGTACCTTTGAGCCTGCTCCTCTTTTCCTGTGCTGCTGCCTGAAGCTTTGGTGGCTGTTTTATTTCTGCCATGAGCTGCTCATGCCACCTGGGCTCCTGTGGCACACACGGCTTCAGCTTCACCTTCAACATCTGCAGGCAAAGCACAGCACCACAAAGAGCCATTGGACAGAGCAAGGAGACCAGTGGTGACAGAACAACTGCATCAGCAATGGCACTGTTTTACAAGTGCTTGTCACCCAAGAGGGCCCTGGGCCCTGCACACGAGACAGCCTTCAGCACTAAGCATAGTAAAATACTTTAGCGACCCTCAAATTTGAAATCAAGAACTCCAGGAGCTCTTACAAGACCACAAAATGTTGCAAATTAAAGAAGCAGTGGAAGAAGTAGGAAGATCATCTTTCTTCTATAAAGATGTCAACTCCCATTTTTTTCTAGCACCATGTTTGGCAGGAGGGTCTGTTCAAGAGGTAAGTATGGTTAATATAACCCCCTTCCAAATACAAACCAGTAGCTAAGGTATTTGCTTTATATTCCTTCAAAATGTCCTGTTACTTTCAGAATTACCTTGTTTTTCTACCATCAGATGCAGCACCAGGTCACCTACCGGCTTTAGATGAGGCTCAAGAGCAGCTGCATCAATGCTGGGGGCCCTGTGCTTTTGCTGGAGGGTCACCTGAAAGAGCAGAACTGATGCTTAAGAAATCTCTGCTCCTTGTACACTCTGCCATTCAGTGGCACAGTGACTGATACAAGTCAGGATTTGGGAACAGAGGAGAAGAGGAAGGCATTAAAAAACAGAACAAAACAAAAAAGTCCCAAACAAACAAAAACCTCCAAAAAAAATCCCAAAACTCACCTCAAAAAATACCAAAAAACAAGCCTCAAACAAACACCCCCCCGCACAATCACACACAAATCAAACAAACAACATCCCCCCTCCCAAACAAAATGGAGAATAATGGGAAGTGTAGAATAATGACGTTTCCTTACTTGGGGTTTTGGTAGGGAAAGATTTGCCCGGAGCAAGCCAGAGGCAATCAGAAGTACTGCACAGCCCTTGGAGGCTTGCACAAGGAGCACAAAGCCTTCTAGCCCCAACAGCTCATGAACTGCTCTGAGAAGTAGCTAGAAAACACTGTACTCAGATATTAATGTCAGGAGTGATCCCAACAAGCACCATGGTCACATCATATTCATCAGCAGAAGCTCGGCTCCAGGGAGGAGAGCAATTGAACGGGTTAACAAGACTGTAACAACTGTTGCAGCTGTATGCCTACGCCAGAGTCCCAGAGACTGGCTTACAGCCCGACATGAACTAGGAACAATAGCAAGATAGAACTGCAGGGTAGATATTCATGTGAAGCATCAAGCCCTGTGCTTGCTGCAGAGGGGAGAACTGACAAAAAAGTCAGTTGCACGTGCACGTCTTTAGCTGCCTTGTTCACTTACTCGTATTTTGAGGCTATGCCATTTACTTTCACTTGTGTGCACTACTTCAGGACACGTGGGAGTGCAGGTAGAACAACACTGCAGCTCCCCACACTAGCTGTGCTTTCATTCATTTGCAAATTAGACCACTGTTTGCTAGAGAAGCTTTAAAATAGCTTTGCAGATGGGGAAATCCTAATTTAAGAGCCTTCACAAAGACCTGAGCAGTAGCACTCTGCCTTCTTTCAGCATTTCTGTCTACTACTCTTCAAACATGTTTATGCTTCTCGTGGACAAAAGAAGAAGTTACCAAAAAGAAAAAAGGGAAAGAAAAAAAAAAAAAAAAACCAAAAAACCCCAAGAGCCAGATCATCCTGCCACCTTGAGTTACTGTTCTGTACTGCACAGAACATTGATACACAGTACATTGCAAGGAATACAAGTTAGTTATGATTCACTGTCTCCTTACCAATACTGTTAATTTACATATCCATCGAGATACCATCTCCAAACACATGACAGAGCATTACCTGGAGGCTGGAGCCACGGTCAAGCCAAGCAAGAGCTGGGATTTTATAGAGGTGCATGGTTTAGCAGAAGCTTTTAAACCTGCTACAGTCTAGCAGCACCAACAAAGAGGAAAAAAAAGCTGATGTCTAGTGAAGTATGCAAAGTTTTCACTTTTTGTAATACCACTCTTTATTACAAGAAGAGTTGTGTCTCATCTTCTGCCAAGACATCTTTTTGCAAAGCATGCCAATGCCACAAGGCCTTGTGCCAACGTTTTAGGTCTGCTCATCACTCCCACCTCAAGCTGCAGCAAGCAAAGAGCATCACAAGCCTTTAGAGACACCTCAGATGTTTTTGTATATGGTCATCTTCACCAACCAAGGGGTGAAGGTGGAAGCCTCTGTGAGGGGCTCAACATTTTTTTATCCTAAAATTCCTGCAGTGGCTGAGTGCACTGCCCAGAGACCTCTGCCTGAGGCTGAGCAGAGAACTGTCTCAGCAGTGCTTTTGCACTTGCATACACACCACAGCACCTGGGAAGGCAAAGCAGCAAGTAAAAGATGCCAGGCACAGCTCAGCTCAAGGACCCTGGAAGGACACGAGTGTCCAAAGTGGAAAGCACAAGGAAGCCAGAGTGTGTTCCATGAAACTGCTGTGTGCAGGGCAGAGTAACTGCAGCAGGGAAGCGAGTGGCTGACCATGGAGGGAGAAGAGGTTTACAATGCCTATTCATGAAACTGTGGCTACTCCTGACTTAAAAAATTACTGGAAATTAAGTACTTGGGGGGACAAACAGGATGATCTAATGTTGAGCTGCAGCTGAGAAGGAGCCCCAGACGCTTCTGGACTTCGACGTACCTTTGAAAAAGACACGCCTTTGGAGAAGAGGTTTCAACATATCCTGCCCAAAATGAAGTAGAGCCATGTTTCCAAAGTTGTCTGTTGACCCCAATCCCTCACCTTCCTCAGGGTGTACCTCTTGTGCTGAATGTCATCCAAAAGGATCTCATAGGGAGAGCGGATCCGTTCCTTTAGGGACACGCGACGCCGCGGTCGCTCGGCGGCCTTGCGCAGCCTCACACCCATCTGCAGCTCACAGAGGACATCGGGCCACGGGGACACCTTGGAGAAACCAGCCAGGGACAAGTCAGCAGCTGGCTGGAACTCACAGAGCAGCATCCCCTCCCTCCGTGTAACAGGGCACACTTAGCAGCTGAAGTCATTCAGAAATACAGAATTGTGTCCTTAACATGCCCTTCTACTCACTTCCAGATCAGGGTGCAGTACCAAAGCAGAGAACTGCTTTTCGTTCCAGAAGTTAATTTACAACAAGGAAACTCATAGCTGGCTCACCAGGCTTATTCCCAAAATTTGTCATTAATTTTATGGATGTACTTCAGCAAAATACAGCTTTTGCTGCCAGGTAAATAAATAGACCCATTTTCTTTCTGCAAGTGCTCCAGGTGCCAGAGTGTTTTCATATTACTGGATCCTAGGAAACACTGGGAATGAAATTCCAAATCTTACCATTAAAATCCTCCAAATTTTCAGAAAACCAAGAGTTGAAATGTCCAGGAACAAAAAATGAAGACAAGTAGACAAGGGATCTCATACTTAACAGCAGCATAGGTTAGCAGTCTCAGTCTAGAGATACAAGCTAAAAACCCTGATATCTGCTCATCATGTTTTTGTACTAGTATCTGAGGATGTTGAGACATGCAGTATAACCCAATAAAACTTAAGACAGGCAAAAAAGTAATCAACTCAATAGCATGTTTAGACAACATTGTAATGGAAGTGCTAAATCAACAGCTTATCTGGATCCCAGTGGCAAATTGAGTAAGAACAAGTCATTGTATTATAAACAGTGAAAGGGAAGCAAAACATTTTAGAAAACTGCCTCAAAACAGAGTATCTGACTTCGGCTTCTCTCTCTTTTCTGCTAACAGCATGAAGCATCTTCTCTCTACTTATCCCTTCAGATATCTTGGTATAATACCAGAAGAGTCTTATGCAAGCTCTGACTGATGGCTGCCTTCAAGAAGACAGATATTTTTTGTTGGATTGTTTTAGCCTGGATTTGGTAGTCATATTTCAACTCCAGAAAACTAGAACTCTCAAAGAATGACCGAGCAGTTGCCATACCTCCTAGGGTACATTTAATACTGTATGGGAGAACGCAAAAAAGTCTCTGGGCCGACTCATCAGTACTAGAGACTTTTGAAATGGCTTATCCCAAGACATTTGCACTTTAGGATTGTATTTCACATGGTGACTGAACTTGACTAAGAGACATGACCTGAAGAGAGATTTCTGTACTGTAATATTGCCACATTAGTATGGGGACAAGAATTACCTTCAGCTGAGCATTTCAGAGCAACTTACACACCCCAAACATTTTTCATATATTGGTGACATCATGATCACTCATGCTTTTATTCCTCTACTGACTGGATCACTGCAATTATTCTATTTTTGCCATCCCATGTATTGTCAAAAGCCACCTAAACATTTTACAACCTATGCAGTACAAGACAAACCGCTACAACACTCTAAACCCTTGAGTTGAACAGGTGAGTGCTAAGACAGCTGTGTTTCTAACAGGTCTCACTGCTTAGATTTCAAGGTGAACATCAACTTGGGACATGTACAGATAAGCTCTGCTGGAACCTTATAACACTGCACACTGTCAGGCTGTGGTTTGCATTTCAGAAGATCTGTTTTGTATCAGTCGACATGAAAAACAGTGGTCCATAGAGCACCTTACCTGCTTAGCACCACTCAAGACATCATCAGCTCTAACCTGTGGGATCCCAGAGAAACTGGCATCCTGGTTATTTTAAACTCCAGAGATTGTCAGAGCAATGCAATCAACTGATGCTTAGGGACTTGGAAACCAGAGGCAGAGGATTTACAACAGACATCCAGCTTTTGGAATCCATGTCTCCTGAAGGAGCAGAGGCCAAATACTCTGGCCTTCAGGCCACACGGCAAAGGCCATGTATTTATTCATGTATTCCCTGCAGGAAAGAGCTATAGCAGTTGATGAGTTTGTGGTTTGAGATAGCTTGCCAGTTTATTTTAATAGATCACAAAATTGAGAATATGCCCAAACACACATTTCACAAACATTTTCATACGAATAGTTTGAGCACGCTTCAAAGCAAGTGCTATTTAGACAAAGGGAGCGAGTCCACAAGTCTCTCGGGGCTTGCTGTTTGTCTCCACAGACTCCAGACTACAGAGCATTTGTTTATGCTGGGCAGAGCTCCAGCCTGAAGAGCTATTTGTTCCTGACTGAGCCCTGACTGTGTAGGGCCTTGAAAAAAGCACAGTAAGTTGCTTTCCCTGCCCCAAACACACAGTCCAACGTCTATGGAAGCACAGAAGGCAAATGGAGGCACAAGAAAGGCAGTGCACAGAAGGTAGGAGTGACATCTCCTCACCCTCCTGCACTCCTCTGTTTGAGCTGCTGGAGCAGCCCAACCACAAAGACGGACAGTGCTACTGGCCTTCAGTCCCTGCCAGTCCTGACCAACAGAGATCCCACATAATAAGAGTGAACTAGTCCACCCCAGGATTACCAACAACAGAAGAGTTTTCTTTGAGTTTTCAGTCCAGCTATGAGAAAGGAACAGATTGCTTTTGGCAGGTGTCAGTTCCTGCCAAGAGCTGGAATTTGGGGCTTATTTGTGGGAAGAAACAGCCTGTGTAGCTACTTGGGGGCATTTACTCCAAAAACTGCCTCTAACTTAATTTTTAGAAGTGGTTTAAGTTGGACCACAAAGACAATCTTTGGGTAGAACAGAAGTCCACATGAGGTTGACATATGAAATAGTTTAACTTCAAGTTCACTCCCCAGCTTGTTTTGCAAACAAGTCTTTAACTACTCAGGCTCCTGAATACCCTAAGCAGTTTAATTGTGTTCAAGCTCTATTTTTCACAGAAGAACCAATGGAAAGCTCAGAGAGCCAACGCTGACAAAAAAAAAAAAAAACCCACTCCCCCATAATAAAGAAAATATATCTCTTACACCATGGGTTTTCTTCTTTTGAATGGGATTTTCCATCCAATCTTCCACATCCATTTTTCTCAGTCTCTGAGAAGAGCAAGCACATGAGGCCATCACTTCATACTCTTCAGTGATTTCCCATCTATCCAGCATAAATTACTAATGTTTATCTGAAAAGTCCAGAAGCTCCAAACACCTAAACTTTCAAATGCTACAATAAATAAAAATGGTCCAGAGACAGCAGCTATTCACATTGTGAAAACAGAACTTCATCCAGGTGCTCCATTTCTAGTGCAATGAGAAGGTTACTTTAGAACTTGGTGAGTGTGTGAAGGTGGAGGGAATAGCAGCTAATGGGCAATCCTAAACATACCTCTTTGGAGGTCTGGATGATGGTCACAAGCTTCTGCAGTTCCATATATTCAGTAAACAGACTTCTACAGGTCATTTCATAATGGCTGGTAGCCTCAGAAGGCCTGCACAAGTGCTCCTCACAGGCCTGAAAGATGTGCAGCTATTTAAAAAAGATCTTGAAATTAAACAAAACAAAACCCCCAAACCAACCAACCAAACCAAACCAAACAACAAAAAAACCCCACACCAAAATAAAACCACCACCCCCCAAACATGGTAGGAGGAATAAAGCAAGATTCTGTTTCCTCAATCCATGGTTTAAAATTTTTTATTGTCTCATGGCATCTTCACTGCCTTTTTTTGTTTTTTTTTTCCTATTGCAAATACAGAGGAACAAAGAAGGAAGATGTTTAATCTTTTATGTACAATAATGGAAGTAGCTGTGTAATTTGTATATCTTGTTTTCCACAAGGTGTGCTTTGAAACAAGCACCTGAAAGGGGAAGCCTCCAGTTCAAAGAACAACTCACAGCAGATGGAGTCACTTGCCCTGTTGTTCTTCCCTGTCCTGATCAGACAGAGGGATGAGAAGTTTCTCATACCTTTAAATTATGGCTGAGAGAAAAATATCTGTTTGAGCTGAGGCATTCAAATCCCAACCTTTGCAGAAGCCAAATACCATGGATAGGGAGCTTTTTCAATATCCATAATGTTCTAGGTATTGAATTTGGACACTGTGTAGTCCAAGGAAGGACTTTGTAGACACAGCTGTGGGAGAGCCATACTCAGTCTTCCTTCTTAATTCTTTTCCATGAGCACTTACAAACCTCTTAAATGGTTTTGCCTTTTCCCTCTGATGGGAAAGCCAATGCTCCCTCTCTGTCCTCCAGCAGCCCACCCAGCTTTTTCCCAGAAATGGTCTTGCCTCTTGGTCAACAGCACTGTTCCAACAGCTCCTCTAAAGCTGCTGTATTTACTAAGGGGGAAGAAGGACACCTTGATAACACCCTGCAGGGTGACTGGTGGTTTTGTTGCCTCGTCATCCAGTTTCAACATAAGGCACAGCAGCTTCTCCAGAGGATGGCTCAGCTCTCGTTCCACTTGGCTGTCGATTCCCCAGTCCAGGGCTTCATAGATCACCACTCCCAAGTGCTCCAACAGCTGCAGACAGAGACCAAGGAAGCAATGCAGCACAAAGCATTGTGGAGAACATCACAGCTCCTACTTTCCAGCCATGTGTGTGCCCTCTTCTGCTCCTGAGGACTGAGCACATCTCTCAGGATGAGAAATACCCCCCATTTAAGCTGGTTTAAAGTTTTTAAATGGCCTTAACTGGGACCCCTAAGATATCTGTTTTTAAGACAAGACTGTGGCCTATGCCACAGTAGACAGCATCTGTGCACATTGTTTCCAGTCTCATTGTCTTACTTGAGTCAGTCCAAGTATTTTGTTTCCCAATCTCCAGGGGAGTCACTCTCACAGGGCACAGCAAATTCAAGCACCTTGATAGTTTCCCAAGACATCTGCATCTCCTGAGCAGACCTTCTACTACAACAGGATTGTATCTGCACACACAGTGAAGGTAAAGACACAGGCTTACCTTGTCCTCTGACTGCTGAATGCTGCCAACATCTGAAAAGGAAAAATGAGGGTTAGGGGAGAAAGACAGCTGTACAGGCAATGATAAACAGCTTTTAGAACACTTTTCAAGAGAGGAGAACAGGAAGCATTGTTTTTAATAAGGTAACTAACTCCTCTGACTAAAGTCAGTCCTACCTACATTTGGGGAGTCCTACGAAACAACACAGGAGACTCATATTATTGTGAGCATTAGCCCAAAGTAACAGCTGCTGCATTGTGTTGTTTGCTAATTGATATCCAACCTCCAGGGGAGGCACAGGATCTTCATCTTTATTCTTTACTACCCACTCTAGTCCCTGAAGAGTTAGCCTAGCACTGACCTCTGCTGCAGCCCAACCCAGCCCTACAAAATACAGTTATTACCACTTGCTGGCCAAAAAAAAAGGAAAGTACCAATCATAAATCTGCTGTGAGAGTTACCATAACAAAGGAACCATACACTGGAAGATGAACAGAGCAGTACATATAACAAAGCCTTGGACTATTTATTTCAAATAACATAAGTGGTAGAAGGCTTTCATCACAGCTATTCCCTAGAACCAAATGACTCAATAGAGCACTACTAGAGAAATTAGTAGGTCATGCATCTGTATTATTGCCCATCTACAGTCCTCTGAAATGAAGTATAGGCAGGAGAATGGTTTCATGACAACACACACAGAAAAGAGAGTGGAAAAGAAAAGCAAAAAAAACAGGGGAAAAGAAATTTCCCCTGCTTTGACCTCACATTTCAGCCTGTTATGGGAACAACCCTTGGCATCCTATGCTCTTACCAGACTTGTGGTAGACCTTGAAGGAAGCAGTACCATCAGCATGGATAAAGATGCTCCCAGTACCTTTTATGAACACAGAATGGAGTGGTGGGCACAGCCCCTGGGCCAACTGCTCTATTTTTCTGCAACACTGAAAGCAGATAGCCCAGGCTTGCTCCTCACTTATAGGATGCTCAAAACACTTCAGAAGGTCAGCTAGAGAGACCTTTGTGACCCTCTGCTCACACCCTGGAGGCTCCATTTTTCCTTTCACCTCTAACCTCTACTCTTAGCCTAGGGAGCTTAAAACTCCATTTTTCCAGGCTGGGCAAGTCCTCACAGCAGCTTTTTATCAGTTCAGCCTCTTGGTTTGCTCTTATCTCTCTTCCCTACAGGTGCAACAACTAATGCCAATTTTTACTCTGTCTTTTTAAAGGGACATGACTCTATCTGTATTTGTACAAGATTTCTTTAAAGAATAGAGTAAGTGTGAAACAAAATTGAATCAAGAGAAGGTAAGAGTGCACAAAAATTGTGCTCAATTTAACTCCTTTGTTTCTAACAAATACATTAATTGCACCAGTGTTTGCAAGTAGGAAGAGTGCACTCAGCCTCAGGCAGGGAGGGAAGGAGGCAGGAAATGTCCTGTACTTGAGGGGGGAGAACTCAGAACACCACAAAAATCATTTTGATAGGAAACTATTCCAACAACGCTAATAAATTACATCAATCACCTCCATGGGGCACTTGTAGAGGCCCCCTGCCATAGCAAATTCCAACAGCGGGGACTGTGAGCATGGAGTGATCGGGATGGCCGGGCGGGCACCTGGGGGATGGGCAGCAAGGCCCTTCCTTGCTCAGAACCCCGATATCCCAGAATCACAGGATCAGCTGGGTGGGAAAAGACCTCTGAGATCATTGAGTCCACTCTGTGACCGAACACCAGTGTCAGCTACACCCCGGCACTGAGTGCCACGTCCGCTCTTTCCTTAAACACCGCCAAGGACGGTGACTCCATCACCTCCCTGGGCAGTCCATTCCAATGTCTGAACATCCTTTCTGTGAAGAAATTCTTCATGATGTCCAACCTGAACCTTCCCTGGTGCATCTTAAGACTATAGCCTCTAGTCCGGATATGAATTGCTCCCTATGTGAAGCCAATCACGCAGCTTTTTCAGCACTTTGAGGGTTGCGTGTGACACGGGAGGGCACAGCTGTAGGGCTGGGGACAGCGGTCACCCCTAGGAACATCCCTGCACCGCCTCACGGAGCAGCTCAGCTACTGCCGCTGCGCTGGCTCCCAACGACCACAGCTCCCGAGGCACACAATGGAGAGTTGCGAGGTTTAGAAAGTGTGAATAACACTCATAATTTATATTTATTTCCCTTCTCGCTTACGGCATTTGGGACCATGGCGCACCCCCGCGGGGTGACTTGGTCCGACCCGTGACTCCCCCCGCCGGCGCGCACGGATGGTGCCGCCCACGGCTCGCCGTGCGCAGCGGGAAGATGGCGGCGCCCAGTGCGGCGTGGGACGGGCGGGACGCGCCCTGGAACCGGCTGGACGTGCCCTGGCCCGCCAACAGCACCACGGTGCCGCTGGCGGCCCAGCACCCCGCAGGTCCCGGCGCGGTGCCATGGGGGGGTGGAGGGATGCTTGGAGCCCCTCCCGGCTGTTTGCGGTGGGCGGTCGGTCGGTGGGAGACGAAGGGGCGGCCGGAGCGGCGGCAGATGCTGAGGGGTGCCCGGCGCTGGGGGGTGCCCGGCGCTGAGGCGTGCCCGGCGCTGAGGGGTGCCCGGCGCTGAGGGGTGCCCGGGTCTCGTCCGCAGTGAGGTGTCTGTCGGTGCTACGGCGGCGGTGCGACATCGCCGGGAAGCGGCTGTCGGGGCCGGGCCTGGCCGCCGAGGAACGCGTCCTGCATTCCGTGCTCTATGTGTACCACAGCAGGCTGCTCCGGCACCGGCCCTACCTGGCCCTGCAGCAGGTGAGCACCAACCCCAGCTGGGCGGCTGAGACCCGGCAGCTGGGTACCCCCGGCCCCAGTCACCACTCCCCGAAAAGCCTTTGGAGTAGCACTTGGTGCCCGGAGCATCGTGCAGAAAAAAATTTGGGAGCAGCTGCATTTTTGTTCTCTCACGGTTGAGCCCAGTGGGTTTCTTGGCCCTGTGCAGCAAGTGCAATTTCCATTTTCCAGCTCTTGTCTCTGATACTCATGGTGAGACCTAAAGAAGGTACAATTCGTTACCTTTGAATACATGAATAATACAGGGACATCATTCTTAACCAATTGTAATAATGGGAGGGAGGGATAATAATCCTATCCTACTTATTAGATGCTTTCTGTTTTAAGATGAAAAGTGAACACCTTGCCAGTTTTCCACGAAAGGGGTTGTCAACATCTTCAAATAACTGTTTTGAAATGGAGCAGGAATGGTCCTTACCTTCTTGATTTGTTTATGTGTTTTCCTTCTTGACATCCAGTAGTAAAGGCCCTTGTATATAGCAGGGAAATCATGCAGCACCAATTAAACACGGCTTACTCCAGTCCTTCACTTAATTCTTCATTTACAGCAGAGTGATGAAGGGATGTTTTTCATCATAGTGCAGATACAGAAATGTCCCAGAACATCCCATCACACAAACCTACAGTGTGGGCTGTTAAACTGATAAAGAGAAGGTGTCATTTAATATAGTGACAGTTCTTAGATCAAAATACCAGTCAAAGGAGTTTTCTCCTAGGTAGAGCAATGTTTGAAGCGCCTATGGAAAATGAATCTGGTGGGCTGCCTGGAAACCCTGATAGAACTGATTCCCAAGTAAGTGTTGTGATCCCATATCTCCCATATCCATTAACTCAATCTGCAGAGCCAAAGGAAGACGATGCTAGATCGTAACCAACTCTTCATCCCTGTATCAACAGGAAAAATGCATCCAAAGCCCACGCAGAGTGCCTGGTTCCCAGCCAGCCTATGCTGGAAACAGTGGCTTTGAAGGTTTTGGGAGGCTGCAAGCTCATACTGCGTCTGCTGGATTGTTGCTGTAAAGCTTTTCTGTATCCTTTTTTCATCACAAAAACATTCTTAGAGTTCACCAGTAGCACCTCACGAGACCAAAACTAGGTCTCGTGTAGGCCCTGTATTGCTGATGGACTCAACTGTGTGATTCATACCTGCAACTTGAAGGTTCTTTGATAGCCAAACACCTTTTCAAGTTATTATGTAGGAACCTCAGGCTGTTTGGCTGGCAGCTCTTCTGGCCTTGAGCAACCCAAAGTCTGGATACTCGTCTCCCAGATTACTCCAGGATATCACCTCATGCATTGCCTCTAGCTGGTGTGTTCAGCACGTCTCATTACATGCTGTTTATTTTTTTAACCTTAACTGCTGTAATCTTCAGCTTGTCCGTTAAACACCTCTGCTCCAGGGAATTCATACTCCTGAATACTCTGGCTTTGGGGCTCCTGAGCCGGCTCTGGTCTGTGTGTTCAAAAGTCTGTCTTGTTTGTGTCTGTCTGTTTGATGTGCCTGTCAGGGAGAAGGGCTTGTAATTAGGCCTTGCTGCTAAGGGGGTTTTATTCAGTTGGGAGTAGGAGAAGGGAGGGTCCCTCCATGCCTTTGGACTTGATTCTAGAACTTCCAGAGTTGTACAAGTGGAGAGACTTCTTAGACACTCTTATGGATGGCTTTGTTCTTGGATCTTAGCAAACTGTATGTAGCTCTAATGAAATCCCAGTATTAGTGTCAGCCTTCCACACACACCTGGCACTCTGTGCAGCGAGGAGTAAGTCCTGCCTCATGCTGAAATCAAAAGGTTGGAATAAACATGTTCTATTATACTGCTGAGTTTTCCAGGGAGATTGGTGTTCTGGTCTCTCTCAGTCTGGGAGAATAACTGCTGTCTGCAGCTGAAGGA
The DNA here is from genome assembly GCA_024734555.1 of Trochalopteron elliotii. NCBI lineage: Eukaryota > Metazoa > Chordata > Aves > Passeriformes > Leiothrichidae > Trochalopteron > Trochalopteron elliotii. The sequence goes on from JANPWX010000073.1 coordinate 3,424,524, forward strand.
GTAACAACGTTGCTAGAACAACTTTCTTTGGCACAAGAAATCTTGTAACTCCAGGAAACATGGAGCAGGCAGTTGTATGGCATCAGGCCTGAGTTGGTGCAGGGTGCTTTTGTGGGAAGACCTCGTGGCACCCTGGGCGTGACCCAAGAACCTGATGGGTCCCAAGTGTGGCACTCAGCAAAACTCTATGGAAGCAGAGGGGCTCCTGATCAGGAATTTCCCAGTTAAGTCCCTCCTGCATTCTGATCTGGAAGAGTTCCTTAAGCTCACACTTAAGGAAAGCAGGATGGTGGAGTGCAAGAAGGTAAATTTGTACTGAGGGGAAATGGGGAAAGGGCAGCTGAGCTGAAGGTAGTTGTTGAGTGAGCATCATGTTTTGTTTTGCTAGAGGAGAGTCTATTCCTTTGTGTCTTCTGTCTTCAGGATTCAGTACAGGTGTGTATTGCAGACCCTCACATCCTTGTACGGTGCCTTGTCAACAACACTTCAGCTGGTGTCTGAGACCCAACAGACCCCTTATATCAAGGGGTTTACCTTCCCTTCTGATATCAGTGACTTCCTTGGAGTTAACATATCTTCTGAGGCAAAGAAACAAAAGGCTCAAATGCTTAAAACAAAAAAATCCGCCAGCTGGATGAAGAAGCTCTTCCCACCAGTGCCAGAGGCAGTATCAAAAGTTGGGAAAAAGAGAAAATCCAAGACCTGCACAAGTGCCATGAAAAACTGCAGCATCCCGTGTGCCATGGACATTGGAGAGACAGTTGTGGTGCCCGCAGCCAGGAGAGGTAAAGCCTTGTGCCAGTGTAATGGTTTCTGACACCTGAGAGGCTGACTGCAACTTCTGTCCAACAGCACCAGCACTTCTACTACCCACAGTGTGGTTCTAGTACAATCTCCCTGTCCTTGGGAGAAGAGAATGCTGCATGTGCCCTTGCCTCTGTAAAGCTGTGGATAATGTCAGTATCATGACTTTGGGGGGGAGTTTCTTTTAAACAGGATACAGCCTGGAGAGAAGCAGGTAATGAGTGCAGAATACAGGTCCTGAAAATAGTTATTTGTGCTCTCCTGCTTTTGCATAGCTAAGAAGCTATGGGCACTGTCTGCAGGCCATTGAGTAGGTAAGGCTGTAGCTACAGAATACAAGTATCCTGTGCTTGCTGGTTCTGAACCGTGCCCAAATCTTCCTCTGCAGTCAGGGCTATGACCAGTGACTGCAGCTATCCATGTGTTTGTGTGAAGCTTTTACCCCTTAAGTTCACCTTTGCAGCCATCTGTAAACCTCTGCATGCTCCTCCTTCCTTGCCAGCTGCAATGCACAATGAGTGCAGCCCCCTTGAGTTTGCCTGGAAATGCTGAGTACAGGTGTGAGCCTGTGGAGAGTTCTGTGGCATCTCTGTGCAAAGACACAAAACTATCTCAGTGTTGTAATGGGAACTCTCCTCTCTCTCTGTAGGGAAGCACCCAGGGTTTGATGTGAAGAGCTTGCTTAGGCCAGCCAGACATCCAACACAGGAGGTTTGTATGGTGGTGTTTTACATCTTAGGTTGGTGGTTTGGGTTTTTTTACACAATAGTTGGGGTTTTTTATTTTAAAGACTCTAATGCTTGAAACACAATATCCCTGATTGAAAACATCCCCTTTCCCTGCCTTATTTTTGCTTGTCTAACAGCTCAGGTTTGTGTGGAAGCTTTGCACAGAAAATCAATCACTACTTATTTATGCTTAGGAATTTGAGCATTTGTTGGTTTGTCAAGTGAAATGACCAGAGAGCAAGCCAGTAGTAGACAGGAATACAGATTCTAAATATCTGCCTCTTCCTTTTCTATTTCACAAAACAAGACTGTTCTTCCCTTTTCTCCTTAGAAAATAAGGAATGTTCTCGCAAAAATCCTGTGCTCTGCTCCCTTCCAGCAGAAAGGATCTGACACATCATCTTTTTAAAAGACTATTTCTGTTACTGTTTGTTTCAGGGTCTAAGCATTGCATCAACACCTTTTAAAGCAAAGTCATCACCACTTCCATCTCGGATAGCAAAATCACAGCACACTGGATCTCTTGTACAGATGGTCCAAACAGCTGCATCCTTTGGGGAGCTGTCAGAGGCACTCAGAAAAGCTATTCTGTGGTGCAAAAACAACAAATTCAAATCAGAAGCTTATTTTCTGCGTAACAAGTTGTTGAAAAGCAACCGGTTACACCATGTGGAGGCTCAAGGATGCAGGTAGTTTTGCATGGGTGTGGGATTTCCAAGTCTAAGACTGTATTTTAATATGATGTATTTTGCTGTAGTATAGTGAAACACAGTAGTCTAAGCCATTCTTTTAAAACTCAGGATCACTAGTTCAGGTTACTGGGTGCTCTGACCATGGGCATTCTGTTTAGCTTCAGTCACTTGTGATTTAAAAAGGATTAAAAAAGCTAACAAATGTACAATGCTTAGGAGGGAGGATGAAAATGCAACTTAAATCATCTGCATGTTTTATGGTAACAACTGTATGAGGCAAGGGTTGTCTTTATTCAGACTGCCTTGGCTACTACTGTACAAGGTGCTGTTCTGTTTCCTTGGTATAATAAGGAAAATGATAGAGATGGGTCATAAGGAAATCTCTCCAAACTCCAAATGAAGTAACACTTCAGTAGCTGATGAGGTTCTGTTTTGTGCACTTTGCTCCCCTTCAGCTTGAAGAAGAAGCTGGGCTGTGTGAGAACATCTGTCTGTAAATACCTCCTGTATGGGTCACTACACACGCGCTGGCCGAGGCAGCACCTCAGGGCACGGATCTGCCCAAGGAGGATCAGATCATCTGCATTCCTGAAAACAGCTCTAAAGACTGGTGGGCAAAAGCCTCCTGAGCCTTTGGGGCTCTGTGAGAACAGTTCATCACTCATCCTCCCAGCTGACCAGGATGGGTCTCCGAGTCAGGAAGAACATTCCAGCACTGATACAGGACATGTCAGACTAAGCACAACAGGGACCCCTAAGCGACTGCTGCTGGAAGGAAGCCCTAGCCCTGTGTGGAAAGAAGATGCTGAGAACACAGATATTGATTCTATTTTTGCAACAATAGGTGTCTGATCCTGGACCTGAAGGAGGAAAGGAGCCAAGTCATTCTAGTTGGGTGGTTTTTTTGGTTTTTTTTTTTTTTTAAGTAAACCCCTCTGAACCCTAATGGTGTCTCAGTAACTCAGTCCTGAATTCTGTTAAAAGATCAACAACCATTTTATTATGTTTTTGTAAACCAGCTTTTTTTTAATGGCTGATTTTTGTATTTTTATGGGTGTTCTAAGGAACTGAATAGTCTCCAGCCTTTTACCTACCCTTGTCCAGGAACAGTACCTTTGTCCCCTCTCTATTGCCCGACCACATGTTAAATGCTGCTGTTAAAAATCCACAGTGCAAATAGTTCCCATCCATAGCAGGAAGGCTGCAGACTGATCACCCACTGCTGCTTTGGACAAAAGACTTGCCAACACTTTTCCAAGCCTTACTCCCTTCCTTCTGTGCTGCTTGTGGAGGGGACAGGCTTGATGTGCAGTACTATTGCTGTTTCACCATTTGTTATGCTTCTCCTGAAATGAGGAGTTAACTGAACCTACCTCCCCTGAGTTGTTCCAGAAGCAGGGAAAAACACAGTTGTGGCCTGCAACAGTAACCCTGTATTACCCACCTTGTATGAACTGATGAATGCACATTTAGTTACAAAACGTGGGCACAAACTTATGTTTTATTCAAAAAGCATATACAGAGCAAAGAGCAGAACTTTGATAGTAGTTTGGGCTTAAGGTCTTTATACAGATAACCAAGATCAATTTTCAAGGTTTCCTGTCAAAAGAATACTCAGTGACAACTGAAACAATTTTAGAGAATCATGAATCATCAGCCCTTGAGCCATCTGATTCAACACAGGCCCACTTCAAAGAGACTCCTACCACTCCAGGAATTTTTAGAGCTCTTTTTCATCTCATCAAATAGTATAAAAAGACTGAAGTATACCACATACAATCAGGTAATGTTTCAGCTGCTTAAATATTTCTCAGCAAAGGCTGGGAGTGAGGGCAGACATCCCAGCAGTGACCACCATCCTGAAAAACCCTTCAAACAACACGCACGACCTTCCTTCTTACTGGGCAGCAGGTGCCCAAATAATGCCCCAGAGCAGCCTGTGTACAGAATCAAGACCCATAGTTGGCTTCATCAAAAGCCTTTCTGGCTCGTTTCAGTTCTTCATTCATAGTTAGGAGGTCTTTAACTCTGGCAAACTTCCGGGGGTCCTTGCGGATGAGAAAGACAATGTCCTCAACCTGTACCCGACCCTGCCGCCCGATGGACATGGCCTTGTGTGTCTGTTAGAGAGGAAAAAAGTGTCAGCAGCATTCCTTTGCCATGGTGGTTTTTTAAGCTCTCAATTCCACTTTATTTCCTGTCACTTTATTATAAAAAAGCAAGCAATTGCAGGTTCTGGGCACCATCATCCTAGTCACAGAGAACTTCCCAGTAAACCATGGACGTACTCTGCTGTCCCCAGCTGCCTGTCACTTACACCCTGAACACAACCACTCTATACTCATCACATAGCAGTATCAAAACTAAGGCCAGATTACACACAGGGGACACCCAGCCTGTAGAATGGCTGAAGATTAGGCACAGCTTAGAAGCAATGTGAGGACAGTGTAGGGCATTTTGGTAAGGATAGGAAAGACCAACCTTTCAAAAGAAAGGGAAATGTTTGGATACTTAGGAGTGGTATCCAGGTCTGGAAGAGAAATTGCTTCAAGCCCAAGAATGCATTTCTTTTGTAGGGCAGAGCTAAGCTCCCATCCATGTACAGACACTGGGCAACAGAAAAAGTTGACAGACTTTCAAATCTGAGCCCTGTCTTCTGTCAGCTGCACATACAGTGATGCTGCACTGAACCTCTAAGTCAGGTGGGTATTTCTTCTCCTGCAATACTAATCACACTGTGACTTAAAGAGTAAATCCACATGGAGCAAGATGCATAAATTTGGCTTTAATCTTGGAAAAACAAAATCCAAGTTTATGTTTCTCCTGCTAAGGCCATGAGTTTGGGGCCTGGGATAATGCACTATTTGAGTCAGATATTAACCTTCAGAAAGTTAAAGCATGTTTCGACCATGCCATCTAGAGCTGACTTACCATTTCAGTGATAAACTCTATTACCAGGTCCTCAAGAATGTCCACTGATTCTGTGTAAGGGTTCTGGTCGTCCCCAAATCCATACATCATGCACCTTACTGCACAGAGAAAATCAGCATGAGGCTTCTTTGATCCATTCAGTGCTGCACACATCTAGCTAGAGCTCACCAGCCTGCACATTCCTGCACCAGGACGGCACTCAGCAGGACAGTTCTTGAGGAAACATACAGGAAATAAACAGAAGCCAACAAAAGCCCTGTAGGGACAGGAGCTGTACATACAGCAAAGCATGTTTGAGGACGGGCTCTCAGAATATTCATTTAGACTGCAAAGCACTGCACAGTGACAGCGCAGCTGACTTTGGGCACAGCTAGGTTCACAGGTGCACTAGCAGTATTTTTGAGGGCGATCTACATAGCAGATTTCTGCAGTTGCAGCCAAGGCACCCAATGAAAGCCGCTGTTCTGCTGAGGAAAAGTGAGTTTTGGGACCTCATAGCTGTCAGCTCAGGGTTTCAGCTGAGTGCCCCGGCCCGACTTACGCTCTTTGGAGAACAGCCTCTTCCTTCTGCCCTGCCCGCCGTCCAGGCCCCCGCCGGCGTCCTCCGCGTCCTCTTCGAACTACACGGGCACAGCGGAGGGGAGGCCGCGGTCAGCGCCCGTCTGGCCCCGGGCCCTTCCCGCCGCCCCCTTCCCGCCCACGGCGGGGCTGTGGATCCCCGGGCAGGGCAGCCCCTCCGCCACTCACCGGCACGTCCTCCTCCTCA
>JANPWX010000073.1:3440441-3599028 GCA_024734555.1 Trochalopteron elliotii
GGGAGCCGCCGGCACTCCTCCCCTGGCTGTTTATAGAATCACAGAATGTGCTGGGTTGGAAGGGACACACAAGGAGCATCAAATCCAGCTCCTGGCCCTGCACAGCAGCATGTCCATATCACACCATGTGCCTGAGAGTGTTGTTCAAACACTTCCTGAGCTCTGTCAGGCTTGGTGCTGTGACCACTTCTCTGGGGAGCCTGTTCCAGGGCCCAACCACCCTCTGGATGAAGAACTTGTTCCTAATATCCTCCCTTGACACAACTTCAGGGAATTTGGTCAGGTCCTGTCACTGGTCACCACAGAGAAGAGGTCAGTGCCTGCCCCTCCTCTTGTCTTCACAAGGAGGTTCTAGACTGCGATGAGATCTCCCTGTCTTCTCTAGGCTGAACACACCCAGTGACCTCAGCACCTCCTCATACGGCTTCCCCTCAAGGTCCTCCATCCTCATTACCCTAGTTTGGACACTCTCTAATAGCTTTATATCCGTGTTATGTTGTGATCAAAACTATACACAATATTCAAGGTGAGGCCATCCCAGCCTAGAGCAGAGCAGGACAGTCCCCTCCCCTGCCTGGCTGTGAGGCTGTGCCTGATGCCCCCCAGGACAGGGTTGGCCCTTCCTGGCTCCAGGGCACTGGAGCTGGCTCAGATTCAGCTTTCCATCGACCAGGATCCCCAGGTCCCTTTCCATGGTGCTGCTTTCCAGCATCTCATTCTCCAGTCTGTCTGTACATTCCAGGTTGCCCCATCCAAGGTACAGAATTTGTCACTTTCCCTTGTTGAATTTCATATGGTTGGTGATTGCCCAGTCCTTAATTTATAGGGGTCTCTCTACAGGGCCTCTGCCTTCAAGTGAGTGAGTCAACAGCTGCTCCCAGTTTTGTATCATCTCTTCAGCTCAGTGTCTTCTGCGTGTTCTCAGGCCAAGCCCAGCCCACTGTGGAGCTGCTGAGGGCTCTGTGTGCTGATGCCCTGTTTGGCCAGGGAGTGCAGCAAAGCAGCCCTGTCCTACAGCACCGTCCACCTCCCAGCTGCAGCCAACAGTTTTCAAGCGTTCATCTGATAAGTAAAAAAGTTAAGTAATTTCAGAAAAAAAATCCATTTCTTCAAGGAGAACTATGTAGAGATCAGTTCTATTTTGAATAAAATAAACCCAAACCAACCACGTAACTGTTGGGACCTGTGTTCACATTATAGTAAGAAGATCCCTGAAGTTTTACAACTTAATTGATATGTATCAGAGTGCTGTTTTCCTATCAAAAAACCACATAAAGCTTTTTACATTGTTCTCCTTCATGACTACAGTTCATAGGGCTGTAAAACCACACATAAATGTATGTCCTTGAAACATTTCAGCTTCAAAGTACTGCAATTTTAACACCATCAAATGAAAGTAAACTTCATCAGTATCTTTGTAAAAGTAATACATGAAAATATCCTGATGTTCAGCCTTACACCCAGGCCAGCCTGGACATCCTGTGGGACACTGCCTTTCCTTTGTGGCAGAGACCCCTTTTTCTTCTGTAGTCACAGCTCTCTGTTTAAAGCCCTATAATTCTGGATAGTTTAATTATTACAACGAATAGATTCGAGGCCAGGAAGGACCGTTAGAAGATAACAGAGGCTATATCCTACTTTCTTTGTATTGAGCTCAGTTACAACACTACAGGGAGAGAACTTTGATCCCTTAAGAAAATGGCAACCAACAAGATACATGTTTCTCAGAGATAAGTTTGAATATTTTGTAGAAAGACAAACTTCTACTGAAATCCATAAACTGCTTCTCAAATTTGTCATCAGTGAAAGTGGTTAACAGTGAGAGGTTAATGGTGTAAACCTAGGGGAAAAGCCCTGTATTCTACCTCAGTCCTGTAAATTAAGTCCTCTTAAAACCTGCTTTGTTTCACAGCAAGACAGAGCTCAAATGTGTGTAGCTCAGGACAGACCACAATCACTGGCTGCTACATGCATACTTAGAAGAGTGCTCCCAAATAAATCTACAGATTACTTTTATTTGGCTCCAAACCAGTTTGGAACCTACAGGGCAGGCCTTGCTCCTGTCATTGCTTATGGCACAAATATTTATAAATGCAGGAAAAAAAGACAAAACCTTTCAATAATTACTTCAGGAATGCTGATAATCCTTTTTTTGGGGGGTACTAAAGCAGCAACCTAATTGAATTGAAATCTGTGGTGAATCTATTAACAGCAAAACCACACTGGCCAGAATGAGACATGTTTATAACCACACTAGCAGGCAGATTTCCCTGTTTCTATGCCAAACTGTGACACAAGAAGCAAAACAAGTGCTTTTACCTACTTTTGCCTCAGAGTCCCACACAGCTCACAGCTGCAGGCGGCAGATTTGCCTTCTTCAAACTACCCTACAATAGTTACCCTTGCCAGGCACACATTCTGCAGCACATTACACCCAGAACAGCCAGCCAGACACAGGAGGGAAGGCAGAGAAACTGATTGGCCCATTTAACACCACATTTGCAGGTGTGATGATGGGAACAGAGGTGCCCAGTTCACAGGTCAGCCACTAATTAAGTCTCTTTTTAATGTGACTACATCGGTGGCAGGAACAAGTTAAGGTGGCATAGGACCTTTTGAATACTTCTAATTATAGCAGAGGGTGGGATAAGCAAGAGACTCCAGTAAAACCACATCTAAAACCTGGAGACTGGAACTGTACGTTTCAGTAGAAGATGGGTTTTTTTTGTCTTGGACCAAACTGCAGTCTAGGTTCTCCGGGGCAGACCACAGGGAGGTGGAAAATGGCATGTTACTGTGGACTGAGCTGGTAAATTACCAACATTTAAGCCTGCTTTGTATCTCCCTTGAAAGACTCTGCTTTCTATTGTGCATGTTATTGCCAAACATCAGGCATTCACACTGGCATTGCCTGTGGCTCATGTCTGTGGCAGCAGATGTCTCTTTTCAGTTGCTGGTTATGTAGTTCAAATGTTAGGGAATTACTACAAAAGTAATTTAGTCCACATTAAAAACTCTGACAATCATTCCTCTGGAGTTTGAAAGAGGGATCTGTAACCATTGACACTGACCTAAATCCCAAACAATAGTCAAGAGCATGGAGCTGGAAGGAAGTGGCAACCCCAGTTGTCTTGTCTGGTCTGATCTTGTCTATCCCAACATTGTGAGACAGGTCAAACCATCATTCCTTTCAGATATCTGTCAGAGAAGAGTAGCTGTGAGACCAGCTGGAGATGGAGTTCTGGGAGAGCAGTGAGGTGCATTTGGGATGGTTGGTTTGGGTCCTGTGAACCAAAACCAGCTGAGCTCTTGAGTTTCATTTCCACCAAGAGAAACATGGACCAAATATTGTCACCAGGAAGCATGCTGGAAAGGACAGGGTGAACACACCAGCCTGCCTGCTTTCTTTTGTGTAATTAACAGCACTACTGATTGTGTCTGAATCTGTGCTTCCCCTAAAAGTACATCTTATCTTCTTTTCACTTGGAAGGTGGTTTAGGAACTAGAGTTACTAGGATTTGGAGTTTTAAAGGCTACATTATTTGTATAAAATGCTAAAAAGCTCTGCATTTTCCTCTATGCAAACTATGTGACTGGGGACAGGGAGAAGTGTCTCTAGTCCCAAGGAGGAATTCAGGGCCACAGATGTCTCAAGGGGTGGATATTCTGAGACATTAATAAAAAATAGTTTAAAAAAACTAAGATACTCATTATACACATTAGTAGAAAAGGTTTTTTTAAAGGTTCTATAGTAAAGTAATGAAAGAGAGAGTCATTATTGTTCATGTGGCAGCCAACACTGCTAGTTCCAGCTAAAGAGCCATTTCCACTGGTTTTACAGAATTGAAATTCTCTTTTCAATATCCATATTAAATTTGATGGTTATTTTTTTCTCCTGGACCCAAACTTACTCCATCAATACTAGGAAAAAACCAGTTAACATCTCTGGAAGTTAAATGTTTTGGGGTTTTTGACTGCTAAGTAAAAAGAAAAAGAACTTTTCAAAGTGAGTGCTGTTGCTTGCTTTGAGCAGGAGATGGAGAAGAAAGCGCAGCTGTAACATGGGTCCTGTCAAAAACTTTTGTAGCAGCAGAAAGATCAGCAGCAGCAGCAGCATGAAGCCAATCTTTGCAAAACTCTGCTTTCTTGGGGGCTGAACCACTAATGACCATTAGCAGCTTGCTCTGAAATGTCCAGGAGGGCAGCTAAAACTAGAATTTGTTAGGTCTGTTATGGGAGGTGCAGGGGGAGGCCAAGTTACTCTGCTGGAGGTGTGATGTGTGTCCAGAGCCAGAAACAACATAAAGGAAACAGGATGCAGTCCTGCATGCAGTCGTTCATGATGATTGTGAGCTACGAATTCAACTAAAACAGGGTGTCAGAACACAGGAGCCTTCTGAGCTGAGATGGAAACAATCTAACTGCGAAGGACACTTGAAACCAGCTCCAGGGCTGTGCTGGAGGTGGTTGGAGAACAACCAGGTCCAGCAGCACAGCTGTTTGGATCCACTGCCTGGGACACAGCAGTGGTCCTCTCAACACAATACTGCCATGCTGTCTGGCTCCAGTTTTAGTGTCGGACTGAAAATTTTGGCTTCCAAAACCAAAAACATCCCACCAGTCCTCTCCCTGCCAAATCACCCATGAACAACCTTTCCACTGTCCACAGTCATGCAGTAAGTTGCTGTGTTGTGGCCAGGAAGCAATCCAGAGACTCAAATCCCAAAAGGCTAATTAAAGAAATACCAACATAGTTTTCCATCCGTCACTTTGAATATCAGAAATGAGGCAGAATCTTTAGCAAAAAGCCCCAGACCCAAAACCATTAGGCCTTTCCCCAAAGTAACTGGACTAGGTTGCATCCCATACTGTAGGGAATTCTCCCTGTTTACCAGGAGTTTTCCTGCCTTAGTTTTAAAATTACCATATATTCTCCAGGTGCCTGGATTTGTTGCTCCTGATTAAACCCGCAGTGATTAGAACCTTAAAATCTTCTGATTTTGAGGACTTGGACCATTATTTCATGCTGCCTCTGCCTGTTAGCTCTGAATTACCTTACCTACAGACTGTATGGTTGAAACTATTGCATGGTCTCACACCACAGTGTGATCTTTGCATCTTGGGCATGCCTTGAAACATAAGTAATGGTTGTTGCGCTTCACTGCTAAACCACACAGTGCTGAAGCAGAAGCTGTGTTGACCAAGGTGCAGGTGGCTATCTGAGATTAATTGACAGAGTGACTTTTTGGAAAGTATAACTGAAGCAACAAGACATCAGAGATGAGGGTTTCATTCTATTGCTGCTGTTGTCTTTCATAAGAAGTGTAAACAGAAGTTGCCTAACTTTGTCCTTGGACTCACCCAGCTTTTCCTTGGAGTAATTTATGGATCCTATGTTTCCTCTCAGTCAAATAGCACCCACTATTTGGGTGAAGGGTGGGTTGAAGGAAGTCATGGTTGTCTGCCTGCCAGTAATCCCTCCAGTCATGGGTGTCTTGCATCTATTTGACCACAAAAATGGAAGCCCTTGAAACCGCATTTCACACAGCCACGTAAATACATAAATCGGCTCTGACGGTAGTTGTAGGGGGAGAGTTCTGTTCTTAGAACAGTCAAATAATCATCAACTCATTGCAGCTTGGTGGCTTCAGAGCATGGGGAGGGAAATATTTTTCTGATAAAATTAAATTAATTGATTTCCAGGGAGGTTCATCTTACATCTAGGAAAGCTGTCTTTGCTGCTATGAGGCAGGAGTCTTAATCACATGGGAAGACAGACAGTAGTAGTTTAGGGAAAGGCCTTTAGGGATCTTGAATATATTAAGGCCTTCTACTGTCTCTAGACAAAATCCCACAGCTTAGTGATCATTTGTGCATGTATGTGGGGGAATATAGGACCAGAATATACTGAGAAACAAAACAGTGGTGCAAAACCAGGCAGCCTTGGCCTAACTGTAGGTGTACTGTTTTCAGAGGAAAATGTTGTAATATAGATGTACATCATACCAAGCTACCCTCCCTCCCTGGAGGGGAGAAGTGATTGCCAGTGCCTTTTAGAGAAAACGTCTTTGTCTACTACATATGTGAGGAAGGACAGAGTGGGCAGAACGAGGATTTTTTTTCAAGAGGTTTTGCTTTTAATATGTTGAGCATCCTTTAAGTGGTTAACTAAAAATATCCTTCCCCTAATTCCCAATGTTAAAATTCTTCCTGTGAGTGTTGAAAATTTTATGTTATTTGAAATAGGTCTTTGCTTCAAATAAACAGTTAGAGTTGGTAGGCTGCAAACTGAGCTTTAGTTGAACTATACAAATATGTTGTGTAAATCAAAGATTTACACAGTGGAACTTGGAGATAATAATCTGAATATTCATGATAGTTACAACAGGTAAACCTAGGAGCTTAAATGTTACTTTAATATTAATAGCAAGAGTGACCAGCCCATAGATTGGGTGCTGGAGTGTGTCCAGAGCAGGGCAGCAAAGCTGGTGAAGGGTCTGGAGAGTAAGTCCTGTGAGGATTGACTGAGGCAGCTGGGGTTGTTTAGCCTGGAGAATAAAACACTCAGAGGTGCACTTATCACACTTTTTAAATATGTGAAAGGAGGTTGTAGCCAGCTGGGGTTTGAGCTCTTGTCCCAGGCAAAAAGCCACAGGACAAGAAGACATAGCTTCAAGGTGTGCCACGGGAGGTTCAGGTTGGACATCATGAAGAATTTCTTCACAGAAAGGGTGGTTAGACATTGAATTGGACTGTCCAGGGAGGTGGTGGAGTCACTGTCCCTGGAGGTGTTGAAGAAACCACTGGACATAACAATCAGTGCCATGGTGTAGCTGACAAGGTGATTGGTCACAGGTTGGACTTGATGATATTGGAGATCTTTTCCAACCTGATTGGTTCCATAGTTCTGTGCTATGAACTGTAACAGCCATATTACAACAAGGACCATGGGACTGACCCAAACCCCCACCAACACCAACCTAGGAGGATGTGAAGATGGCCATGTAGCAACCATTTGGTAATGGAACAGAGAGCCAGTGAAGAGTGAGAAGATCCCAGACCTTAATATTGCTGTTGGTCCAGACTGGCATGTGAGGGATAGGGAGTCAGATTGTAAGGGTATAATTGTCCAGGGGTGTCTTTGTTCCTGGTCCCTCTTTTGAAATCCCTAGCTTGAGCTGCCAGATATCATAATTGATCTGTGCCAATAATCCTGTCAAATGTAGATGAGAGCCTTGTGTTAAAAATTTTGTTAACAGCAAGATCTAAGCCAAACATGAAAAATCACACTGGTTAGGCTTTGTTCAAATTCTGCTGTAGACTTTGTCTTTTCACAGTAACACTGGGGACAGTGGGCCAGAAGGCCACTTCCTCTCTGCTCACCAGTTTTCATCAGAGAAAGTCTCAAGCTAGGAAGAAGAACGAACTCTTTGTAACTGCTCTGTGGGGCTCTCAGGAGCAGTGGCAGAGCAGTGACTCTGGCTTCAGGATCACTGGCAGGCAATGCTGGGGAGCTCACAGCAAGATGGAGGGTGCAAGAAGTCCTTCTCACCCACAAAAGAGAGAGCTACTTTGAAAATTGTCAGGAAGAGCATTTGCACCATTGTCCTTCTTACCATCACTGCAGTTACAGGAACGACAGGTATTTCTGATGTTTCTTTGGCACCACCTCTCTGTAAAGGGCAGGGGAGGAAAAGGCAGGGTATCAGAGTGATATGTACTCAACTCTTCTTTGGGAAAGAAAAGTCTGGTAGAAGGAATCTTAACAAATTGGTGAAGGGACTTTTAAATGGAAAACCAATAACCTGCAAATCAAAACATTTATAGCTGCAAATAGATCCTTTCAGTCTTTCGGTTGTCAAGCAATGGTGTGCTGAACTTGGATTTTTCAAAGCTTTGATGAAAACTGGTAATGATTTTGTTGGAGTATAATATTTTTTACTAAAACACAATTGATGGGAGGTTTTATGATCAGTGTGATCACCCTGTCAAGCTCTACTCTTAGGTTTCAGTGACTTGTCCTGACAAGGGAAGTATATGGGATTTTATGACAGTAGGTTCAGAATGAAAGTTTCAATAAGACTTAAAACATAAGCTTTCTACAAATTTTCTGTAAACCTAAAATTGTATTTAAACTTGATCCAGCAGATTTTAAGCTTTCTGATGTGGTTTCTTATTTGAAGTGAATGGTACCTGATTCATTCAGAGGAGAATATGACAGAAAGGCATAGCAAAAAGCACCACTTTCACTGTCTCTTTACAGCCCTGAAGCATAAAAACCCATTATGTTGGGGAATTTTGACATTGCAATGAGCTGCTTAGGAGATGCTGAGTTGAGAGACAAGTAAAATGCCACTGCTTTAATATGTAAACGAAAGCGTGCACAGTTCGATATGCACAGCACTGTCATTCTTGCTCAACATTTGCAAACATTATCCAAAAACTCCCAGCTCCAACACCCGGGCTGGTTGAGTGCTTAGGTTTGTTTAGTCATTTTCAGCTGAGGTCAGCCATACTCTGCATGACTCGGAGCTCTGAGGCTCTCAGCAATGATAAACTAGGAGAGAAAACACTTTGTTGTCCAGTTCTGAGAGACACTCAGTGAACTCATGCAGAAACGATCACGAGGCAAAAGGCTCCTTTCAGTTCTGCTCCTAGGGAAATCATCTGAGTTTAAAACACACACACCGCAGATTTTCTTGGAATGCCATTAAGGAGAAAAATATTTGTCATTTAAAAACACCTCCAGAGTAATAATGCATCACAGAACACTCTTAACAGCTGAAGTGTCTTCACTCAAAGGATAGTTAATGCCCAAAATGAAAAAGCAAAAACCTTTAAAGGAATACATAAAGATTTAAAATGCAGTCAACTGTGTTCATTTTGCAAGTCAGAAATCATTTCCCAAGAAAACAGTCAAATAAAACCAGAAGCAGTTGAGCTGAAATGGTTCATTCACCTAGATTAAGAAGATAATGAGATTTCAGACAATATTATTAAGGTAAAACCAATTGTAGTTTTCTCAAAGAGACTAATAATAATGATTTGACCAATTACTTAAAGTAGATGCTCATTAAGACCATTTCTTATAGCATTGTAAATGTTCAAGAACTGGGCTTCCTAATGTGCTGGACAGCAGAAATAATATAATTCCAGATCTGGGTAGGGGGTAGTGAAACCCAACAAAGTCAGATCTTGTACCACAGAGAAAGACTGACAAGGGTTTGACTAATCATGCAAAAACTGAATCTTCTAATTCCTTGCATATTCCAGATGAACTTTCAATTGCTGCTTTAGAGTATTTGCTTGTAAGGTTTGGGGAGGGGTTTAATATTTTTGGAATAACTTGTGAAAAACTTATTTGTCAGCACCAATCAGATTGGTTAACTTTAGTTGTCTGTCTAGATTAATGCAGGTTTTAAAAGTAGTACTCTGATTTCCTCCTCACACAGAACTTTCAGACTGCCACTAAAACCATTGTTCAGCCAAAGGAAACAGCAGCTCATGTTCCTCCAGTGGCATGGAGAACTGAGAGATCAGTGGTTTACTGTCCCAAAGTTTAATGGCCACCTACTAAGAGGAAATGTGTGAAGTGGTAGATGGAGGTTTATTTGGACTACAGCTATGGGTATTATTCCTATAAACCCATTAATTGCAAAGTTTCATTCACATACATTTTGAAATCTAGGGATTGCTTGCTTTTAATTTCTTCAGAAGCCAAAGGACACAAAAGTCCCATTCTCTCAGCTGCTTTTCACACTGGATTACAACCTGCACATCAGACTCTTTGTTTCCCTCAGTCTCACAAGTGCCTCCCAAAAGAGGCTGTCTTTGTACATGTAGGCAACAGTAATGGACATATCAGAAAACCCTGAGACATGAGGCAAAATCCTTTCCTCCTGCACAAAGCTCCACCATGCTTATGTGTGCTTGTGTAATGCCTGAGAGGTGTAGGCAAGGCCTTTGCCCAGGGTTGGATTTCTGATATGAATGAAGAATTAAAAGTTGACTTTTTTGGCAGCAACAGTTACAGAGGAAAGCCACTATCATGTGGCCTGATGCAATATTCACAGTTCTGTATTTTAAGCCCTGTGAGCAACCCACTGGAGGATTTGCTGGTATGAGCACAGTCTTTGGATGTGAAACTGCTGAAGACAATGGGCAGGAGTGGGGTCCTCCTCCAGTATCCAGTGTTATCCACTAGGATGATCCTCAGTGGGAAATTTGTATTGCAAGGGTTGGCTGTGACAGGCCCCTGGCTCCACAATCCAGAGCTGTAATAAGAGGTGACAGACAATGTGCAGATGAACACGGCCACGGCCTCACACTTGTTTGTGCCACTGCAGACATTTCCCTGTGAAGTCCAGACCACAACTCCTGGGCTCCTTCTCATATGTTCTCTTTTTTTCTCCTCAGGGTACAACACAGTGTCAGTGACAGTAGGTGACAGCTTAGTTCTCACATGCCTTATCAAAGAAAATACAACCATGCTAACATGGACAATAAACTCCAAGGCTGGAGGCCCTTGCATCTTGGTATACAGGAATGATACAAAAATGACACACAGAACAAACTGCAATGACAACATAAACTGGAATTTCAGAGATCCGGCTCCTGCCCTTGAGATACAGCAAGTGGGAATAGCCCAGGAGGGAAGTTACAGCTGTGAAGTGGCATCAAGACATGGGAATTTCCGCACAACGTACAACCTGACCGTGCTGGGTAAGGAATGTGCAAAAGTGGAGCTTGTTCTTTTTAAACTAAAGAGGGTAGGGTTAGATTAGATATTAAGAAGATATTCTTAATGGGTAGTGAGGCACTGGAACAGATTGTCCAGAGAAGCTGTAGATGTCCCAGAGTTAAAGGCCAGTCTTGTGGAAGGTGTCCCTTTGCATGGCAAGGTGGTTGGAACTAGAGGATCTTTAAGGTCCCTTCCAAGCCCTTCCATTCTGTGATTCTATGATTCTTGCTGGGATAAACTCATGCATTTCATTAGGGAGTATCTCTGTGTCTCCTTTCTCCTTATTTCCATAACTCTTCTCCCTTCTGCTTTTTCCACTGTCTAGTTAGAAATGCCAGGTGTGAAGCAAGTTCCCATGTACACACAGAGGATATGAATGGCTGTGTTAAGGCTCAACAGGATGGAGGAGGGTTGTGCAAAAGGGAAAAAGGGAGCTGTTCTTTGTCCCTTGTGTTTTGGGCCCACGTTGCTGCAATGGAATGGGATGGGATAGCCCCTCCAAACATATCCTCTTTTCACTGGGCTCATTTTGGGTGGAGAACAAGAAGAGCCCAGCCCAGCTGTGCCAGACTAACTCCATGCTCTCCCCTGGCTGGTGCTTTGCAGCCCCGCCGAGGCCGAGGCTGTACTGTGATGAGCAGGGCAGCCCCGTGTGCGAGGCAGCGGCGGGGAAGCCGCCGGCTCAGCTCTCCTGGGTCCCAGAGAGCAGCTCCAGAGCAGAGGAGAAGGGCCACGACAACGGGACAGTGACTGTCCTCAGCAAGTTCACAGCTGATAGCACCAATGGAACCAATGTGACCACCTGCATGATGTCCCACCCAACTGGGAACTGGAGCCAGTCCATAGCCAGCTGTCCCTCAGGTGAGTTTCCCTTTGTGTGTTTCATGTTCAGAGCCCTGTTCAGCCCTCTGTTCATGCACAAAGCAAGACATGAGTGGCACTGGCGGGATTGCAGCAGGAAATGTGCAGCTGAGTTTCCAGTAAGAAATTTGCTGGGAGGGGGATGGATAAGCACAAGTGCTATCAGAACTGTAAAGGCCTTTGTGAAACTGCAGGAAGGGATTTGCCATCTGCCTTCAGGGCTGAATTGAAAAGTGGGATTAATTCAAAAGGTCATGACATCAAATCTATCAATGGTACGATCAGCCAGATCTCTGTATTGTAATCCAGTGGTGCCATTACATGTTGCTAATTGTTTGGTTCCATGGGTTGTGACAGGAAGACTGAAAGCCAGCTTACAGTTTCCCAAGGCTGGCTGGTAGGTGAAGGCTTTAGGGCGTGAAGCTGAAGGTGTGGCTGGGAAGTTGTGTGCAGCCATAGGTAATTGACTGAAATACTCAGCTGGAAGAGAATCAGAGCTGAGATTTGCTGGGATGCACATGCAAGGCCTGCAGCAGTGCTGTGGGCAGGAGTAGCCATACACCCAAAAGACAAGCTTCCTTCATCAGGGACATGTGGGGGGGATGGTGTTTGTTCCCAGTTGTGTGTCTGGTGCTGTATTCCAGCTGCCTTAGGTCATCCTCTGAAGTACAGCACACAGAGAACATTATCCAGGAGATGCCATTCTGACAGAGGCACAAGGGAAACAGATTCTGTGAGATGTACCTAAAAGAGCATCTGTTTCTCTTCAGAGAAGAGTGGATGCTTTCTTCACTGTGTCATCAGCCTCACCAGCCTCATGAGTCTCCTCTTCTTGATGGGTGCTTTTCAGCTCTACATCTTCTTTAATAGGTATGCATGGGACACAATGCACACAAACCCCTTTGGCCAGTCCAGAGAAGCTTAGAGGGACTTCTGGTAGTAACTCATGTCATGCACAGTCACCTCAGTCTGTCACAAACCCATCAGTCCTGCACATGTTCATGGAGGTTTGTCTGAGGACTGAAACAGCTCAGCTGGAGCAGAGGGAGAGGGATGGGAGTCCGTACCTGGCTCTTCCTGCTGCCATAAATCATTCAGAAGAAAAAATACAAAGGGAATGGATTGGTTGAGGGTTTTCCACCTGATGGAGGGATCTGAATAAAGATTGCCAGGCTATGAAGATTAAAGAAGCAGCAAAATACCCATCTGAGCTCAGAGCCAGACTTGTGGTCTCTTTTGTGCTAGGTAAAGAAAGCCAGGGAAGGCAGGGTCAGTATAGAAAGGCAGGAAGTATTGCATGAGAGCTGAACAGGTCTGCTGCTGTTGTAACTGCTGGGGATTTCTGGCAGCTTGGCTGATTAGTCTGTCTAAGCTGGCCTCTCTGGCACAAGGTGAATTTGCTGCCCCCAATTCCTCTGCAAACACCACAGAGGCAGAACTTACTACTGTCTTTGAGTCACACTTTAGCTCCACTCTGTGCCAGGGCTCTTGGCAGCTCTCCTTTGGGTCCTGCCTGGAGAATGGCCAGCTCTGGTCATGCTCATGTGAGACCACAGACATGAAGCCTTATGGTATTGTGTTTCTCTAACAAATAAAAGGGAGGAATTCTGGTTTTACACTCCTAGAAAGCAAAATTGCATTCCCACAACAGCCTTGTCCTTACACTTACAGTGTTGGTGCCTTGTTTCCTAGGACAAGGTGACACTGGTGCAAACCAAGGCAGCTTCCACCTGCAGAGGTGTCTGGGCTTGAGCAGAGATGAAAGAAAGTCCTGTTATGTGTCAGTGATGTGACCTGCAGCAAGAATTCAGCAGTACCAGAGCTCTCAGAAGAAAGAAGCAAACATCTACATGCAGCCAATGTCATTGTGCAGAAACACAGCATGCAAGCTGGATCTCCCCCAACCCTGTCAGCTCTGTCTTCCCTCCTCTCGCTAATGCAAGTACAGGTGCTGTTATCACACATGCAAGTATCAGTCTTTTTGTATAAGGTCAAATCTAACATATATGCAATTGGAAATTAACTCATGTTGTATAAGTTAGGTCATTCCATTTTACGTACATTGTATCCTAGTATTTAAGCAGCATGTCTTCTAGGATAAAATAAATCAAGAAAAAATGTTGGTGTGTAATAATTGAGCAGTAACCTTCCCAGGATGACCACACAGGACTGAAGGATAAATTTGAGCAACTCTCATTTTTGCTCTAAAAATTCTGAAGTGTTTCACCACCAGCTACAAAAACAAAACAAAAAAAAAAAGAAGATAAAATCTTTTTGAGCTTGAGCAGTTATTTCTGTACTAAATGAAGCACAGAAGTTACAGACCCAGCTCCATTGTGGCCATCTGTTGACACATGGGGCTGTTTGGTCACAGCAGAGTCTGCATTCTGCAGAGCTGACGCACGATGTGAATGCACCCAGAGATAAGTGCTAGAAGAATAAGCAATTCAGAAGCTAAAAAAAAGATACTGCTAATTCTTTATGGTAACCTAACTGCCTGGAGGCTAACAAGCAGAAAACCACAGGGACTTAAGCTGACTCTTGTAGCTGTCCTGGTGTCTGAGTTTGCACCGTTTTCATCAGCTGCGTGCCTGCAATTCGTGCTGAGCTCCATCTCCTCTCTGCAGCAGCTGAGCAGCTCTGAGCACCTGCCCCTGCAAACCTCCGAGGTTGAGATGCTCAGAGCTTCTCTGCTCGCACTCGCTCTGGGGACGGACTGTCCGCAAAGCCGCAGCTCTGCTTGGCTCTCGCGGGGGTGTTACATACAGAGGGACCACACAGAGAGGATCATCTCCCTTCCCTCTCTTCACAGCCACCAGGGCAGGTCACAGTTTCAGAGATACCAACAAAGATGTGACCTAGGTCAGCCACAGACACCAGTGTCTGTGAAATTCAGGACACGTTCTTTGTGAGCTCCACTCACTGTCTTTCTTTAGCTTTTCGCCAGATTGGTCCGGTCTCCAGCCAGAAGGAAAAAATAAGTCACAGCTTTTGTTACAGTTTCCATTCAAATAGGTCAGGATCTCTTTTTCCTCTAGGAGGGTAAAAGAGATCAGATTCACAACCCAGAGTCCATAGGGTTCTGTAACCAGCCTTACCCCCTACTCTTTGTTCTTTTTACTCTCAAAGCCATCCCAAATCCTTCTGCAGGAGGGAGAGTACAACACCCTGAGCATTCTGCAGTCAGAGTTTCAGCACAAGCTCCTGGGCAGCTCTCAGAGCAGATAAGATCATCTCTGTTCCTCTCACTGAGCACTGGCCTTCTTGCTGGTGTGTTCAGTACATGATGATGACAAATTTGGTTGGAATGTGCTAGATTGAGTTGACTGCTATCATGACTGCTGTTCAGCTGTTTATCAGCATGCAGCACACCCTGAGAGACATTTGGCATTATGGCATTTGTCTTCCCAAGCCTTCCAATCCTAGTGATGGTTCCCTGCTTTCCTGGAGATAGCTGAACACCTGCCTACCAATAGAAGGTAGTGAATGAATTCCTTGTTTTGCTTTTCTACACATGCAACTTTGTTTTACTAATAAACTGTCTTCTTCTCAACCCACAAATTTTCCCATTTTTACCCTTCCAATTCTCTGCTCAGTCCCACCTGGGGAAGTAGCTAATAAGCAAATGGCTGTCAGGGGGCTTAGTTGCTGGCCAGGGTTAAATCACAATAGCAGAAGAAAATTGCATTCATTTTTTTGTGAGCAAGGAGCTGTCAGAGCTGGAGGTCAGGGCAGTGCACACCAATTCCTTCTTAGCATTGTTGTCCCCACTGCTGTTGGACACTTGTGTCAGGAACAGGCTGCTAATCAGCAGCTCCATGGAAAAGTAAAGGAAGAAAATTCACTGCAGGAGCTACACTATAATGATATTGGCCTGTGTTCTCCAAGAATTGGAAGTTTTCCAGTAGGACAGGGCCAGTCAGGGGGTCGCTCTTCAGATTTCCTTGTCACGAGGTCACACTGAAAACTCACAGCAGAGAAAGTATCACAATGACCTTTCTTCATCCACTCTTGGAAGAAATGGGGAAAAAGGAATGGATGTCGTAGGGGTTTGTTTTTGGGGTGACAAGTGGCAGGAAGCAGCTTAGGAAAATGTTCATCTTTTGTTAGGAAAACAAGAAGCCCCAAATCTAGAGGCTTCCAACTACATATCCAGACATGCCAGTTGCTCTTATGTGACTTTTTGGCCTGATGTAAACTGATGATTTCTCTGTGTTTGGGCACTCATAATGAGGTTTTCCTCAAAAAAAACTAGGCAGGCAAAGATTCTTATTATGAAAATCTTATAACTGAAACTGCTCAGAGCAATGTGCATCAAACTGTGCTTTTTACTGATGTGTAAAGTTGAGGAGAGGAGGTTGTTCTGGAGCAGACTGCAGATCCAAGTGGCTGCTTGGGGCCCCTGCCCAGTGAGACACAGGCCAAGTCACATGCCTTCAACAAGGTATACCAGATTTGGATATCATCCAGAAAAACAAAAGCATTTTCTGGGGAAGACAAGGAGCACATTTTAAGTGAGAGAAATTGTGGACTCCAGAAAATTAACTGAGTTTACTTCTGTGAGGGTTTTTTTGGTGTTTCATGCTGTCACTGCAGCACTCCCACTAGTGATAACATGGGCTTCAGCAGTGACTTTGTAACGAAAGTAGTGACTGGACTTGCTCTGTACAGTAGGAAGAGCAGGGAATGTTGTGTGCCTTGACCTAAAGATTTTTGGCATGGTCTCCTATAACCTTCCTATGGACAAGCTGGAAAAGTAAGAGCGAGATAAGTGCACAGTGACATTGATGTACAACTGCAGAGCTGGAAATGCCTTTATTATGGATGTTGAATTTGTGACTGCCTCAATTTGCTTCAACCAAAAATGCCCTAGAATTAAATATTCAGATTTAGAAACATTTAGAAAGACCTTTGAGTCTTCCCTGAAGTGTACCAAGAATAAAAAATGCACAAAAAAAATTCCCCACAATGAATCAAGTGCTGGTTTGGCTCAGTTGAAACTCTCTGTCTGCCCTTAAAGATAAGTGTTGTTATTTGTCTGACACATAAGACAGAGATTAAAGAATAGATAGCATATTTTAGAACTGTTACCTTGGTTTTACATGTAACAAACACATGAGAAAGAACATTGGAAAGTCTATGTATTCTTATGCACCGAGATATGAATAGCCAGATAAAAAAATATCTGGAGGCACATCAATAAATGTGTTCCCATGCAAATGTAAGAGAAATAGCATTTTCAGTCCACTTCTGAAGCAGAGAAAAGGTTTGAGGTGAAAAGAAGACAATTACTCCCCCACATTCACCCAGATGTGTAATTGTTCTGTATGTCAGCTCATGATGTAGCAGCAAAATGTGGCACTCATGTAGCACTTGGCATTATGCTGGTGAATGTAGTCCTGGGTGAATTATTCTCTGTTACAGTCATTCCTAATAATGCTCTGAAGAACTGTACAGCCTGAGACTTGAGACAAATGAAATTGCCATGTAAATCTAGAATCTTGGAGTTTATTTTAATTGAATCTTTGCTTTTTTTTTCTTCTTCAAACCTAGCCTTTACCTCACTCTTATTTGCAGAAATAAAAGAAACATGTTGTAGTAGTTCTGGTGAGCGAGATTCCACAGGAAAACAAACCTAGCCCAATGGAAGGCACTCAGCTGATTTGAATCAGTTGAGCTTTGCACACACTGTCAGGACACACCTCATTAACAAGTGCACTTGTACTGAACATTTCATTCAACTTTGAGTCCAAGGAACTTGGTACACCCAGGAGCCATCACTAGTCTGGGTTGAAATTTCCCAAGTGCCACAGAGAAGTTGCTCTGGTCCTTCCCTGCTGGGGCCTTCGGGATGAGTTTGAAGCAGTAACATCATCACTGCAGATGGGGGTAATCCAGCCAGAGCATGAGAGAAAAGAAAGCAGGACCATCTCTTTTAGCAGCTCCTTTCTACAAACCCAGCCACAGGTTTCACTTCTCTCAAGGACAGCGAGGTTCAGCATCGCAGCCTGGACACCACAGGATCACAAACAGACACTGGAGCTTTGCCCATTTGCAGATAATCTGTTCTTGAACTCCCTTGGAGGAGGAGAGAGAGCACACCTCAGACCAGGAAAACACTACTCCAAGTTCCAGCATGGTGTCTGTGTCAAGCAAGTGAAAGGCTATCTCCACATCTAATACAGCTGTTTCCCCTGAGTTTCTTTTCTCCTGCAGACACAATTTGCTTCAGCTGCAGGTCATTCCAGTGAAGGCCCAGCCACAGATGGTCAAAATAACAAAGTCCCTCATTAATTCTTTTTGCATAGTGTTTCCCTGTGGTTTGTGTACACTGCCACATTGTGACTAATTACTGACTGTAAAATAATGCACATATGCTATGCAATATTTGGGCCTTTTCTTACTGCTTCTAACTGCCTAATTTTCAAATCTTTATAATATGCATTTAGCATATGTCTTTCTTTGCTATTTTTTTCCTATCATCTTCTTGATTCAGTGTATTCACACTAAAGGTACAAAGAGAACAAGGAGTAGGTGGAGCTTCTTGTGAGAAAACAAGCCATTACTTCTAACTTTCCATTACCAAAACAGAGATCAGTAAGTTTCAAGTCTTCCTCTGCCACACATGCTTATTTGCAAGGCAGAAAATCTGTGACCACAGGTTCTTTAAGTTCTACTTGGTGTATCTGTCCATCAGAGGATTATGAAAAATCCGCCCCCATGTTTTCAGTGTGTGAGCTCTCCAGAGAGCTTTGTTCTATCTATCTTAAGTTAGCAATACCTTGCAAGGTAAGCACCTCTTAATCTTCAGCATTTTTACTCACACAATAGCATTTCTATTATGCATAGGATTACAATTAGAAAACTACATGCAATTACCAGCTCAGTAGAAAACAGAAAGTCTGAAATCTGGAGCAAGGCTGAACTTATCTAATTTAGGCTGCAGAATGTGGCATCTTAACCCAGGGACCCTTTTCTTTCGTGCAGTGGGCCTCATGGAAGTCATAGCAGTGGCTTTGGGACCTTCTGCTAAGTGAAAAAGTCACTTTGGAAAGGGATTAGATTAAAAAGGAGAGGCTAAAAAGCTTTAATCTGGAAAAGAACACCCTGAAACATGAGTAGGAGGAAAAGCCTTTTAGCCTGGTGAAACTATACCATGTTTTTTTTCACAAGTAGGTTTTATGCAAGTCCTGTGCAGAATCATGAGTGAGTGCTTGTAGATAGGATGGATACAGTTAGATCTTGAGAATGTGCAACAGTTCTCATTATAAAAACCTGTTTTCCTCATTTTATAATATTATCAAATGTTGTGAGTGTGGGCTGGAATTATCTGTGGTTGATATCTGCCTCAGCCTGATGTTTTTTCATTTACTTTTTCATTTAGATTAATACTTCAATAACATTTTACTCATATCAGAAAGTGTAGATAATAT
This sequence comes from Trochalopteron elliotii, assembly GCA_024734555.1. Classification (NCBI taxonomy): domain Eukaryota; kingdom Metazoa; phylum Chordata; class Aves; order Passeriformes; family Leiothrichidae; genus Trochalopteron; species Trochalopteron elliotii. Next base: position 3,459,477 of record JANPWX010000073.1, read on the forward strand.
TTCATTTGAAAACCTGTGACATATCTGAGATTTGGTGGTTTAATGTTTTGTAATGTTTGCCTTCCTGTTAGTGCTGTTAGTCCCATAAAGGCCTGGCCAGAATTAATCAGGGCACAAAGAACTTAATAAGTGTACAATTCATATATGCAGTGCACTATTCACTGAATCTTTCTTCCCAAAGAAGACATTCATGTATGTTCCTTTCTTCCCAAAGGAACATCCAGAGAATGAAAGCACAGGTATAGTCCAGTGCTGCTGTAAGATTTTATACCCACATATGTGAGTATAGACCCAGACCCTAGGAGTCTTGGCAAAAGCAATTATATAATTTTGAAACAGCAAGATTACTAAAGACAGGAAGATATCTGTAAAAATTAAAATTCAAGCCAAATCTAAGCCTTTAAGTAGAAGCAAAACAAAGGGCTAGGCCTGCCATTTCAGAAAAGGGAAATGGAGCAAGAGTGACACAGCCCTAGGTGAGTAACAGGACAGAGAACAAGACTCATGGCATTTCCCAAGTCAGGGGGATTTAGGATTGCTAGACTGATCATGAGCTTCTAGGGTTCAGAGGAATAGTCCCACAGAAGTATCTCAAGAAGAAACCTATAACCATGACCATCAAACCAAATCCCAAATACTCATGAAGAGCAGCAAGGAGACTGAGGAAGAATGACAAACAAGTGTTCCCATTTAGTCCATATGCCCCATGCAGAATGAGCTTGCTTTAGGAACTTGCTTGTAAAGTCTGCTCCTTGTAGGTCACATAAGCCTGAAAGAGAAGTCTGTGTGCCAGAAAGATGACAAGGGTGAAGAGCTGGGAAAAAACAGAGTCTAACTTTACCTCCCCTGTGTGGGTCAGTAGCTGTCCTGGCACCCTGTGGCACTGAGATCCTAGAGTTCCACTTTGCAGAGGTTTTCCACATAGAGACACTTTTCTCAAAAAATGGGTCAAAATCAGCAGAGCCAATGGCTGAAGCAGAAAGTCATGAACCAGCCTTTCTTTCTGCCTTTTGCCTCTAGCTGTGACAACACCATGACCAGGGCCAACTACGAGCTGGCCCCTTCTAGCCATTGATGAGGAAGAGCACTGAACAGTTTCATTACTGGAATTACAAGTGTCCAAAGTCCATATGAAACCCTTCATTTCCTTAAGTATTTATACCTCCTGTCTGGGAGGCCTCAAATATGTCAGTGAGTGTGCCCCTTGAGAAGGGAGACATTGTAAGGATGCTTTTTCTACAGAGAAATTCTGGGACATAAATAAATCAAATTGTTCTTTGGAAATAAGCAGATGCTATAGATAGGTTTATTTCTATTTTATTTCGTCCTGCATCACTGAGCCACATGAAGTTGCAACCACTGTTGAGACTTTTCACAGAAGCCATAATGTGTCTGCATTGATGAAAACCTCTTTGTTTCAGTTGGTGGGGATTTTTGTTTTTTTGGGCTTTTTTGCCTGCCCTGACATACCAGGCTCTTTTCTTATGACCAGAAGAATGACCACATCAATGACTAGATACAGCAAGAGGCAGAGACAAAGAGACAAACCTGTTACGGTCTGATTTTGGAGGTTTTGACATTCCTTGTGCCCTAGACATTTCGTATGCTCTTTCCCTCACAGCCAATCTCTCAACACCAGTACATCTGAAGAACACAGGCAAAAGTAACATTTCCACCTAATACAGTCAGTAGTTTGACTGTTAGTTAAAAGAAGCTTCTGTACACCCCCATCCTTGTTTTATTAAGTATTTGAGAAATGATAAACATACTAACAGGTACCACCTAGGCATGCAGGTTTAAATGTGTACTTGTTTAGGCAGTAGAGATTCTAAACAGTGTAAACTCTGTTTTTTAAAAAGTGGTTTTTTAAAAGTTTATTGAAAAAAGACAGTGTGGTATGTAAATCAGCCATCAGAGCAAAGAGAGCATTTTCCTTTTGCACTGAGAAGCAGCACAGTAAGCACTTCACAAAACTAGATTGGGGGTGCTATTAACTCTTTTGTGGTAATGCAACTGCATGACTGAAAGCCACAAAAAATCTTGTAGCAGAAAGCTACACTGCCCTGAATATATATTTTTAATTTTTAATGAAGATCAAGTCCGCAGAGTGAAAGTGGTCTTGCTGCAGCAAAAAGGTGCTTGGTTATTATAAATTGGAGTGCTGATCATGTATCTAAGCAAGTAACTCTACCACTGAGATAAGTCAGGTGATTATTTTAGTATTTTGGGGCTGGGGAGCAAAGGACAGAAACCCAGGATATCCTGTCAGGTCTGCCAATAATTGTCAGAAAGGACAGGAGCAACTTACAATAATACAGGATTCTTTCCAGCACAGTTTCTTACTTAGGCAAGCATCCAATGGACAAATAGGCCTGACAAGTGCTCCAAGCTCCTCCAGGCTATGTGATTTTGCTTCTCATTATGCTGAATTTTCCAGAGATAGACAGTATGCCCTAGAACAGGCATGTGGAAGAGGATTGGTACCACTTCCCAAGCCTGAGGAGAATGTGCCAGGTGTCCATGACCTCTGCTCCATTCCTTGTGTTCTCTTGAAGTACCTGGGAAGCCTTCAGTTTTCAGGACATTGGCTCAGAACTCCACTCTTGCTAATGCCTGAGCACCACTTCACTGCAAAAACATCAACACCACAAACGTAAGAAACCATATATTGTTACATTTTGTAAAAGGACTGGGGAGAGACTGTGTAATTTTCACATTTTCAGTGCTAAAGAAAGAATGTTTTTTCCACTAGCTTAGAATAAGAAAACTCTCTCTGATATGAAAAACAGACAAGAAGAAACTCCTACCCTATTTCAGCTTTGCTGTGGGGTTTATCAGCCACAAATCAGCCCCATAACAGAGGCAAGGCAAAGAAGGCACAGGAAGCCCAGCTCTGCAAAATGACACGGGGTGGAAGCTCCCCACCTTCAAGGACCTAATAGTCCACCAGAATAATGGGGTGTCATGGCACAGAAGTGAAGAGAGAACCATGACTCTGGTTACTGAAGATGCACTGCACAACAGGAATCTGGCACAAGCCAGGCTGTATGGAAAACCCATGTGAGACAGAGACAAGATCTGAGCTGAATGTTAAGTGTAAGAGCTGCTTGTGCCTTGTGTGAGAGGAGGACAAGTGCAATGGGCAAGTCAGACTGTTCTTTGGAACTGCTCTTCCAAAGATAAACATGCTCCAGGATAATTGGATGATATGACAGAAAGAGCTTACCAGAGATCTAAGTCCTCTGAAATTTAACTGTCTTCATCTGGCATTAGGACAACAGACTATAGGGAGGAGTAAAAACCTATGAGAACTCAGTATTAAACTTAAAAACTTACAACTTATCTTATGAACTAAATCTTAAACCTCTGAAAACTAAATAGCAAATAAATATCACCAAGGACATGGAGTACACACAGCTTTTCTGCAAGTGCTTAAAAAGTTGTTCTAAGGACTGCATCCCTTTGTAATGTCTTTTTGGTTCAGTGCTGAAAATATGACAAGATTTTCTGAATATGATACTTAAAAGGAAATGGTGTCACCATTGTCCTCAATGAGCTGCTCACAGCACCATTGCATGGGGGCCTTGAAATCTCATTCAGACCCTTCTAAGAGCCAATGGCAATTTTTGTCCTAATGTTATCAGTGATTTAAATACTTTTTCTTTAGAACTAAAAAGATTTGCCAAAGAACTAATGACATAAGAATGCAACCACCATCCTTTATTTCATTATCAGTGAAGATTTTAGCTACCATTAAAAAGGACTTTTATAGTGCCCAGCTTGGCAAAACAGCCAAAAGGCTATGAGGTATCCATCAAGGTTTGCAGATCCATATATCTGTCTTCATCTGGATTTCTCTCAGTAAAGAGATTGCACAGAAACACTACTGGAGTGGGATTTAGCTCATGTTTACAACAGAGTAAAAGGTCAGAATTTCAACTACAGGGAGATCTGCTATTGAAGGGAGTTAATAACAAATTTGAGTGGGTTTTTTCAGAAGTACAAATTGCTATTTGTAGGATCACAGAATGGGCTGTGTGTCACTCATAGCTACACTGAGCAGGACATCCTTGGCCCAGAGGGCTGCATTTAAAGTGCACATAATGCTAGATCTTCATATGGACTTTGTCAGCATCCAGACTTTTGCTCACAATCAAATTTGAAATTTGCTTCAATTGGATTATTCTTTGTATAATAATCAGCCTGGAGAGAACCCTACTTATCTCTGTGCAAAAGCATTTAAAAATCTACAAGTTTTAGCCTGATCAACAGTGCAAAAGATGTGGCTGGGACAATCGCAGAGATTTGGAACTGTCTGGTGTCAAATCCTCAGGATAAGATTGCAAATGCTCACAATGCACCTGGTATAGCAATACAAAAATAATAGTGCCTGCCTAATCTCTTACTGCTATCTGTCTTTCTATCAGCAGGCTTGTTGGCCCTTGCTTATTTTTACTGCATCTAGTATTTCAACTCACGCATATGAACTTTTTCCTATTAAGTAATTTGCTTAATATCTTTACATCAGGAGTTTACCTTACATTGAATCAAATAGAGTTTATTCATTTCAGGTGTTTCCTGATAATGTCATCTAAACACAACAAGCTAGGAGACAGGGCAAGCACAAACAACCCTCTAAACCAGTGAGTCTCAGCCTATTACACCAGGAAAAATATGGAATTGTGAAACTCCTTTCTATATGTGCCTTGTCACAATAAAAACTGTGCCTGTGTTCTGGCCTATTTATGTACATTGAATTGAGATACGACTAAAAAATCAATGTTTTATATAAAAAAACAATTTAAATTACAGCTATCGACTACATCAGAGACAATGTTCCCCTGATTCAGTTCTGCTTGTTTCAGGTTTTATGCCATGGGGTTGAAGCATGAATTCTTACAATGCTTAAATTATTAAGTCTTTACACTTAATGTGAAAAAGTCTCATTAAATTATATTTTGTCACTTCTCTTAGTCTCAAATGTACAGAAGAATAAACTTACTTTAAAAAGATGAATCTTCACAGTAGTCTAAATGGAGGTGAATGTCAGTATGGGTTAAAAAAAAAAACAAACTAACAAAAAATTTTCAATTTAAATATTTTAAGACAAAGCTGGGTATAATGATGACCAATTATTATGCCACACCTATTCAAGCAATTACATTGGGTAAAAATCCTACAGTGGAACATTCTTTCTCCTAAAGTTTCACAAAAAGTAGAGCTTCAAGAATATTTTAACACCACACCACATTCGTCAAATTCTACTCCTTTGAGCAAATAAAATCTTGTGCTCTGGGCTGAATAAAGTATTTCATTCCAATGTCTTTTCATTCCAAATTCATTTCAATGTATATTTGAAACAGGACAGCATCATCTGGTATGACCACAAGGTGGTGATGAAAGGGTAACTGGCTTTTTCAGTCTGCTGAGATCACACACAAGTCAAATGTGTGTTATCCCAACTGCCTGGTCTTAGGCACTGAACAGTGAGGAAAATAAGGATTATCAGACAACATGTTTTGAAAATGCTGGGAAAGAGACATTTTGGATCTCAGTGAAATATAGCAAAACCCAGGGGCTAGAAAAGAGGAAAAGGGTTGGTTTTCTTCTAAGAAGCAGAAGTCCCATCTCTCATATCCTGCTGCTACAATAACTGAAAAGTAGGGTGGAATGTAAATAGATACAATGAGAGAATTCTGCAACATAGATGAGATGTTACTTTTAAAGTAAATTCTGGTCTTTCTGGTGAAACAGGAGATAGTAACACATTTCTCAGCAGATATATCAAGCAAGGAGAAAAGGCAGCTGGTAAATTTACAGATTACTTCTCACACGTGGTATGGGTGGTCAACGACATCAGGTTGTCCAGTGCAACAAATATTAGTTATTTCAGCTACCTGGGTCAGGTATTTTTAAGACAGTTGCATGATTTGAGTTTTCAGATAATTTTTTTACTCAGGACAGTACCTGTGAAAAGATTTGATGTGTCTGTAAGGTACAGAGCCTGGGCTAAACTCCATGTTGCAATTGTTTTCCTGTGACTTTTGTTCTCTTTGTTTTGATCCTTCTGTTAGGACTTAAGTTTAGGTCTTTGATTCCTGCAGAAATCAAATACTAATATGTGCCAAAAAACCTCTGTGATTTCAAGGTATGAACTATATGTGCCATTTCATATACAGTCATTCTGTCTTCTAGATGGTATTAGTGAACCAAGTTTTGGCAGGGAAAAGTTGGGAAGCTTGAGCTGGTCTAGGTAATGAAGTAAATGTATGTATTCCAACCTACCTTGAAAGCAAGCAGAATATTTAATCAGAGAAGATTTCACTCTCTATTCAGATATTATTTGGATCACAATAATATATTGAAAAGGTAATCTGGGGAGAAAAAAAAGCTGCCATACTCTTGCTATATACTCACTGAAAGCCATGCAAAACTCATTAGTTAGCTACTCTTGGTATTTATAGCTTATCAGGGTAAACAGTTCCTTTTTGCAGGGTTCAAGTTATGAGTTCCCATTATAATCAAAGGGCACAGGGTTCAGAAAGGCAGCTGAAAGTGGGAAGCTTAAAATGTTCTGCTCAGTACCACGCTTTTGTCTCATCAAAATTCATGTTGCAGCATTTCCTGGATTTTAGTGCTGTTTCATTCTACTTTCAGCATTTTTATCTCAAAGAGTAGCTACAGCAGTTTCTAAAGAAAGAACAGAGTAGCATGAGGAAGCACATCCCCAAATTGAAATTTCTGAGCTTCTGACTCATTGGCTTTTTCTTCTTACTACTCAGACAAGCTTGCCAAGCTCTAGGGTGTTGAAAATGTCAAATGCCATCACTCATGTTCACCAGTATCTAGTTTAAAATTTCTGACCTGATTAAAACATAAAATCCCAAATTTATTGTCACTACCAGCACTGTACCATCATGTTCTTTTCTTCATCTGAAGTGTTGTCAGTATTCCACGTTCCCAAATGAAGTGATATTTGGAGTTCTGCTCCAGATGGAGCCATATGGTCCTGAGATCTCATGTTTTATCAATTGTTGTTACAGAGCAAAACCACCCAAGCAAATGCATTTCTTTGGGAGTGATATGAGTAGTGGACAGCAAGCTGAGAAATTATTTTTTCAATTTTCTGGGATGTCCAGGCTCTATTTTCCAGATCATATAAATGCCATATACTGCCAGTCTGTGCCAGATGGGCCTCATTTGTTCTGCTGTAACAAGCAGGACTGATTTCTTATTATACGTTAATATCAGAAAAAAAGAACTGTAATGTTAGCAAGTCTGCTTACTTCTTATGGGAGAAGTCCATGGGTTCTCAATTTCCAATTTATGCATCGCCATCATAGCACAGGCATTGTATGTATGGAATACATGTAGCCTGAGGAGTGGAGCTTCTCTGAGCTTCTCTGAAAAAGCAATGGTTACAATTCACTTATAAAAAGTAAAGGTGACAGAATGAGCCAGTAGAAAAACTGGAGGAGAGATCTTTACCTTTGGACTGTCCTGAACCCCCCAGATCAAGATTACCTTCCTCAGAAAATATCAAGAACAGCACCATGAAATCAGGAAATTCCATTCCTGCACATTAAAATAATTGAGACTATCAGGAAAAATCAAGGCTTGATGAATAAACTGATCTTTCTGGAGTTATACCAGAGATTCTTTTGGATTTACACATCTTAATTAAACCATCTTTAACTGAACTATTTTATGCCTAACACAGCTGTGATGGACTAGTCTCAACTTATCTCACACCAATTCAAGGCAGGAAAAGGAAGTAATTTTACCTTAGCACATAAATGAGCTGTGTACATCTTTTCACCAGATATTGTTAAAATAAGAAAGAAAGCAAGCCTGCATAAAACATAAATCATAAATTATGGTAAACATGAGAAATTAGAACAATGCAGACACAGTACTGAAACAGATACTAAGCTTTATATACTGTCATTTAAACCAATACCTAACTCGTGAAGATTAGAAAGTGTCTTGCACCTTTGAATAATCTGATGCTGGACTTGAATTTCTTCAGTAGATATAGAAATAGAAACGTCCATTCTACTAGAATCATTTGCTCTCACCCTTACTGCAAAATAAGACAGAAATAACTGTCCAAACCTGCAAAATCAGGCAGAAGAATCACCTGCTTCTGTTTACATATGTAGCATCTGTTGCAGAAAATGAAATAAATACCTCTCCGCTCTGCAAACATCTCCATCCACCAGTTTCTTTCCACTAACTTCCATTAACTTATACCAACAAAAAGTTCCCCACAGATTTCTCATGTTTTCTTAGTCTGGGTACTTGAAATAATGGAGGATAGATCACATACAGCCTTAGTATTCTGTGCAGCCACAGTGGGAATAATAGACACAGCACAACATTCAGAGCAGTGCCAAGGTTAGTCCCAAACTAGTTGAGCTAGCAGACTTCCAGGCCACATCATTGGAGTGCAGCAAAGGGTTTTCAAATGCAAAGCTTCCTCCTTCATATCCATAGCTTGCCTATCATGGGAGATTGCTAGGGAGCATCTCCATTGGAAAAAAAATAGCCTCACTCTTTGTTGTCAAGTAACGATATCCTGTTCATTTCTCAAGTCAAGTATCTAAGGAATCAGAGAAGTGAAACGTCTTCCTGTGGTTCAAGCAGTGTCTTAAAAATTTTCTCATTTCTTTGTAACCTCCTGACCAGAGAAAAGAGGGGCAGACTCCAGTGCTTTGGGCATCTGGAAGTGAGGGGAGTTGAGCTTCATCTGGACGTTCCTACCCCTTTCCTCTCATGAAACATGTGTCACTTCATCCGGTCCACTGAGCCACTTCCTCCTCACTTTTCAGTCACCTGCTCGCAGAGCACTTCTGCAAGTAAGCCCAGTCTTCCTTGTACCATCTGGAGCTGTGCTCAAGGGGAGCCTTGCTGGGAGGTAGGCTAGAACAATAACCCCAGTGTGTCACAAAATAAAGCTCCTAGGCATTGTGAGCTGCTCAGCAGCCTAGGTGGGTGAACATCATACATTTTAAGGATTGTAATGCTGATTTCAAGAGAACCACAACATTTCACCCCAGCAGGAGCTGTGTGCCTTTGGTGTGTGTGTCAGTGACCCAGACCTGGCTCCAAGTAAGCTGACAGGCCATTGCATTACACTGGGTGGACTCTTTCATTCCCCCCAGGTAGCACAGAGCTGCACACACAAGTTGCTGTGCCCTGGCTGTGTGCAGTGCTGTGCTGACTTCACTGCACAGCTTCTCTGTCTGAAGCAGCTCAAAGGCAGCCCAGGGAGCTCTTCACCGTCAGCATCCCCACAGCACAGACATGGCCTGCAGAAACTCTTAGGACAGGACTCCCAGAAGTGATGGGAAGCAGAATTTCAGACTAGGCTGCAGGGAGTCCTTTAGTACTTTTATCACCTACACTCAACCCCAGTAGTACTTTGAAACATGTGTAATATTTTATTTACCTACACATATGTATGTAAACGGCTCACAACAGCTCTGAATTCAAAGTCAGGTCCCCCCAGTTTCAGTCTTGTTATTTAATGTAAGCTTCCCTGAACGGAGAAGGACTCTGGGAATGTGGGCTTCACCTCAGCCTTACCTACCCTCCAGTAGGAGTTGTGTAAAAGGAAATTTAATCTCATCAGGACTTTCAGGTGCGTGGGCGTTTCTAGGAATAAGCAACACCCAACCACAGAACAACCAGGAAGAGGCTTTATAAGCATATTGTGCCACTTTGCTGCCACAAAGGTTATGAATTATATCTTCATAGCCAGCCTGCTGCATTATGCCATTCTACTAGAGGACTTGCCATGTGATGGGATCCATGAGCTAGGAAATGACCATTGCACACTGGCCTGCATGGCATGGTGAACACAAAAGCTCAGATTACAGAGTCTGCAATTGCAAGCATTCAGACAACCAAATCTGAGGCAGACCTGTCAATCATGTTCCAGGCAGACTGGATGAACTCTAAAAAAGTCAAGAAATGGAATAGCTGGAGGAACATTGAAGTGCATCAGCTAAGTAGACAGAGAAGTTTTGCATCTGCCGACACAAAAAATGATGCTATGGATACTTTCATTTTCTCTTTCACATGCCTCCATATGCAAAATTAAAGTATTTGTTACAGAATATGCAAATAAAACTTCTGAAATTCTTTTTCCATCATCGTAACAAGTTCTAGGTTCTAAGACAGGTCATCAAAAGGCAGGAAATTCATTGACAAGTATGATAGGCACTGCAATCTTCGAAATAATTAAATTGGTTTTAATGCCCTGCACATTGAACAAGGCTGTTGCATACTGTATTCTAGCCTTAATTTTACCTTCTTGCCAAATTGCCAGACAATACCAGGTGAGCACTTTGTGACTGAAACAGATCTTTCAGTACACAGAGAATCATGACCCTTACCCAGAACCATTTCCAGCTTCAGAGATTTACTACTTTATTTGCAGACTATTGAGCTATCTGAATCTTTAGGATTCTCAGGTGATGTAGAAAGAAACAGCAGGGAAAATTCTCACATGGAGAAAGTCATGGTATCTTCATGAGAAGTCAACAAAACTGGGCCAGCTTAAGTTTGTATCAGATGAGGTTCCAGCACTCTGATATTCATGTCATCCTTGGAAACTAAGTTCCTGGAACGAATTTAATTTCTGTCTGCACTTGGTTAAAGTTAAAAACCAGCTTTACAGTTCCTCCACTTCTTGTTGAATTAGTTATTAACATGGAATCTGCTGTCAGCAAGGACTTAAAGCTGAGTAAAACCACTTCAAACAGAGCAGATCACAGAGACTGCCAAATAATATCTGATGACATTTATGATAATTAACATAAAATGGCACTGCAATAACCCACACTGTAAACCACAGGCAGAACCTAGATCGGTGCTCTTAGAACTCAGAAGACAGGGAAAGTTTGGTCTCCAGCAAGGCTGTGAGGATTCTTCATAGCATCTTAAACCAAAAATGCTTGAGTTTCTCTGCTACGTGTGGAAACGGGAATTTACTCGAAGCATATCTTTAATTGCACTTGTTGGCAATGTCTTCATCCTCAACTGTGCCTCAAGCTTCAGCTATCCCAGTCTCTCCACTTTTCTTTCTTTACATTAAATCCACACTATGTTTTTAATTAATGCATTCAGCAAATCCTGACAACTTTCATTCCTCTACATGCATTATTTCTTTGTCCAGGTCATCCTCTGTCCCACTCTGTCCTTTCTCAGGATCAGATGTGGCAATCTGATGAAGTTCCCACTGACTGGAAAAGGGGAAACATACGCCCTCCCATCTTTTGAAAAGGAAAATAATGAAGACCCAGGGACACTACAGGCTCAGTCTCATCCTCTGTGCCTGGCAAGATCATGGAGCAGATCCCCCTGGAAATTATACCAAGGCACATGGAAAGGAAGGAGGTGATTTGCAACAGCCAGCATGGCTTCGCTGACAGGTTTGAGGGCCTTCCATGATGGGTGAGGGCATTGGTGGATGAGGGAAGAGTAACTGATGTCATCTACCTGGACTTATACAAACAAAGCACATGACACTGTCCCACACGACATCCTTGTCTCTAAAGTGGAGAGGCCCAGACCACACCAGAGCAGACAAGGATTTGGCTGGATGGTCACACTCAACACAGTCACTGGCTCAACATCCCAGTGGAGATCAGCAATGAGTGCCATTCCTCAGGGGCTGGGGCAGGGACTGTTTAACACTTTTGTTGGCTACACAGACAGTGGCACTGAGCACACCCTCAGTGAGTTTGCCCACAACACCGAGCTGTGAGGTGCAGTCAACACACTGGAGGGGAGGGATGCCATCCAGAGGCATCTAGAAGCATCCAGAGGCCCGAGAGCTGGGCCTGCACAAACCTCATGAAGTTCAACAATGCCAAACACAAGGTCCTCCACCTGGGCCAGGGCAGTCCCCAGCACAAACACAGGCTGGGTGAAGAATAAATCAATATCAGGCCTGAGGAGAAAGACAAGGGGGTGTTGGTAGATGAGAAGCAACATCCTCTTGCAGCCCAGAAAGTCAAACACATAATTTTGCACGTAGCCAGGATGTGCTTGGCTGCAACCAAAGCAGTGTAGCCAGCAAAGCAAGGAAGGTAATTCTCACCCTCTGCCCTACTCTGGTGACACCCCACCTGGAGTCTTGCATCCAGATTTGGAGCCCACAACATAAGAAGGATGTGAACCTAATGGAGAGAGCCCAGAGGAGGGCCACCAAGATGATCAGAGGGCTGGAACACCTGTACCATAAAGGCAGACTGAGAGAGGTGGAGTTGTTCAGCCTGGAGAAGGATCCAGGGAGGCTTCAGAGCAGCCTTCATAATGGCAACCTGCTAGAGAGCTGGAGAGGGACCCTACAAGGACACGTATTAACAGGACAAGGGGGAATGGGTTTAAACTGAAAGAGGGTAGTTTTAGGTTAGATATAAGAAAGCCATTCTTATATGAACACAGAAGATGTTCTGTGAGAGTAGCGAGACACTGGAACAGGCTGCCTAGAGAAGCTGTGGATGCCCCATCCCTTGAAGTGTTCCAAGGATGGGTTGGATGGGGCTTTGAGCAACTTAATTTAGGGAAAGTTGTCCCTGCCTATGACAGGATTGTTGGAAATAGATGATCTTTAAGGTCCCTTCCAACCCAAACAATTCTAGGTTCCTATGAATTCTATGTCATGGGATGCCAGCTCTCAATATGTAACTTGGAGAAAAGTCTGTGGTGATTACTCATCGCTTCTTGTGGTAAACTTCTGTTTTCTGTCATGACCTGCTACAGACTTCTCAAGTCTCACTTCCCAAATTCTACTGCTCTCAACCAGAAAGTTGCTTTCAAAGTATCTTAATGACATCTTAAATAAACCTTCCCTACCTAAAGTATCTGGCTAATTTCTGGTTCAGAATTAATTTCTATAGTAAAGATCTTCCATGATGACAACTTTAAGTTGGACTTTTCTTATTTAGAAGAGAGTTTGCTCTCTTCCAAAATCTCTTCTATCCCATTGCATCTCTTATTTTTTTTGGTTTATACAGCAATCTTGTATCTAGGACATTACAAAACTGCACATTTTATGCATCTTAATATCCTCTTGTCTTTGCATCGGGTTTGAGCACCACTTCTTTTACATTTTGCCTATTTCTCTCCAGTCTTCTTATCTTTACTTACATAAATGTATCTTCTTCCTCTCCATGCCCTTGTGTAAAATACAGCAGTGATATCTATTCACATGCATTATTAATACCACGGTCAATGGTAAATACTCAGAAAATAAACCAGTGTTACTGTGAGTAGCAAATTGAAAACCTCAGAACAGTGGAGTGTCAAAACCCTACACCGAATTTTAAAAATCAAGTGGATAAAAATATACAGAACACCGTCCCACAAAAAGCAGTAGTCAAGGAGATGTTCCTAGGACCAAGATCATCCTTCTGAATTTGTGTTTTGCATTATTTTCTTTATAGGATCATTATCAGTCTTTCTTTTACTTATTTACATAAGACTTTAATTCACATTCCTCTGTTCCAGTGAACATCAGTGCAGTCCATTTTGGAACACCAGTCTGATTAAACAAAATTACCAGAACATCTGCAGTCACCAGAACAGTTTCAACATAGTGTGCAGTCCTAGTGCCTGAGCAGTTCATTTCCTGCCACCTTTGATCTGTTTTCTGTCTTTTCCTCTTATGTCTCTGTCCTCACTACTAATTATTCTGACTTGTAGCTTTTAATAACTGAGGCCTTTTCTCTACCATTGACCCACAGAATTGTGCTGGGGAAATGCTGTGGCTTAGGAAAGGAGTGGGAACCTGGAGTCTAAAATTATTGTAGATGTGAGGAAGTGGAGAAACTGATACAATATTATTTTAAAGCAACCCACACAAGAGTATTCTGAAAAAAAAACAACCCCCAAACATATTGTTCAGAGAAAGATGTGGGTGATATTCAATTTCTGGTGACAAATGTTTAACACAGACTTTTCATTCTGAAACAGTTTCACTCTTCCCCTCTGAACAAGGGCAGGTCTCTTCTTCATTCTGATTGCAAGACTGTAAGTATTACCTGTCTTTATCCACAATAATTGTTGTTTCAATTTTTTTTATTCATAAACAAGGAAAAGAGAAAAGCAGTTTAAGACAAAGCTAAATGAAAATCATCAGTTCTCTTCAAAATACTGATTAAACCTTATATTTTTGAAGTGGCTTTTCCTCAAAGGACACCCCAGTTTCTTATTTAAAGACAGTATTTTCCTGTCAAAATTTTCAGGAAAATTACTATGTTGCCAGTAGCAGAGTGAGCCACAGGGTTTTGAAGTTCTTAATTCACCCCATACAGGACTAACATAATACACACAGGTGCTTTACCCAAATCCTTCTCACCTGCACAAAGCTCCTGTCTGTCCTATTTGTGTTCCCACACTGCTCAGCATCTTCCCCATGGTACCAACATTTATGCTGCTTTATGCATCCCATCTCTTTACTGTCACCACACCCACGGGCTGGCTCCTCTCTTCTCCATGGAGTACCTCCATCTCTTTGCTGGTACAAAAGTAAAAGCACTTGGTGAAAAGATTTGTAAAAGAAAGGAACCTTATCAAACTGTGAAAACAGGTCTCTGTGCACAAAGAGTGCTTCATTTCTTTACAGCTTCTAGTACCAATAAAATTCGTGGTGTCACCTGGTGAAATTCCAGCGTTCAAACTTCACTGCTGTTCACTGGAAAGCCCATCCTCTGGGATAACACATTTAAGCAGTGGGGGCACGATGCCCCAGCAACTTCAACTGGCAAAAGGAGCGGGAATGTGTGAAAGAAACAGCCCGGCAGACACCGAGGTCAGAGAATGAGGGGCAGGAGGTGCTCCAGGTGCTGGAGCAGTGATTCCCCTGCAGCCCGTGGTGCTGACCATGGTGAGGCAGCTGTGCCCCCACAGCCCATGGGGATCCACAGCAGGGCAGAGATCCACCTGCAGTCCGTGGAGCAGCCCCACACTGGAGCAGGTGGATGTCTGAGAGGAGGCTATGACCCCATGGGAAGCCTGCACTAGATTAAGGGCACATAATAATGGAATTTGGTTTTGTTTTTGTCATCCAGAGAAAAATGTAATTTCAGTTGTAAAAGAAAAAAAAAAAATTGCTCAATATTTTGTTTTTTGTACAAATTCCTGCCCCCTTCAAATTAGATCAGTTTCTAAACAAAAGTATAATTTAAATGTGAAGTATGAGTGTTTCATTTTGGAAATATTTACTGTTTCCTTGTTTCAGTCCTCCAGAATGAGACATTCTGCAATTTTTCTGGAAATTGCCTCATATTCACAATTTTTTTCAGACTGCAAAAATTGAGGTTTGGATTTGTAATATTTCAGCTGGCAGGGCTGGGGATGGAGTAAGGGTACACCTACAACTTATTTAAGAGCTCACAAAGCCTGGACTTAAAAGTTCACATGAGGCTGTATATATATATGAGAAGTGCAGAATTCCATGTGCTAAGTAGGTACTTAAGAGAGAAATAATTGAAAATGTCACTTACAGAGAATATTTATGACTGTTTTGTTTTTTTTTTTTGAGGAAGACACGCAGAAGAATTTTCTTGGAGGTTGTGCCAAAGGTGTGATAAAGAAGTAGCAGGAGTAAAAATAGCAAGAAATACGAAGAATAAGTCTCTCTGTAGTTTCCCTAGACTAAGATTTCCTTTTTGATATTAAACTCAGCATTGAACAATCTCCTCTGGTTTTACTCTCTCTGAACTCTGCTTCAGGGTTTATCTTCACTCATCAGCCTCCTGAGGAGAGCCAATGAACGGAAGGCAGAATTGCTCAGCCTGTTTCCTCAGTGTTTGCCTGAGTTCTCAGCACAGGAAGCTCTGAAAAGTGCTCTGAAAAGTCAGAAGGAGGAACCTCTCCAGCTTTGAGGAGCCAGTCAATCAGGGGCATGCACAGCTAAAAGAGAGGCATGGGAAAGGGGGAGAGGAAACACTGACGCTGGCTGCTGAGGATGTACTGGCAGGCAAGAAATGCTCCCCATGGCCACGGTTAGGCTGGTGGAGGCATGGATGGAGTGACGGAGCTGCCTGAGCCATGAAAGCAGGAACCACCATGAAGATTGCTCAGAAGGCTGTGTCTGTTTTTGTGCTGCTCTCCATCACCATGGTCAAGAGATTGGCAGGTGAGTCTAACTGGGACCAATTGGCCATTGGGATGTAAGAGTGGGAAATGTGCACAGCTCCTTTCTTTCTATAAAAACGATAAATAATTCTGTGGCTTTTATTAAGTGCTAAAAATTATGAAGCACTCTTAAGATATGCTTTCCCAATACCCACTCCTGCTCCTCTTTTCATAATGGTCACAAGGCTGCCAGGTATTTTCCCTGTGGCTTCCATGTAGGCAACTATGTAGTGACCCCTTAGCTGGGAATGTGCAATTTGTCACAAATAACCTTTTTCCTGAGACCTCCAAATCCACATCATCTGAGAAACTGAGCCTTTTGCCACACTAAAATATGCCTGGGAAAGTGTTTGAGAACTTGAAGCTTTTGGACACATAGATTCTGCTGAAGAGAGGCTGCAGACTCTTTGAAATAGGGCAGGGATCTCTTGTGTCTTTCAGAGGAGAAGTGGGAGGTCACTGATGTGCTGAGAGAGGGGAGCAGCTACTGGAATTTAGTTTTAATGGGCATGGCTGGTATCAAGATGGAAAAGGCTTTTGTACCAAGGGCAATGGCAGTCCAAATTTTGTCTTTTAGTGTAATTGACTTCATTTTAATGCAGTTTAGCTACAACAGTTAATATTTCCCACATATTGCTAATTTGCATTTTTAGAGTTTGTGCTCTTCCAGACACCATACAGCAATCCAAGGGTTTGATAATGGAACTAAGGATTTGAGGAACAGTTCCAAACACTTGAACTGTTTCTGTATAGGGGGAAGAAGGCAGATAGGTCCATGAAATACAAATTAAATTTCAGACATCTCTGAATAATATGTAACATGCATGTGACCATTCCTATTATGGACAGATAGAGTTAAATTACACGGACATGAGTTACTTCATTCCACTAGGTCAGAAAATAAAAATATATCCTTTGTGATATTTTAAAGCAAAACAGGTGCAGTCATTCTTGGCAGTGATGGAACACCCATCTATAATGTGTTTGGTGTGACTAATGAGGGATTCTAAATGGTTATCTCAGTGCTACCCACCGGAAAAAAATTTAAATACTTCATGAACATTATTAAACTTTGGATCACTAACCTTACAATAGGCACACTGGTGGTAAAAGATCTGTCCCTATTCTCTAGGTAAAGAGCTATCTCAAAAGAATACTGAAGAAGCTGCTTAAGTTCATGCAGATCAATTATGTTAGCATCAGAGACAGTCTACATTTTTGAAGACAGTTGCTCAAAAAGTAAAGGAGTGTGGATACACCACACAATGTTGAAGAAAAATAGGGAGACAAAGGGGAATCCTACTGGCAAAAATTATTTTTAAAAATTCACTTTTGCTGGAAATATTAAAAAAAAAAAGTCCAATGCCAGAAAGTGGCGGGTTTTCCCCCTAAGGTATTTGGATTTTAACTTCATGGTGTCTTGGTTAACCAATTATATTGTCCTTCAAAGAATGTAGAAAAAGACGTTCCATTAAAATCTAATTTCACCTCTTCCCCCAACCTGCTCCCAATAAAAAGCAGCCAACATTTGATGGGAAGATTTTAGCTAGCATTGCTCCTAAACTTGTTTCTTTCAGTATTGGGGTGACTTTTCTGAAGAAGATCTAGTGGCAAGGGGTTTTTCTTCAGAGATCACAAGCTAAATGTGTAAAGCTGATACAATGTGCATATTCTGTCCAGATAATTTTAGTCTTTGGTGTTGCATGAAGCTCAGAAGGAACTATGTCCCACCTTCTGAAGACTAGAGTGAGCTACTCCAAAATAAACACAGTCATGGAAAACTTGTTGTATGTAACCAGACTTTATCTCCATTAATATTTTCCTTAACATTTCCTTAGCATGTTGTTTTGTGTGACTGGGTTAGTTTTTACTACAGCAGATGGGGTAGCTCAGAAAAAAGGCTGAGGTTGCTTCTTAATTGTCATACCTAGATCTGCCCTCAGGCAGAGTTGGATAATAAGCTACTGGATCTGTTGGAGTATGATCTCTACTAAAAATCCTTTTGTGACAATTGTCAGTAGCATCAGTGAAAAAGACTCAACATTAAAATATTTTTGGTAATGCTCTGCAGGTTTCTCTAGTTTAACAGACCGCACATGACACCTCAAATGGTTTTGTACCACACAAGGGAGAGTGGTAAGGACAGGCAAGATCTTCCATAAGAAATCCATGCAATAAATCTCTTTTTATTGAACTAACATTTGCAGCATTTGACTGCCTCTGTATTCTATCCTGTGACAATGGATAATGTCCAAGTGCTTCACAGGAAGCTGCAAGAAATCCATTATCAGTAATGAGATGCGATTTCCTATGGTTGTTCACTTTTATCAATAGTGAAAAACTGAAGTCAGTGACATGGTGCTGGAATACTGGACTATGAGGTGAATTAAAGTAAAGTTGATTTACAGAGCAACCTAGCCACAGTTCAAGTTTGCCTGCATACATAACCTCCTTGAATGCTACTGCTTTCATTTAGTTTCTTTCCTTAATAAAACAGTACATTCTTTTTCACTATTGTACTCGTGTTTTATTGCCTTTTGACTCACTGCACCTGTCTCTGTTGCCCTCTATTCTAGTTTATGGTGGAATCTTGCTCTACATACAAAAAAGCATAGCCTAAAAAATCCTATCATGGTAAACTTACATTTGTCTCCATTGCACTATTTTTTTGCTGCTCCTTTAGGACTATGCACTGGACTCATTCTGACTTCTTTTGCCCTAAAAATATCTGAATCCAAGCAGCCTGTTTTTCTCATCCAAATTCTTAAAAAATAATTATTTTTAAAGCATTAAATAAAGCAAAAATTTTCTTAGAACACATCTAAATTGCCATAGTACAATCTTCCAATCACATCCTTATGACACCAACATTTTACTTTGTTGTGGTCCAAACCAGAGTGCGTTCGTGTTTGAACTTGTCTGCTTTCAAAACCATGGAAAGGAGGAAGTTCAGTCTTCCAAATTGGCCACATACTTCATGACTTACAAAGCAAGCAGATTTTCTTTAACTGTGAGTGCACTTCTAGAGGTACACACTACTTACAACTCACAGCTGATATATTTTGTAGTTAGAGGTGCAATCATTCATAAGAAAAAAAAAACATAGAGGATTTTCTTATGCTGCCTTATCTTGGTGTTGAATAAGACAATGCTGGGATGAAAACTGCAATGCTAAAGGTAAGCACTGGACAAGGTATGACTGAGATTTTAACCATTTAGAAGTGAAGTCAAAAGTATGCTTTCACAGCAGTTCCTTATCTGCTCTCTGCAAAATATGAAAAAGAAGGCACACAACCTAAAGTTTGCAGACAATGATCGATTTTTGTTTAGAATAGTAGGAAAACGCTGCTTAAGCGTAAGGGAAGAGTATTTGGTTTATTTTCTTCTCATGTGGCCAAGAGTAAAAGGCCAAGTTCAGCACATAGGACAAAATACAGAACAATCTGTATCTGTTTCTACGCTGAGAACTGGAAGCACTTTGTTACACATGGTGTCACAGTGCTACTCTGAAAGCAATACTACACAAGGCACTTTGACATCCACTGCAAATCTCTTTTGCCCTCATCCATTCCAGCTCACATTCTGCAAGGAGGAAGATCTACTTACTTTGCACAGTTCAGAAGGAGCAAAGTTCAAACTTTACAGACAGACTGGTATACTATGTGACCAGCTTATTAAGTTCAGTGATGATTTATTATCAGCTGAGTATTTGGCCAACTGTGTTTGTTCTCTAAACTGCATGACTCTGACATGTCATTTAAACACCAACTAATTTCTTCATTTAAGAAGTGTACCCATCCTTTTTTTTTCTACACAGTTTTATTATATTGAGACATAACCTATTTATGTGCGGATGAATCACTGAATCACTGGATTGAAGTGCAGGCATTGTATTAGAAAACATTTTTCATAAACAATTTGAGCACCAAAACAAGCACCCATTTTATTGAAAAGCTGGTTTTAATACTGATTAAGGCATGGTTCTGTATTCTACTTTCCAGTCAAAATTTGTTGTTGTACTCCCTGTTTTTATTATTATGACATTTTTAGCTGCTGAATTTCAGCAGACATCTAACATTCTACTCATCAAGGTCAACTGGTTCTTCTTGTGTGACATATCAGTTCTTTACACTAGTAACACTATGTTCTTCCTGCTTTCAACAAATTTCCTCACACACTGCTGATACAGCCAATGCCATTAGTAAAAAAGTTAAACAGAATTATGGCAAAAAATCATCTGCTGAGAAACATTATCAGCAAGCTACCTTCAACCTGGCACCTCCATTTAACTGCCTTTTCTTTCTCTCCTTAACGTAGTTCTTTATCCATCATGTACCTGTCCCTTCTTTCAGCTTAATATTTTTCAAGGGGACACTGTATCAAACACATCTCTACCTAAGTGAGCTTTAGCATCTTTTCATTGCCTTCAAACTCAGCTGTCTTGAAAGACTGCTTGAAAAGATACTGGAGAAAGCTTAAGAGAATTGAAAGATCATAGAAAATTTACACACTAGAACTGGCAATTGCAAAGGTATATTCCACCGTGGATGGGAAGCCTGAAACCTTGGGATCACCGTTGAGATCTATCAGTGTCCTCAGCCTTCTGCAACATATAAAGTCATATTTAAGTTTGCAATCTAGAAAAATCCAACCATTCTATGAGCACTTCATAGAATAAAACCAATGACAAAACGTGTGAGGTTACTATTATAGCTTGCATGAAACAGCAAGAAAGAGTGACAGTACTGGTGGCAAGAAAAGTACTGCAAGTGGCATGGTAGTGGTGACAAATGTGTTGAAACAAAAACAAAGTAACAATTTGATTATGAGGAAGAAAGGAATTTCTGAGCATAAGGAAAAAGCCTAACTAGAATGAAAGGAGAATAGGACATCTTTTCAAGGAATAAGTCTGGAAAAAACAGCATGAGTGTGAAACTAGCAGTAAAGGTATAAGTCTTTTAATGTGTCTTTTTAAAGATACATCCGTGCTGAAAAAGCTGTGATCTAGGTTTCAAGAAGCAGAGTCCTATGACCGTGGGTCAGCTAATTGATGTGTTTCTATAATGAAATTTAAAGTAGTCTAACTACTTACTTCTCACTTGAAACACAGGGGTGGTTTTTAGCCTACACTCCATCCTGAGCTGTTGTGACTATGTTTTCACAGTCACAAAGCTATGCTGTATAAGAGTCTGTTGGTACGGTAGCAATTCCTACCTCAGTACAAAGCACTGCTATTTATCTTTATTTCCTTCCATTCCAGACAAGCCTTGCTGGGTGTCACAGGAGCTCTGTGGCAGTAGAAGGGGAAAACAGGTGCAGAACACAGACTTGTATCTGAACTCTTCCAAGCGTCCGGTGCTGCCTTTTTGATTATGACTTGCTGTGACTCATATACTACATTCATTCCAAGATACAGTTAGTCATTGGCTGTGGTATGATCATTGTTTCAGTTCATTATATCTCTAAGTTTAATATCTGCAGGGAGTGTAGGGGGAAGATGCATCAAAATGATCTGGTAAATGTTACAATAAGAAATAAAGAATCAATAGCATGTCTGAGAAATATGTCTGAGAAAGTAAAGCAGTCTCTTTATAGTGCAAAAAACTCTTTAACAGTTAAATTTTGCAAGAGGCTGTCATGGAAATTGAGGCAATAAAAAATTCTACTGTGGTTTAAAACCTGCTATGGAGAATAACAGAGGCTGGAAATCTTTAGTGCTTGAAAGCAACCAAAAGCACTTTCAATCTGCGTAGCTGTCTCTGATTTTGCAGTGATTCCCCTCAAAAGTTTAGTGGCTTCACAATCAAATGTTCCTGTTTTTAAAACCTTTCTTCTTTTAGTGTGAGAAAGTATGCAAGAAACAGGAGAAATGACGAAACAAGTGATACCTCAAAGAAGCTGGTGCAACTAGTTATTCATGAGAGCTGTCAAACACACTGCATAAACCACACTGAAAAAAATGGACCAGTCTTTCCCCCAATCTTTTCAAATTACAGTAATCTTACCATGACAACAATAACCAGCACATTTTTGAAAGACAACTGTGAACTCCTCAACCAACTTTATTTTTTCCTGAGAGAGGATATGTCCATTTTCAAACATAAAAGTGGAATCTGTCAGTGTGTTGGAATGTGCACTCAATGCATTGCAATAGAGCTTGAGAACTTTCTCAGACATGGCTTGAAGTCTTCTGCAACAGTCAAGGAGAGACAATGAGAGATGGCATAATTAGACAGATTTCAGAGGCTAGAGTCAAACTGGAGGACCTCAGTCTAAAAACCTGCTACTGTCAGATGAGTCTCCCAGGTGAAACCTGATCACAATGGATTTGCATTCACTACCAAAATAAAATGGTTCAATCTGGTGCTGTACAGAACTCCCAGCATCTAACTCATCTGTTTTCCACATCAGTGTGACAGACAGCATGTACTCCTGGTTTCCTGAGCTCTGCTCTTTCTGGCTAACAGAAAAAATGATTGCTGTTTTCCAGAGTCAAGTCAATGGTGAAGAACATGACTGAAAATGAGATGTTATTTACAATATATATGTGACCCTTCATTTCATGTCTCTTGTGTGCAATGAAATAGTTAACAGTGCTGACATTTAATTACCTTCCTACAGTTAGCACTGCACCAAGATGATGCACCAATAGCTCACACCTCTTCAGATCACTTGTTCTCTGCAGGCCCACAGAGGATGAGGCTTTTGTTGCACTAGATATCCCCTTTTTTCAGCCACAGCAAGCTGTCAGTTCAGCCTGTAAGATGAGTTTTCACCTTGAGAGATGTAGACGTGCAAGCTGCTGGTTTGTCTCTGAGCCTTTGAGTAGATAAGTGCTGATGTGGATGCCATATATCTGCCTTAATGCACTGGTCATAAACCAACTGGTTATCACAGAGGAAACAGCAGCAAATGACTTTTAGTCAATTTGCAGCATGAAAAGACCATTCCAGAAAACAGTGATGTGGTGAGAGGTCTGAATTAAAACACTTGCAGCACTAAACCTTTTCTCTTTAACAGAATGGAATACTGTGCTGGGTTTTGGCAGGGATAGAGTTAATTTTCTTCATAGTGGTTACTATGGAGCTGGATTTGTGCTGGAAACTGTGTTGACATGACAGGGATGTTTTGAGCAGTGCTTACACAGAGCCAAGGCCTTTCCTGATTCTCACACCACCATTGCGTGGACTGTGGCTCCAAAAGAGCTGGGAGGGAACACAGCCAGGACAGCTGATCCCAGCTGGCCATAGGGATATTCCAGACCATGTGGCATCATGCTCAGCACATAAAACTGGGGGAAGAACAAAGAAGGGATGCTTGGAGCTATGATGTTTTTCTTCCCGAGTCACCATTACACATGATACAGTCCTGCTTTCCTGGATATAGCTGAACACCTACCTGCCCTTGGGATATTTTGTTTTTCTTGTTTGCATAGCTTTTGCTTTACTTATTAACCTATGAGTTTTCTCACCTTTCTGATTCTCTCCTCGTCCTACTGTAGGGGGAGTCTTCGAAAGTGAACCACCGGCTGTGTGGGGCTTTGTTGCCAGCTGGGATTAAACCACAGCTGTTTGTTTAGTTCTCCTGCAGAGCAGACATTCACCCTCTAGGTTTAGTGGAATTCCCAGAGGAAAGGGAAGATTGTGTCTTCCCTCAGAGCCTCTGAGTACATATCCAAAAGCACAGGCTGGAGCAGGCAGCATAAGGACGACAAAGAAAGCTGATCAGGAGACCTTGGCAAAGGGCTTGATCGTAGCAAACCCACAAGAAGTCATGGAAGTGAGGGAAAAGAAGCTCAGATGTGATCATGTAAAAAATGTGCAACCTGACAAGTCAACAAAAGCTAGTGGAGTAGAAATGAGGACTGAGGGAAAGAACCTGTTTTTTTAGGGGCAGAGGGAGCAGGGGAGATTTATTTTCATGTCTTTTACTTACATGAGTAAAGTCAGTCCCCCACAGAACTGTCACTTTCTGGCATATTGATTTATGTTCTAATAAAATATACTTTTAGATACTTAAATGGCTTTTGGTATGATCGTTAGAAAGAGAAAGCAGAATATGGCCAACTTCAGTCCAACATGAGGTCCTAGCAACATCTTCAAACTGGAGGAAATGCTAAGGCTGACCAGGAAGGATAGGATAGGCTAGGGATGACGATAATTTCTATTTAAAGAACTGCCTTTGTGCTTGGGGATCCCATAGCTATTTACATACTAACTTCTGAGAATATATGTTTTTCAGTTGCTTCTGAATATAGCTAACTCTGTGGTAAAAACTAGCAAGTTTTAACATTTCCTGAGATTGTATTTTAGCTTGAAATAGAAACTTCATCAGAAACTTCTATGAAAATGGATGACATTATTCTTCATGGTTTGGAAGTTCCCCATCAAGTATTACCAAGGCTCAGTCCTAATTTGCTTGTGACTCACTTCAAAGTCACTTCAGAAACACGAATTAACCAAATCTTTAAGGATTTTTGGCTGACATATTCTTTTGCAAAAGCATTCAAAAGATCATGTTTCTAGCAACATGTACCCAAAAAAAAAGAAAATCAAGGAAAAAAATGCACTGTAACAATAAGAGGGCAGTAAAGTGAAGACAGTTTAACCTTTTCTATTAATGACACCTCTTTGCAAAAGTAGGAAGCTGCATGGATAAGAACAGCAAGAAGGTTTTTACTAATCAATGTGACATCTGGGGAAAATTTTTGTCTTACTAAAAGACTTCTAAATTAATAAAAAGATACAGGGGACTTCATAAGCTTTCTACAAATTTTCTGTAAACCTAAAATTGTATTTAAACTTGATTCAGCAGATTTTAAGCTTTCTGATGTGCTTTCTTATTTGAAGTGAATGGTACCTGATTCATTCAGAGGAGAATATGACAGAAAGGCATAGCAAAAAGCACCACTTTCACTGTCTCTTTACAGCCCTGAAGCATAAAAACCCATTATGTTGGGGAATTTTGACATTGCAATGAGCTGCTTAGGAGATGCTGAGTTGAAAGACAAGTAAAATGCCACTGCTTTAATATGTAAACGAAAGCGTGCACAGTTCAATATGCACAGCACTGTCATTCTTGCTCAACATTTGCAAACATTATCCAAAAACCCCCAGCTCCAACACACGGGCTGGTTGAGTGCTTAGGTTTGTTTAGTCATTTTCAGCTGAGGTCAGCCATACTCTGCATGACTCGGAGCTCTGAGGCTCTCAGCAATGATAAACTAGGAGAGAAAACACTTTGTTGTCCAGTTCTGAGAGACACTCAGTGAACTCATGCAGAAACGATCACGAGGCAAAAGGCTCCTTTCAGTTCTGCTCCTAGGGAAATCATCTGAGTTTAAAACACACACACCGCAGATTTTCTTGGAATGCCATTAAGGAGAAAAATACTTGTGATTTAAAAACACCTCCAGAGTAATAATGCATCACACAACACTCTTAACAGCTGAAGTGTCTTCACCCAAAGGATAGTTAATGCCCAAAATGAGAAGGCAAAAACCTTTAAAGGAATACATAAAGATTTAAAATGCAGTCAACTGTGTTCATTTTGCAAGTCAGAAATCATTTCCCAAGAAAACAGTCAAATAAAACCAGAAGCAGTTGAGCTGAAATGGTTCATTCACCTAGATTAAGAAGATAATGAGATTTCAGACAATATTATTAAGTAAAACCAACTGTAGTTTTCTCAAAGAGGCTAATAATAATGATTTGACCAATTACTTAAAGTAGATACTCATTAAGACCATTTCTTATAGCATTGTAAATGTTCAAGAACTGGGCTTCCTAATGTGCTGGACAGCAGAAATAATATAATTCCAGATCTGGGTAGGGGGTAGTGAAACCCAACAAAGTCAGATCTTGTACCACAGAGAAAGACTGACAAGGGTTTGACTAATCATGCAAAAACTGAATCTTCTAATTCTTTGCATATTCCAGATGAACTTTCAATTGCTGCTTTAGTGTATTTGCTTGTAAGGTTTGGGGAGGGGTTTAATATTTTTGGAATAACTTGCGAAAAACTTATTTGTCAGCACCAATCAGATTGGTTAACTTTAGTTGTCTGTCTAGATTAATGCAGGTTTTAAAAGTAGTACTCTGATTTCCTCCTCACACACAGCTTTCAGACTGCCACTAAAACCATTGCTCAGCCAAAGGAAACAGCAGCTCATGTTCCTCCAGTGGCATGGAGAAGTGAGAGATCAGTGGTTTACTGTCCCAAAGTTTAATGGCCACCTACTAAGAGGAAATGTGTGAAGTGGTAGATAGAGGTTTATTTGGACTACAGCTATGGGTATTATTCCTATAAACCCATTAATTGCAAAGTTTCATTCACATACATTTTGAAATCTAGGGATTGCTTGCTTTTAATTTCTGCAGAAGCCAAAGGACACAAAAGTCCCATTCCCTCAGCTGCTTTTCGCACTGGATTACAACCTGCACATCAGACTCTTTGTTTCCCTCAGTCTCACAAGTGCCTCCCAAAAGAGGCTGCCTTTGTACATGTAGGCAACAGTAATGCACATATCAGAAAACCCTGAGACATGAGGCAAAATCCTTTCCTCCTGCACAAAGCTCCGCCATGGTTATGTGTGCTTGTGTAATGCCTGAGAGGTGTAGGCAAGGCCTTTGCCCAGGGTTGGATTTCTGATATGAATGCAGAAGTAAAATTTACTTTTTTGGCAGCAACAGTTACAGAGAAAAGCCACTATCATGTGGCCATGATCATGTGGCCAAAAAAAATATTTCTGTATTTTAAGCCCTGTGAGCAACTCACTGGAGGATTTGCTGGTACAAACACAGTCTTTGGATGTGAAACTGCTGAAGACAATGGGCAGGAGTGGGGTCCTCCTCCAGTATCCAGTGTTATCCACTAGGATGATCCTCAGTGGGAAATTTGTATTGCAAGGGTTGGCTGTGACAGGCCCCTGGCTCCACAATCCAGAGCTGTAATAAGAGGTGACAGACAATGTGCAGATGAACGCGGCCAGGGCCTCACACTTGTTTGTACCACTGCAGACATTTCCCTGTGAAGTCCAGACCACAACTCCTGTGCTCCTTCTCATATGTTCTCTTTTTTTCTCCTTAGGGTACAACACAGTGTCAGTGACAGTAGGTGACAGCTTAGTTCTCACCTGCCTTATCAAAGAAAATATGACCATGCTAACATGGACAATAAACTCCAAGGCTGGAGGCCCTTGCATCTTGGTATACAGGAATGATACAAAAATGACACACAGAACAAACTGCAGTGACAACATAAACTGGAAGTTCAAAGCAGATCCGGCTCCTGCCCTTGAGATACAGCCAGTGGGAATAGCCCAGGAGGGAAGTTACAGCTGTGAAGTGGCTTCGAGAGATGGGAATTTCCGCACAACGTACCGCCTGACCGTGCTGGGTAAGGAATGTGCAAAAGTGGAGCTTGTTCTTTTTAAACTAAAGAGGGTAGGGTTAGATTAGATATTAAGAAGATATTCTTAATGGGTAGTGAGGCACTGGAACAGATTGTCCAGAGAAGCTGTAGATGTCCCAGAGTTAAAGGCCAGTCTTGTGGAAGGTGTCCCTTTGCATGGCAAGGTGGTTGGAACTAGAGGATCTTTAAGGTCCCTTCCAAGCCAAGCCATTCTGTGATTCTATGATTCTTGCTGGGATAAACTCATACATTTCACTGGGAGTATCTCTGTGTCTCCTTTCTCCTTATTTCCCATAACTCTTCTCCCTTCTGCTGTTCCCTTTTTCCACTGTCTAGTTAGAAATGCCAGGTGTGAAGCAA
This sequence comes from Trochalopteron elliotii, assembly GCA_024734555.1. Taxonomy (NCBI): domain Eukaryota; kingdom Metazoa; phylum Chordata; class Aves; order Passeriformes; family Leiothrichidae; genus Trochalopteron; species Trochalopteron elliotii. The sequence goes on from JANPWX010000073.1 coordinate 3,487,401, forward strand.
GTTCCCATGTACACACAGAGGATATGAATGGCTGTGTTAAGGCTCAACAGGATGGAGGAGGGTTGTGCAAAAGGGAAAAAGGGAGCTGTTCTTTGTCCCTTGTGTTTTGGGCCCACGTTGCTGCAATGGAATGGGATGGGATAGCCCCTCCAAATATATCCTCTTTTCACTGGGCTCATTTTGGGTGGAGAACAAGAAGAGCCCAGCCCAGCTGTGCCAGACTAACTCCATGCTCTCCCCTGGCTGGTGCTTTGCAGCCCCGCCGAGGCCGAGGCTGTACTGTGATGAGCAGGGCAGCCCCGTGTGCGAGGCAGCGGCGGGGAAGCCGCCGGCTCAGCTCTCCTGGGTCCCAGAGAGCAGCTCCAGAGCAGAGGAGAAGGGCCACGACAACGGGACAGTGACTGTTCTCAGCAAGTTCACAGCTGATAGCACCAATGGAACCAATGTGACCACCTGCATGATGTCCCACCCAACTGGGAACTGGAGCCAGTCCATAGCCAGCTGTCCCTCAGGTGAGTTTCCCTTTGTGTGTTTCATGTTCAGAGCCCTGTTCAGCTTTGTCAGCCCTTGTTCCTCCTAGGAAGGAAAGTCTCAAAGATATAGAAACCTTCAGTGAAGTCCTGCAAAGACAAGAGTATCATCCCCGTGTACCTTTGCTCAGAAACATCACCTGCTTTTTTGTGTTCTGGACTCTATTTCCTAATGCTTTGTTCCCTAAAAGGGATACATATAAGTGTGGTAGTATTCTTTTGGTAGTGGAAATGCTTTTGGAAACAGAGAGAAAGCAGTCATGATCTTTATGTTCAAATAGTCACTTGGAATGAGAATATTAGGACTTTTTTTTTTAATGCAGATTTTAATGTCATGGTAAGAGAGACAGAGAGCCAAGTCTTGAGTGGCTAGCAGAAAAAAATACATTCCTTCATTCTAAGTTGTGAATGTCTGACACTGTATGACCCTTGGGTTCTGGTCTTAGGTTTTCTTGTTGCTTTTGAGAATATATATGACTACTGAGAAATGCTGATTCCTTGAGAGAAACTCAGGTGTGGCTTAGTGAAAATATGAGTGACCACTGTGAGATTTGTGGAATCTTCTTTTGCCTCTGACACAGACTCCATTTGTGTTTCTCAGCAAAGTTTCATTACTAACCTTCCCGTCTGCTGGAGGACATTCTATTTGTTTTACAAGCATGCTGAAAATGCATGTATGCATTAAAGCAACTTTAATTTTCTACTGAAATGATACAGAAACTGAGAAAATAAACTGAGACTGTCTCTTTATGTTTAGAGAAAACCAACTTTCTCCTGTATGCCTGCATCATTGCTTGTGTTCTGGTCATTATCACCTTGTTGGCTGTCATTTACTATTTCAAGCTCCGCAGTGATAGGTATGTATGTATGCTAAGGTGCAAAGGAAAAAATTTTCTAGTGCTAGAAGAAATTTTAAAGTACTCTTTGTGTCTTGAAATCATATGATTCTGCCAGTCTGTGCTGCTGCAAATAACCAAATTATCTACATCAAATATTTCTGTACTGCAGACACTGTGCACTGTGCAATGCACACATCTTCACAGAATAATGCCTCTGAGTAAAACATAAAAGGGAAGAAGTTGGCCCTGATTGCATTGCTTCCTAAAGGAGAACACTTTATTTTGATAGGAATCTGTGAGAGTAAATCTTCTTCAGATACTGTGATAGTCTGCCAGTATCTCTCTTGGTTAGATCAGGGCATTGGTTCTGTGCCTAATAAGTTCCACTAAATGCCAGAGGACTGAGCAATGCCAGCCTGCCATGTGAACAGAAGGGACAGCAGATTGTATCTGTATTTATTAAAAAATTCCTTGAGTGAAACTGGGCTCTAGTCCCTTTAGGATTTCCTATGAAGAAAAAAAAGTAGTTCTGAGGAAAAACCGCAGAAATAATTTGTGCAGTGGAAGGCTGAATTAGCACCTGTACTGAAAAACTTCAGTTAGGTTCCTCATTTGCCTGTTCCAAACTGTATTTCTCTCAGGCCTCTTCCCTCAGAGGTGAAGAGTTAGTTCAATACAATTTCACTAACTGCAAAATGTATATCCTTATAGAGGGTTTTGATTCTAATCTCTTTCCATTTTATGTATAAGCTCCCACAAACATAAGAAAAGACCTCTTAAGAAAGGTAGGGTGAAATTTCAGGATCAAAAGTCAGGGAAAGAGAGACATGAAAAGGTTTTACTCTTGAAGACAAGAAAAAGAAATGTTTCATAAGCTTTTGATCAAAGAAACCAAGCTGTAGTCTAGCCAAACATGTTTTAATACTTGTTTTCTTTTTCACAGACCATGCCACAAAACCAAGCCTCCTGCAATTGCTCCTATACATTCCCAACAGGTAAGGAGAATGATACAAATTAGACCATCACCAAATCATGGAAACATGATCCATGAAGGGAACACATTAGATTTTTACTCTCAGCTTTCAGCAGGTGCTACTATGTCTGATATATTTACTCTTAGCTCTTTATGGGACAGAACAAAGCTTATATTCACCATAACTTTGACTTGGAGCAAACACTAGAGGTGTGTTCCAACAGGAAATACTCAGCTACTGCCATCCTTTAATTTTAACAAGGAGTGAGTCCCACCACATTTCCCATGTATCAGATACTCTGACCACAATTGCTCTCCAAATAATAATTAGGAAGGGAGTCAATAGCATGGGTTGGGGGATATTAAGAAAACTATTAGTGAACAAGAAGATTAAGCAACAGGGTTAACAGACACCAAGAGAAAAGAATATCCCTTTTGGTGTCCAGAATGATAATGTGTGAGTTTTGAAGGCCACTCTTTATCTTGCATGGTCAATCCACAATCAAAGAAACAATCATACTCAAGACAATGGAAGGAGAGCTGAGCTGCAAACTGGGAGATATTATTTGATTCCTTATGTTGTTAGAAGCTTCCTGTGTAGCTGAGCAATTCACTTGTAAGCTTTGTCACTGCTCTCTGCTGCCAAATCCAAATAAAAGCATCTCTACGCAGACAAGGTGTGTTACGATTATATTGTATCTGTGCACCCACAGTATACACTAGACTCAAATTCTGTCATCAACTTAAAAAGATGGTTCAGTTTCTGAAGAGACTTAGTCAGTTCTAGTTATTAGTATTCCTGCTGTTCTGCTGGCCTCCCTCCAAGCTGTTGTAGATAGACACACTTGCATTAATGTTAAATAATGGTTTAAGTACCAGCGTTCTTGCTGTCATGTCACAGGACTTCTATTAGCATGTCTGGAGACTGAAACTGCAGACTGATGAGGAATAAATCAAGGTCAAGACTCCAGCATATTATTTGTTCTTTCTAGGGAATTAGACCCTAATAAAATTTTTTTTCAGACCAACCAAAGTGGAGTAGAAGAGAAGATAAAGGAGGCAAGTGAAACAATACCTCAGCTTCACCCTCCAAATCTTTGACAGAAGCAGCAATCCATGTTCCTTGGTAGAAAAAGAAATAGAGGAGTTTTTTTTCTTTAGTTGAAGAAGAGTAAATATGAGAGCACTGTTTCCCAGTTCTTTTCTTCAGTCCAGATGAAAGATTTGCAGAGTCTTGCCAAGCTAAACTCCTCCTTGTATTCACAGTTTTTGGTTTTGTTTTGCTAGGATGACACGATGGAAGTGGAACCTTATACTACTTATGTGCAGAAGGAAAATGTAATTTACAACTCAATGTTGGATCTGACAGTGGGGCAGAACCTTCCACAAGAGCTGTGTCGAGAAACATGAATGATTCAACACCAGAAAAGGAAAGAGATACTTTATAGAAGACTGGTTATAGAAAGAAACTTCTCAGAGGATTTCTTCAGATTTTGGGGCAGCCTAGATCACTAGGTCTGCTCAAACACCTCTGCTTGCCGATGAGTCCACAGTTCTTTTTTTCCCCATTTTTCTTTCTTCCTTGGGAAAATGTGTTACTCCTTGGGAAGATGTGACTGACCACACACCACAGATTTTCCTGGAAAAGAAGTTGTGACCAGTCTTCCCTTTGCTGTTCTTGCCTTGGAGATCCTAGTTTTTTCAGTCACTTGTAGTTGTTACTTCGATGCACTTGACACTATGATGCACATATTTGGGAGACCAGAGGAGTGTTCTGTCTGAACTAAAACAAAACACTCTTCCACCAACAGCCACTTTTTTCTAATACATGTTAGTAACACATGATCTGGGTACTGATCATCACTGAATACCTCAAATAGCAGAAGGCAGGGAAGACTTAGTTATGAAAATTGAAATAAGGGATAAATTTAGAAGGTCATCCACTAAGAAGGAGACTGTACTAGCATGACTATTTCACTTGTCAGGTTCATATCCAGTATTTCGAGATGCCATTATGGAATGTCATCCAGAAGAATCTGGACAAGGTTGCTAAGAGGGCCAATGGGAATCTCATGAGATTTAACAAGACCAAGTGCAAGGTGCTGCACCTGGGTTGGGACAACCCTTGGTATCAGTATAGGCTGGGGTTGAACAGCTTGAGAGCAGCCCTGAGGAGAAGGACTTGGGGCGGATGAGAGGCTGGCCATGATCCAGCAAAGTGCACTTGCATTCCAGAAAACCAATTGTATCTGGGCTGCATCCAAAACAGCATGGCCAGCAGGGAAAGGAGGGGATTCTGCTCCCCTACTCTGCTCTTGTGAGACCCCACCTGCAGTGCTGCACCCAGCTCTGGGGTCCCCAGCACAAGCAGGACATCGACATGTTGGCGTAGATCCAGAGGAGGCCATCAAGGCCATTAGAGGGATGGAGCATCTCTCCTATAAGGAAAGGCTGAGAGAGTTGGGATTTTTCAGCCTGGAAAAGAGAAGGCTTTGGGATGACTGAATTGTGGCCTTCCAGTACCTGGAGAGAACCTGCAAGACAGAGAGAGAAGGACTTTTACAAGAGCATGCAGTGACAGGGCAGTGGGGATGGATTCACAGTGAAAGAGAGTAGGTTTAAATTAGATATTAGGAGGAAAATATTTTCTTTCAGAGTGGTGAGACACTGGAGCAGGTTGCCCAGAGAAGCTATGGATGTCCCATCCCTGGCAGTATTCAAGAACAAGTTGGATGGAGCTCTGAGCAACCTGCTCTAGAAAAAGGTGACCTTGCCAGTGCCGGCAGGGTGGACCTTGATGATCTTTAAGGTCTCTTCCAACCCAAACCACTCTATGATTTTGTGATTTCCACTAAATATATTCATTCTGTGTTTCAGATCACTGATACGATTATTTTTCTCTAAGATTCTATGAAGATAAGGCATTCCTCTCTTTCTTAAGAGTATAAGCATTAAGATACTGTAAAATACTCAAAACACATAGGCTACTTTTACCAAAAACAAACATAAAATATTTCACAACACCAAACAAGTACAAATATACCATCTATAAATGTGCAATAATGTACAAAAAGGATAAATGCTTGCTAATTGTAGTCATATTTATTTTAACCACCACAATTGAAGTTTTTTTAATTTGTATGTCTAGATATTTTACTGATATTCTTTTCAATGTACTTGCAAGTTCACTTTTTTGTATGTAAATTAGCTTATGTATCTTATTGTACCTAATTTTGAAGGTGACTTATTCACACCTTCACAAAATATCCTTTGGGAATAAGTAAAATAAATTGTCCTCTATATAGTAGCAGTTCTCAAATTTTTTTGATTGATGCCTTTCTAGCTAAAGTATGAACTAACTTTACAGTAAGAGTAAAGAAATATATTTATAAACCTCTGTTGACTAGCTCTTATTTAAAAGTCTGACTGGGTACTTGGTCTGATTGCAACATCAGAAGAACCTGATTTTTCCTTTACATTTAGAAATGTCTTTTGACACACATTGTTAGAGTTTTCTTTTGAGCTAAACTCCTAAAGGCTGTGACACAGTGCTTGGAAAACAGACTTCTAAACTGATTGCAGTTCCTAAATGTATTACTCACGTAAACTGATACAGATGGTTATTTACTCTCACTCTACCAGATATGAACCAGCCACTCTTGCCCAGGTGCTCTCTGCACACAAGTATTGCTCTTCTCCATTTCTGCATGTCATTTTAGAGTGAAAGGGATCAAAACTGAATATCAAGCAGCTACAAACAACTTTTAAAGGAACTTCAGTTTCCAGTGGCTGACCAAGGAAGAGAGCTGGCTGACACAGGCATCATCCTCTGAAATTCCTCACTTAAAATAGGTGTTATACTGACCAGTGGGTTTTTTTCCCCACTCAAAAATAGAGTGCCATCCCTTTTTGAGACTCTTTTCCTGTGGACTGAAAAGTGTTTTATGTTGTTCAGTGTTCATAAATGGGGTTCATCAGCTCTTGAAGGTAGATTGTTGCCAGTTTATAAGCAATATATATTATATTTACAGAAGTGTATCACCTGCTGACCCAATATCTAGCTGTAGGGGTTTATGATCCTTCACAGGTCTGTCACACTGGACTAAATCACATAAGTTCCAGACCTGGACATTGCTATGTTGCTAATTGTTTGATTATTTTCTTAGTCCTTTACTTTGTTCCACATTCAGACCTACTATGGGCAGAAAACAAGAATTTTATTTTGTGACTGTGATAAATAATATTGAATTAAGAGTCTTTGTATACACACATGCACAGGTATGCTGTTGATCCCCAGCAGCACAGAATTTCAAAGCAGAGAGTCCCTTTGTGCACTCCTCTTTCTTCCTCAGGGTGCTTGCTGCTCCTCTCTGCACTGTGCTGCTGTTGTGGTGCAGACATCCTCCTCACAAAACTGCTGTGTTGGCTGTTTCTCAGCAGTCGAGCCAGCCTGCCCTCTAAACTCCCCAGCATGGTGCAAAGTCACAGGAAGAAAGTCAGCAGCTTTTCAGCTCATCCCGTACAGAAAGGTTTTGGCTTTAACCACATTCACCAATGCTGTATCTCGTGCTGCAACATTTAATTTTGGTAAATTTGCATCTTGCACTTTTACTGCTGTATTTTATCTTCACATGCATGTTTCAGTCTCCTGACAGTTTATAACTGCCATTCCTGCTCTAAACAAGCAGTTGCTAATCACAGTTATCTTATGACTGTAGACAGTCCCGAGCACCCAGCTCACATGCACAGCACGTCAGCCGATTCTCTGCTGCTGTTCTTCCAAAGAGTAGCTGCTCACCTATTCTTTAGGATGGTAATAGTGTACTAAAAAATGGATGCACCACAAATCCTGAGGCTGAACATAGCTTCTATACATGCATCAATTTCTGGGTGTCTCTCTGGAATCTCTTTCACGGGAATGAGGTCAAGCCTTTCATCACCGTGACGACAACACGTAAGATTTGGTTAGATTGCAAATATCAGCAGAAAGGTCATTATATCCTCACTTACCTGCTTCAAACAGCTTTCCTAATAATAGAATCCAGTAAAAGTGGTGTTTCAGACATTACCTAGTCTCTGCATCCCAACAACTTGCAGGATTTACAACTACATTCTTCTTCCAGTATCACCTACTTATATTTGATGGTTTACTACTTACAGCCTAGTTTGTAACCCTGCTGTCCATCATAACCCTTTGGTTCAGTGTGTGACTGCTGAAGTACTGCTCAGCTTACTTTCATTTATGAATTACAATAACCTGAGGATCTTCTGTGTTTATCCTCTTGGCTACAGAAATTTAAGTTTTCCTGTTAGAGATAGGTGACTTTCACATGAGCATTCTCCCTCTAGCTGTAGCAGAGATTTCTCCACACAAATCTAAAGAATAAGTGTACTTATACAAATCTGGAGAATGAGTGTATTGGCAAGTGAATTTTAAATAATCTTTTTTCAAAACCCCCAATTTAATAAAATAAAATCTAAAAAATCTAAAATCTCTAGCAGAATAAAAACTGATTCATATTTAATTGGTAGGAAAAGAAAACTGTACCCTACATTTAGTAACAGCTAGAAAGAAAGATAAAAAAATACATTTGCACAGAAGTGATGCAGTCAGATCAAAACCTATTCACAGAAAATACTAAGAGAAGAATATTCACTACTAAATATATTTTATAATTAATATGTAAGAAAGGCTAGCCTTTTCTCTTTTGCATTCACCATTGAGAATTTTTTTCTCTCTGATGGACTAAAGATGACAGCTATTTTTGACCATGTGTTAAGTTTAAAAATAATTCACCTCATGGTTTTTGTCCTTTACCTCAGATAGCACGGTCCTCAATCAGGAAACCGCATAAACATCCAGAAAGGTACATCACCACTTCTATTCAATATCTTTGCTAAACCTCTCCAATGACATCTGCTCAATAGCAATTACATTCTCAAGGGTGTGGCCATACTGGAATTATTGCTAAATACATAAAGATTGTCTTGTAACTTCCTTGTGGCCCCCATCATCTGTCTCTGTCAGCACTAGCCTTCAACATGTGCTTAAAACTTTAAGCATTACAAGGCAGATGATATCTTGAAGTTCGGAGTTTGCAAAGCACCTTGAATAAAGAGATCCTAATCCAAAACTAGGGATCCACCACCTTTTAAAAATACAAATTATAAACAGAATATGGAAACCAAACTGGAAAGGAAGCTTGTTTCCTAAGTATTGAGATTTATACTAGCCAATTCACTCCAGGAGATACTGCTTGCATAAAAGCTTCCTTGCTCATCAGTACACAGGAACTTCTCCGTTAAAAAAATCTGAGAATCACACCTGCTTTTGTTCACAGTATCACAGGAACTACATGCAACTGCTAATGCTATGTAGTAATATTCCAGCCTGAGTCATCAAACTCATAACACTGCATTTTGCTCTGCCAATTTTCCTTTTTTGTAAGTGCATATTATTATTACACCATCTACCAGTCCTGCTGTTCTTCACATTTATTCACTGAACTCCAGCAGTTATTATGTAGGTGTTAGCGTTACCAACCAGCAGCTGCAAAACACTGGTACACAGAGAAGCTCAAAGTGAGGAGATGCACACAGTCAGCTCTACTCTGATAGCATCAACATGCTTGTTGCAGAGTAGTTGAGACTGACTTGTAAAATGACTGTAGGAGTATAACTATTGAAAAGTTATTTTCATGGCCTATTTTAGCTTCAGTTATCTTGATCTTTAGCCTCCCACAGCTGTTCAGTAAGGCAGAAAGTGATATGTCACTGTGGTAAATTGTAGGAGAGAGAGGAAAAAGGGACTTCACAGCTTTGCTGCATGAAGTTATAAATTTGTTTATTCTTTATGAAAGATTATAAGGTTTTTTACTTTACCTCAAAGCCTTTCAGACACATATTTTTTTCCTAGTTTAGTATTTTCAGGTATACTTCATACACTTCAGTATATTCCATCCCGGCTATAAGAAATATTCTGGCTATATCCAAATGAAAACAGTAATTCAGGAACAGATTATGACCACTAGATGACAGTTTTACCTCACCCTATGAAAAACACTGCCACAGAGAAGCATTAGTTCTCTACATACTTTCTTATTAGATTTGGGATAGTGACTAATTTTCCTACATTTCCTACATTTTCCTACAAAGAGCTTCATTTGTGGCAGAATGTTCTCACAAAAAGAAAAAAAAGTCATTTTCTTGTGCGTAACAACATTGAGAAATAAGGCAATTCAAAGGAAAAACAACAAAAATAACATACTATCCACCAAGAAACTAATTCAGAAATCATTGGAGATTTCTCCATGATATACACAGCACTCAAATGCTCAGTGGTAAGTAGGTTCTGAAAGTACAGAGAAGAGAATAGGGAAAAATCAGTGGGATCTCTAGGGCTGGCATTGTAACAGGCAAATGAGGGAGTGATTAATGAGAATTCAAAGGCCTGCAGGTAGGAACAGGAGTTCCCTTCCTTTTTCAGCCCTCCGGCTTCACAGCGGCTCATTCTCCTCCTCTCTATTTTAAGTATCAAAATCTCTCAGCTGCCTGGGGTCCCCAGAGGAGCTGATTCCTCCCTGCAGACCCCACTGTCTCCATACTTCCTTGGCTTCTGTTTCAAGGCACGAAGTAGGTGTGTGTGAGGTCCCAACAGGGAACCAGAAAAGGACCAGCATGTCTGGGCTAATTAATCCTCTTGCTGGGTAGGTCCAAATCCACGGATTTGCAGTAGAAACCTTAGGAGACATTCCATGCCTTCAGTAAAATTCATCCCCTCAGTTCCACAGATCCCTGACCTCAGTATGAGTAACAGCAGATCAGACCATCTGGTCCAGTGATTACCCTGGTCCCCATAGTCCAGAAAAAATAAACTTCTGAAGTCCGCTTTGTCCAAATTTCCTACTCCTCTCCCTTGCACGTCCCTCACCTGTAAACCACAGAGTCACACAGTGCTTGAAAGGTGGGATCTCTTAGGGTATCCATTGACATCACATGAGAGTTGTTATCAAGTTATCAAGTTGTTATCAAGCTTAATCTTCAGTTTGGGCAGAGGAAAAGGAAATAGATGAAAGGTCACTGCATACCAGCCCAACAGGTAACTGTGATCAAAATCCAATGGAAAACTCAATGGAAAAAGCACACAGTGGTAACTTTTGGCTTCCATTAAGGGTTCAGCTGGGAAGAACCATGTAAACAAGGAGAATTGATTAAATGGCCTTTGCATTGGCCATCTGCTATGAGGAGCCTTTCTGTCTTAAGGCAATCCTATGAAAGTGGCCAAGAATTTCTCATCAGGGGAAACATACACACCCCTCATGAACATTTATTTCACAGCTCTTTGTCTCTTTCCCTGCACTCTTGTGGCTCTCTCACAGTGAGAACCAGGGACCAAATACTATTAAAAATTTGCATCCCATCACAGTCACACACCTTAATTCCCTTCACATTTCTAGTGAATGACCACTTCATATCCTCAGTTCAACCTGCCCCTCTCAGCACTCAGACCTCTCAGTACTGAAATGCTGATAAAAACATTGAATGCCGCCAACAAGAGGTTCCTGTGTCGTCACATTACAGACACACTGCAGATGTCTGATGACTGGCACACTGGCTTATATAATGTGAAAAGCTGTTTTTCCAAACAGGAAGCAAACAGATGTCTGGGCATGGACTTGTGTGATCCATCATGCTGCTTGGCATGCCGTTTCAGGAAAGGGAAGTGGGTGGGTGTGAGGCTCCAGCAAAGAACAGGGACATCTGGCTAGTCCTGGTAAAAGGTGGGACCAGCATAGATCTGCAGGAGAAACTCAGGGGAGGTTATATGGATGTGGTTTATAGATGCATGACTGAAGTACCATGCTTTTTAGAAGTGTTTACCACTGGTTGGGTGAAGTACAGCTGCCTCTTTCCAGCTCCAGAACCTTTCTTTGAGGAAAGCAACTCAGCACATTACAAATCTGCTATCAAGGTGAAATCTGATTTGGGAAATATCCAAACCAAGATGCTGCTGTAAATGTAGGAACTGCCACTACAGCAGAGCAGTATGGGAGGTGACAAAAAGATGGTTCTTTAAAAAACATAATTTCCTTTACCTTGTTAATCCAATAAGGCCCATGTTAGTAGGCAGTCATGCCTCTCTGAGTTTAGTGTCAGAATTTCAAGAGCAGTCCAGAATATTGTAGCAGACAAATAAAATTTCCTTGCCTGTCATTAAATACTTCCTAGCCAAAGATCTTGCAGCACTTCACCATTACTTCTAAATGAAACTTTATTAATCTGCTTTGAATTATCATCAGTATTTTAAAATTAAAGTCAAAATATCATCAATATTTTCAATAGACAAGAATATAAAGGGAAAGAAGGATTCAGTGATTTCCACGCAATCACCAAGAACCACATTTTGCCTACTTAAAAATCAGAACAGATCAACTGCAGGAGTAATTAAAAAAAATAAAATTAGCATGTTTTAATCTTCCTTAAAAAAAAAAAAGCTTTATATGTAATACTTTATATGTAATACTTTAATAATCAAGAGCTAATTTCTTCACCTCTAAAAGCCTTGTTTTTTTCCCTCAGGTAAAAGGGTAATGATACAGATCTATTTTGTGAAGTGCATTGTCTTCTACTTATGACAGATATTGTGTTAAAACTAAGTATTGCTTTTATCATCAAAGCACAGCCACCTCTGAGCCTGAACACAGAAAGCGCAGGAAACTGCAAATTTATTTAAGAGTCACAGAATAGAAAGTGAAAATTGTGTCATCAAACTGAAACTGGCAAATCAAGTTTAGATGGGCAAGCTGCCCTTGAGTCCTTAACATTTCCACCATGTCATAGAAGTGTATAATACCCTTACAGAGAGTAACATTGAGCCTTTAAGGGAGAGAGTTTTAATGTCTTTTGGTATTTGATTTAAGATGTCACTAAGCAGCAAATAAATCACTGTCTTTTGTTTATTTGTTAGGCAATGCTTTCCACAGGACACTGGGTTTTGTTTGCTTGTTTGTTTTCCCATGGTCTCCTCACTTCACACTGACCAGTGCCCAGCAGTGGTTTATAGCTGCACAAGCTGAGGAGCTCCCGCCCCGGAGTGGAAAGGTTACACAAGACTCAGCCACTAACACTCCCATGGCTCAAAACCTACAAACACTGCCACGTGTGTGTGGGGGTGGGAGTGTGGATTTCAAAAGAACTAGGAAAAAACCCTGAAAAACCAATGTACAGTATTGAGACTTTGGTTGTTCATCATCTGCTTTCACTTACTATTTCAGGCTCTATTGCACCAGCCGAAAGTAAACACTTATTTTTTCCTTTTTCTATTTGTAAGCACACAACAGGACACAGACAATCACTTAGATGGCCACATGACAGTGAAAGAGAGATTTAGGGAGCTAAAATACAGTAGGACAACCTTGAGGAATTTTAGGTATTATTCCAGGTAGATATATGCTCTCCTCGGTTTACTCCTCACATACCATCAGAAGGAAAAGTAGTTCTAGAAATGAAAAAGTTACTCTTGGGGGAGTAAAGAGGAAAGAAAGTTCGTAAAAATTTCCATGGTGATTTTTCAGCCTATAACCAGATTCCATGCAGCTTATTCATCCCATAAAGGGGGCAAATTTCAAGTCACATACAGTCCAACAGATGATCACTTAAATACTTTTAATGAAGGAGGATTGTATTTCCCATGCCCTGGCTAAAGATTAAAAGAAAACTATTATGGCTGGAAGTGGACACCAAAACTTTTTTTGATGCCAGCACTTTTTTCAGACTTTCATCCAAAACATACTTAATTTGGCAGCCTACAGAGGGCTGTGAAATCATAAAGAGCCACTGTCCAGTTCTTACCTCTGTAGAACAGTGGACCAGATCTAATCCTTGCAAATTGCAGCTGTTTTGATCAAAACTTTTTCACCAAACTAGACACTCTTTTCTTTTTTTCCCCCTGATTTTCTGTTTTCGTGTTGTTGTCTGGACCCGGAGGGGCTCAGATCACACATGTTTTCCCAAAACTTTTGAGACTATTCTCTTACCTGGTTTTTAGCCACCTAAAAAAAAAAATCCCCACCTAAGAGATGGGGATTGCCGGGAAGGACGAGGTGGAAATGTCTTGTACTGAAAAAGGACTGAATGAATGGCACAAAGGGTGATGAGGCCTTGCCTTTATGCTTCTGGTTCAAATCTGATGTGACTGATGATTCCTAACTGCTTTGTTTATTTTTGTAATGTCTAGGGACTAATCAAGATGGACAAAGCTGTAGACAGTCCTTGACCTAAGGAACTTATAAGTTAAACAGACACACCAACATGACAGAACAGGATGTTATCAGTGATGTTGGAAAGCATGTGCAATTGTGGCAGCATATTTCATACTTTAATGCCCAGTCACACCTTCCTGGATCAAAGAGAAAATTTTCCAAAAGGATGTGAGATACACAAATGCATAGAGGAAGCTCACCTTAAATTACTGACTCTGTGAGGGGATAAACTCCTCACTGAGAGTTTCCATTTCCCTTGCAGCCTCCTGTAGAAACAAATGCTGGATCTTGTGCCATTGAAATCAATAGTGCATTTTCCATTTAAAAGCTCAAAGCAAAAAAAACAAACTGTGTTGTTATGATGACTTTTATCAGGCAGGCATCAAGGCAGTTAAGTCAAAGGCATGTTAGCCTCACTGTATCCCTGTTGAGGACCGGGGAAAGCAGACAGCAGATAACATTTAAAGCATGAAAGATGGGACAGAAATTATCTACAGATACACAATAATTTGGAATTAGATTGATAGGATAGAATTCATGGTCTGTCCCATCATCTTGAGCAAGACTGATCAATAGACTGTGTATTGTCAGAAATCTAATAATTGCAGGTACAGTGAGATGGAGCAGAACCCATATGTAAACTTAAATAGAATAATTCCTTCAATAGTAATCCTCTGATCTTTGAGTGCATTAAATTCTTCCTTTGAAATTGTGTTGCAGTAGTGGGAGTGATTTAGCATAGAGAAGACTGTGCAGAAGTTACATATATGAAGATAACAAGTGAATTTCAGTTCTAGGGAGACGTATGACACTTTTTCTGGCATCATATTCAAATTTTAATGCTCTATGAAGTCAAATTTTAGTCACTATGGTCTGCTAGGTGTTAAAAGATGATGCTGTAATGCATGTATGAGTTCTATTCCCCTTTGATCTGCAATTTAAAAAACCCCATGTGTCAGTAATGTGAGAATTTGATCTCACGAGAGAATTGAAGGGCAGATAAGCTAAAACCTAAAACAAGTAAATAATGTTCTTTGGGGAATAATATCTGGCAGTTTACTAAGGAAATTCACAAGTATAAATATTTACAATAGGAGGTACACAGATTTCTCATAATATTATAGCTGATTCCAATTTGGAATACATGCTGTTTTGCTTAAGTTTATTCCATTTGCTTTTGAAATCTGATACACACTCTACATATAAACTTTACCATTTGCTCATCCTTTTTGTCCCAATGCCTGCTCTATTATTTTTCTAGAGTTTGTCTTTTATTGGAAGCTTCATGTGCTTTTAAATTTAACCAAAAGATTGCCTTGATAAAAAGCAGATATTTAAATTGATATTTATAGAACAGATTTGTGCTGTGTATATACTGTATGTATTTATATTTATATTATGTATTTATAGATATATGTATGTAGCACTACTATTATTTAATGTTGTTTATGCATTACTAGTATATTTAGAGATTCTAGTGAAAACCACTGATAGTTTCCCACCTGAACAGTCAAAACAGGTACAGTGAGGAAGAAAATAACTCCAAGTCTTCATGATACATGTATACTTTCAATCTGTTTTACCTCAAGCCTTTCATTCATCTCATAAAGAATTCTCAAATTAAACAACAGTGAGTCTTATACCCACCATTAAAAAAATAAACAAACAAACGTTATGTAATAAACAGGGCCCAAAGAATGAAACCATTGTCAGCACAGAGTGACACATCTGCATTAGGAGCATGCAACAGCCCTGCCACCCATGCAAGGATGATCACAGTTAAAATAAGCTGTGAGCATCTAGCTGGGGCTGGGCAGACTCAGACTATGCAGAGATTCCCATCAGCTTTTAAATATGCAGATGGTGTCTAGGCCTTCTCTAATAAGCCTCAGAAGACACTCAGAAGTGTCACTTTGAAGTGTCTACTCAGTGCCTTCTGCCACAGCTGCAGGTATCTTCCAGGGTCACTGTTGTGTCAGTCCACTGTACTTGATACCAGCTACCCAGGAGATGTATGGACAGCTCTGCCTTGAAAGCTCAGCCCTCAGAGATTTGATGCAGGCATAGATCTGGAGGCCAAACACCATCAATGTAGCAACAGTTGAACTAGGCATTCAGAAACCAGAAATGTGTTCTTGGTCCTGCCCTCTTTTATTTGAACTAATATAACTGTTTGATTGGACAGATCCCTAGATTGTTGCCAAAGGATTGAAATAAGGTCTTGTTACCCACTGAAGTCTCAGAGATCCAGGAATAGAAGGAAAACTTGTGATTCTCTTACAGACAGGGGATGACTTTGCTTTCAACAATCTATCTATTCAGGCCAGGCAGATTCTGCTCCACAGGAACTATCTAAAAGAATGGATTGCAGAGGCAAGCACAACCAGGCAACAGAATCCCAAGGATTTAGTCTTATGGGACTAAGTAATGATCAGCAGTCAAGTAGCTCCAAGGTATGGATTTTAGATTTAGAGCAAAGATCTGACAGCCCTTATCCAGCTTTGCTGAGAAGGGGAATGTATATGATAATACCACTTTGTGATGCACTACATATGAGTGAAGCAGCTCCCACCATAGCAGGTTTTCCTGTGTGACTGCAGCCAGGAGGCACTTTGATCACAGTGACAGCAGCCAGTGTAACAGTCCTACTCAGAAATTACATTCCCAGCCACTGTCTCTAGTGTGCCTCATCCAGCTGGCTGACCAGCCTCTGGTTTGAGAGCATTCACAGCAGTTCAGAGTGAGTGTGGACACAGGACACAGCACATTGCTCCTATCGTGTTTCTGACATTTTACTTTGTTTCTGCAGAAGTAATTCATGGGCTGTTTACAGCAGCAGTGGTTAAGGAATGACCTCAGCAGCAAGCTTAGGAATGACCCTCTCCTGTGGCAAAAGAAAGCTGCTGTACAGTCATACCACTGACTAATTAAAGCTAATTAAAGCCAACAGAAACCTTCATCTGAAGGGAAAATGGAAACAAATGGAGAGTCAGGGACATGCAACACATGAAACAACGTCCATGAATGATGAAAACCATGAAATGATGAAACCACGAACAGTGGTTTTGAGAGGAAGAGAGATGTCTGTATGTTAAAATGTCTCTTGGAAGCCAAATCAGAACATGGCTCCAAATTCTCTATCTGGGCTGAGCCAATTCCAATATAGACCTTTTTATTCTAGGTCACACCTTTGGTGTTTTCAATACACAGAGTATAAAAGGGGGAACAAAGTAGTTGTCTCTGTTCACCAGAAATCTCCAGCTGTTGGATATCTTTTGCTTTGACCAGTTTCATCCAATGCCAATAGTTGGCCAAAGACTAGAGGAGCCCAAGAACAGGGAAGATGTAAAGGATGGTTTAAAACTAACCATAGCTGTGTGTACATGACAGACCCCTTTAGATTTCTGCCAGGTACAGTCCAAGCAATCTGGAGACCTTGGGCCAAGCTGTACAATGCAGGCCTGTGGTGGTTTAAGACCCAAGGCACATGAATACTGTGAGGTTCAAAGTGTTGTAGGGAGAAAAAAGCACACAGAGCACAAAGCAGTGTCTTTCTGTAGCTGTGAGTTCTAGACCCACGAGTTACTGCCTTGTGTCAAACTACAACCTGGAGGCATAATCAGCTCTGATCTGTTTGTTTACATCTCCTCCTGGGAGCCATTATACGATATTAACAAAATAAATCAA
This sequence comes from Trochalopteron elliotii, assembly GCA_024734555.1. NCBI lineage: Eukaryota > Metazoa > Chordata > Aves > Passeriformes > Leiothrichidae > Trochalopteron > Trochalopteron elliotii. The sequence continues at coordinate 3,504,691 of JANPWX010000073.1, forward strand.
TTTTAAATAACTGATTGTGTAAGCTTACAACAGCATGGTTGTTCCTGGCATACCTCAGGGACATTGCACAGTCCACCACCATCATGAAAGAATGAATGAATGGGCCTTAGCTGTACTGCAATAGAGTAATTTGTTTTAATAATGTCTGAATATACACTGAGGTAATATTTGTGCAATCCCTAATAGAGTTCTGGGGTAGAAACTCACATTTTAAGAGAACAGTGTTTATTTACATTTAAAGAGCAGTTACAGACAGAAAAGAGGCTTTAAAAATGACACCAGGAGGATCATATTTACTCTCTCCCTGTGGTTTCAGTTCAGGCTCGCCTGCTGTACAAGTCAAAGGTGTTTTCCTTTAAATGACAGTTACAGAAACTTTAGGGGATTTGAATGATTTGAAAGCTTTTTATCCCCATATGCACAGTGTATTTAGCTGAAAATCTGGCAGCAAGGAGAGACTCCAAATGCCCAGAATCTTTTAGTCCTTTCCAAGAGTCAGTCTTTCTCCACTTAGAAAAGTAACATTTTGGTTGGTGGTAAGTGAAATCCATACATAGACTTGAAGCACCACTGTAAAAGCACTGTTTTCAAGTTGGGAGTGTGGGGGTTTTTTTGTGGGGTTTTTTTTGGGTTTTTTTTTTTGTTTGTTTGTTTTTTTTTTTTTCTTTTTTTTTTTTTTCCTAAAGTTAATACCTTCTCCATTAAAAAATGGCAGGATGGCTGAGAAGAGAAGATCATACCAAGGTCTTCAAGAAAGCCTTCTTGGGGAAGATTGGATAGAGACATATTGGTACCTTAAATAAAGTTAAGAACCAAATATTGAATGTCTGTTACTTTTGATTCTCCACAAGTATCCCAACCGGTATCTCTTGCTCAGTCCAATACAAAACTCTTTTGAAGGCATTTCCTATGTGACTTGTTTCTGCAAAGATTCTACATGTTTCTTTTTAATTTATGGTAGGTCCTTGGAATGTTTAGTTCTTAGTCCAAGAACAACAGTTTTTCAAGAAACAGATGAAATATCATTCAAAACACGCAAAAAAAAATGCCATAGGCCAATTTGAAGTCACAAATTCTCTGTTAATAGCCAACTATTCACATTCGTTTGATAAAGGCTAACCTGTATTTAATTCTGGCAGAACATCTTGTTTGACCGCACAAATCAAAAAAATCAAAGTCAAATTAAAAAAAAAAAGTTGTTGAGTTTTATGCAGCACATTTATGCTTTTTGGAAGGAACACTGATGACTGCTTTCTGTTCTCTGGGCTACCTGCTTTCTAGACTACCTGTTTCTCAGTGTAGGGATTCACCACAATTTTTGTTGGAGCAGTTTGCTGCATCATGAAGGTGGGTCTGCTGCTCCTGGATTGCTGCTTCAGCAGTGGTGGAGCTCATGAGAGCACTGCAAAAGCATGATGCTGAAGATAAGGTTGAGATGGAATTTCCAGGCTCAGCATGGCAATCAGTTATTGCTGTCTCTCTCTTTCCAAACAGCAACATCCCTTCTGGGCAGCCGTTACTCATGTTTGGCTGTGACTCAGAAGCAAATATTTCCAAGCTTTGGAAAGTTTGAATGTAATCATTTGGCTGCCTTGCAGTTATCTCAAGTGAACAAAATTGTTTTTCATCTGTTAGGAACTACATTCAGCTCCAGGCAGCTGAAGAATGATTCCAACACTCCAGAAACCTGTGTGCTTCTCCCTTCAGTATTTTGTTTTGTCAGATTCAGGATGTAGACTCCATAGAAACTGCTTAACAAAGTGAATAAAACTCAAATGCCTGATACTGCTGTGGAACTCAATTTCTTTGAGGGTGACAGTCCTGTATTTCATCTGTACCTGACACACTCTGGTAAAGCCACCAGTGACTAATAAAAGTTCTTGAGGAAGGAATGCAAGCAACATGAGTAAAACCCTTTGCAGGTTGTCATTTAGAGACAGAGGTAAATTGTTCAACTCATACCTGCAATGGAAGCTTCGTGACAATCTATCTGACAATCCCTATGCTAGAGCAGTTTCATTAATCCACACTGACAGGAAAACAAAGGCCAAAAGAGGGGCTTTGAAAAGAATATTCAGTACATAAAAATACAGAAGAATATAAACCAAGTTTGCTTCTTCTAAAAGGAACCTTGGCAATCATTGCTAGGTCACTATAATGTATTACATTTACATTCAGCATTCTTTACTTCATGAAAGTAACAATGCAATAATAGGAAATCTTATCACAAAACCGTGAGCCTGATTTACAACAAAGCTATTTATCTTTCCATCTTAATTTAAGAGCATTTTAATATGCTTACAGTTGATCAGAAGCATCAAGCACATTTCTGAATTGGAATTAGATCTCAGTATATATTTCCTCTTGTTTTAGAAGAGACCATTGGAGGAGTTACGTTATAAAAGTGGACATAAACGGCTTTTGAATAGTTTCAATTGTTTTTCATTTCCTTACATCTGTGCATGGACAAAACAGCAGCATTTTCATTAAGTAGGGTACCATACAAAATCCTGATTTTAAGTTAGAATGGAAAAGAGCTGATTCCTACATCACTCCTGAAACCCATCTCTAGATTTACTTCTGTGGAAGCAGTGAAACAGAACCATTTTCGTGAGTGGCAACATCATCAAAATTGCTAGAGAGCTCCTGAAATACCCCAGTTATTTTCTGCCAAAGAGCCAGCTCAATGTCCATGACAACAACTCCACCCTGGTATCACTTACCCATTATGCTTTACACTAAATATCTTTAAAATTGCTTTCTGATCCAAATTTCTCTCATTAGAAGTTCTCTAAGGAAATGTGGGTTGTTGTTTCTTAAGGCAGCTGTCTGGTGATGTGCAGAGAAAGTGTCTCAAAACAATTTAGGAGTACAACTTTAGATCAGATATATTTCTTCTAATGAAGAGCATGGAAGAAGTGAGCAGGGCCAGTCCAAAGGGGATAATGCTAATTTGATGGAGCTTTTTAGTATCTGTTAGTCAAAATTATATTTACAAGCTCCTATTAACATAGGAAGTCTGAGTATGAGAACAGTGTGAGAGTTAAAAAAATCCTCCCTTTATTGTAGCTGCTTTAATACAACATCATTTATGTCAGGTATTCTTTGACAGCTGTTAATTCAGGCTAGGCTTGGCTTAAGGATGTGTGTGTCATCTTCTAAGAGGAAAGTTAGGAAGAGTAAATATACAGCTTTCAGCTGTTTTTCAGAAAACTCAAGCAGTGTTTATTGGTGTGACATTAGTAAATCAACATTCAGAATCTGAGCCAAACAGCACTAAAGCAAATCAGAGGCTTCTTGGCTGACTTCAAGGGGAAAATAAGATACCATGTACTGAGGAGATTTTGTTAGTATTACAGGCATAAGACATAAAGACCTGCCTATGATCTGCATAAGCACTTTCAAGAGGCTCTTCCAAGAAGATCAGTGAATTCTAGAATAATAGAAAGAGCAATTGGAAACCAGCAAAAGAGAAAGTAACACCCTTTAGCAGTTATTATTTTTGTGTGTGAAGGAAAAATGCTCTTTCATCCACTGATGACAGAAAGCAGAGCTGCACTCTAAACTAAACTGATTGGAGAGAGAATCTGCTCTTTCCCCGCTTCCAAAACTATGTATAAATCTACTCTGCTTCACTGGAAGAACAGAGTGATAGAACTCTTGGTTCACTGCAACAAGTTAGAACATGCCTTTTTATTTTTTTTAAAGTCAGTCTAAAGCATTTTCCACTTTTGTCCTAAATTACAAGTCATGAAATGGGTTTTTGGGTTTTGATTTTTGTTTGTCTGTTTGTTTTTAACTAAAACAAGCTTTGTGGTTAATTTATTGTTGGCTTTCACAGTCTGCTCTGCTCTGGAGAGATTCATCATGGAGATTCTCCAGATTATTTTTCACAGGCCATGCATTGTTTTAAACAATTCCTAGGACAAAAGATTTCAGTTTAATGCCATTTGTGCAATGGCAGTTGGCTGACTTTTCCCTATCCTTTCTTCCCCTCTGTTGCTTTATGTTGAAGCACATTTCCCTTGACAGTAAGCAGGAAATGAGTCACTGTCAGCATCTGAATCCTCAGGTACTAATCAGGTCCTAGCAATATCCAGCAATTAAATTGCTACAGATCAGCCTGAACTACAAGAATCTGCACATGGATTCAAAATTTCACCATTGCTTAGTTTCACAAGAAATGGAGATTTGCTTCAAGCTCAACTCAATTCACACATTTCAAAACTACACTGCATTTCATGACAATATTTCATGGAACTGGGCCTTGTTTGTGAGATAGGAAATATAAGGAGTTTTTTGGCTCCAAAGACCAGCAGCCATGTGCACCAAACCCAGGGCAGTCTCAGAAACAAATGTCATACTTGGCACTATGCAGAGAATACTTTCATCCCATTCCATTTGGCATTCTCCCTAAATAAGTTTACTGACAAGGTACATCTACAGAAACACCATGAGACTTGAGTAGATGAGGATGAAAATGTACAAAAGCAAAAGTCAGTGACAACAAGCCCTACAAAGCAAATAAACAATGAGAAGAACTGCTTCATATTGAAAAAGAACAAAACACCTGGTTAAAGGATTAATGAAATTTCTGGTTTGCTAGCAATTAGAAATTTATTGTAATAGTTAAGAAACTAGATCTGGTCTTAAGTCAGTACATTAATGTATAGAACACTTGTTCCAGTAAGGCTCTGATTCTGTCTAGGAACTCTGTATTTCTGGAAGAAATACTATTATTATTATTATTATTATTAATAATAATAATAATAATAATAGTAGTAATAATTCTTCAAGGCACATGTCCTTAGCCAAACTGGATGCATCCATGTTTAATACTAAAGTATAGTTGGAAAACCACTATATGGAGAACCAAAATATTAATGTTGGATTGTTGGAGATGAAAGGACAAAGAACACAGGATGAGCACAGTCTTGTGTTAGGAAACACTATTCTGAATATACAAACTTTGGGAGTGGTTATTTGTAGAAAAGCAACAAAGCAAACTGACATGGGTTTGCCCTTGTGGAGAGCCTAAAGTGCCACATAGGTCTCTCCTGCTCTTTTTACAAGAACAGTTTTCACTCCAGGTGAGCCAGGATTGTGGGCTGCTCTGTTTCCTGCTAACTGAGGTTACACACTCAACCACCCTGCCACACATCCAGCCTCAGCCATTATGAGGTGGGGTATAGTCTGCATCAGACACTGCTCATCTAGCTGTTGTCTCACTTCCAGCAGAGTATTTCCCAGTGGTAACATATGGAAAGGGATAGAAAAAGTCCAGCTGGGTTTTCAGAGGGATCAGCATTTGCCTCATTAATTTGCTTATCTAGATTTGAAAAAGAGTGAAATTAATGGAGCTCTTAAAATCTGCCTTAAAGCTCAACTGAGTCCTTTGGACAAAGTCAATAAACACAAAGTCATTAGAGAACAATTTATCAAAGTCTGATAACTAACAGTACGAGTTGATAGCAATCACAAAGCACAGGTACCTTAACCACCCAAAGCACAGCCAAATGAAAAGCAATTTGGAAACCTCACACACCAGCGGAATGGCTTCATTAGGTATATATTTATATCACAAGGGCATGCATATTCTGAGTATTAGAGCAGGGGACAGAATTACATAAGTGAGAGCAAAGAAAAGAAACAAAAGGCAACACTGAAGTAGAAACACTGGAAACCCTGTGAAAAGGTCTAGAAAGGCAGCTTTCACCATAATGTCTTTGAAAAGCTAAGAACTGAAAACACCTTGATTCCCACTGTGTTTGGGGGAATATGTTCCTGGGTTTGCATACTTTGTAAATACACAAGATGACATGCAAGGTTTATAATCTGTGTTTGTGTCATTAGGCAGGATAACGATCTCTTCAGAAAAAATGGTGTTTTGACACTCAAATCTTACTCATCTAAGTTCCATGCAGAAAACTGGATGTTGTGATATCTCCCTTGCAGAGTTCCAATGATTTTACTCTTGCAGGTTTCAAAAAACATGATGCATTAAACCCCTTATTTCTTGGTAGAGTTTGGGTACTCAACAAGAGATGCAGCTCTGCTGGATTCCACCCTATGGAACATGGAATTTGTGCAAGACTAAGGTCACAAAGCCAATGGGTTCCTTCAATGAAACACTTTAAAAAGCAGGTCCAGCAGGCTCCATTCAATATTGCATTCAAGAATATTCAAAGATTTAAGACCTAAACCCACGTCCTCAGCTCTCAGGCAAAACTCACCAGCATCATCTCTACTGTCCATTTCCACAGAGCTCTGCCAATGCAATTGCAGCTCCAGCTGAGCCTCACCAGACATGGTGACACAGCTGTTGCTGGACTGGAGCATGAAAGTCAGGATTCCTGGACCACAATCTGACATGGACAGAGGTGAGTGAACACAACATAGCAAAAAATCTTGTTTGCTGAACTCTCAGCTAGTGTTGAGTCAGCTGTTGGATATGGTGATGGAGCAGTTCCATGGACACATATGTCTCTAAATTTGCATAAAGAGCCTCGATGTCTGTACCTGTATTCTCACAGATCTTGCCATTCATTTCTGGCATATCTTCACACTTTGCACCACGGAAATCTTTAAAGAACAAAATCTGGTTTTTTATATTCATTCTTTGCCCAGGTTCAATGCAAAGAGTGGATTTTTAAAATTTTTTGTTATTATAGATACATAAAACAAACAGGATCTAAAGTTGTGCTAATTTCTCAGATAAACACTTTACTTTTCAGATTGCTTCATAACAAACCATTTTTATGCACACTAAGGTGTAAGGGAGCACAAAAGGATTAAAGAAGCTTGCTGGGATTCTAATGTGTGTATACAGACATTGCCTTGCAAGGGAAAAATAGTAATTATTTTCAGTGTTGCCTTACTTCTGCTACAGTCCTGCTCTCAGTGCCTTACTGAGCAAATTGGCTGAACAAATGATTCCACCATCTATCCCACAACTGATTTAAAGGAATTGAGAAGTTATGCTGAGACATTTTCTTCTGTCTGTGGCTTTAAGAGGTGGAGAACTTATCCAAGCCCAGGATAAACAAACATGTCAGGAAGTCAGATGAGAGACCCCAGAGTCTTTGCTAGAGAAGAAATAACAAAAATAATCTCCTTGTGCTTAGAAGGGAAACCAGGGGCCCACACTTTACAACCAGCTCACTACAGACTTTTGGAAGGAATGGGCTTTCCAGTAAAGGAATGAACCAGTTTCCAGACAAGCTCGCCTTCCTCAAGTGGCTGGGGATTGACAATACATCTGTATTAACAGTGCTGGGAACTGCAAGTGTGATGTGAAAGGAAATATTTATGATGTTATTGCAAGCGCTACATACTTATAAACTGCAAATTCCTGTAACTTTCACTGGCAAGCCTGTTCTCCACATAGTACAGGCTCACAAAGCCTACATGCTTCCAGGGCTACAGTTTAAGCTCCAGAAAAGCAGTTTCTGGCCTGATGACAGACAAAAGTATTTGTAAGATAATGTCAATACTTTTTTCTTATGAACTTAATGCATTTTTGAGAGTTCTAAAAATGAAGTTCCTATTGAGAAAAATATAGCCTCTCTTATTATGTCCTCCTCATCAGCCCTTGCCTGATGCACAGAAAGTTTAGTAAGGGGATAAAATACTAAGAGTCAGGAACTGTCTGAGTCCACAAACCTCTGCTGGGAAAAAGGAAATTAAGTCTTCCACCGTGGTCATTTCTTTAGCATCACAATGACTGTTCTCTAGGCACTTAATTGAGATTAATTTCTGCCATCCACAGAATCCTGGCAACAATCCATGCAGTATGTTGGTAAGAATAAACAAAGCTGAAGTTTGCTTATTTTTTTTTTAAATTTTTGAACAGAATTTAAGGTTCTGCAACAAGGCTCCATCTCAATTATATCAGGACATGCAGAACAGCTTCTGTAACATGAAAATAAATCACTGAAGAGAATGGTCAAATTCTCTGGTTGAAATGGTTCTCAGTAAAAAACAGCACATCGCAAAAATTGTAGGTCAGAGCAAGTGAAATTTTCTTCAGTGTGACACAGCGATCTCCACCTCCTCCTGTCAAGTTCTTCTCCTTCAGGTTTGATATTCATTTAAATCCATTAAGACTTTTTTCCCTCTTACAGTTGGGTCAGAGCCAACCAATTCAGATTACCAACGAATTTCAACTTTTTCTCTAAACTCTGGGATGTAAAGACATGGGTTACATCTCTAATGATATCTCTAATCAGAAACAACAAAGCCAGGTCTTGGGGATCATTGGGAAGGCACCCAGAATCTTGACAGGTTTCTATACTGCATCTGCCAAAGGCAGTGAGTAGAGCTGTCCCAGCCTCATTCCTGTGCCCGAGTGTGTGGTGGCCCTAAGCCACTGCTGCTTCCTCTAGAGGAGGCACATTCCCATAGGAATGCCTTGCTCACATCTATTAGGCTCAGCTGGTTACAGAGGAAGTGCCAGGGTATAAACTTGCAAATTCACTTCCCAGTTCTGAACCTATTTCAGAGCCCTACAAATCTTGGAATAGCTTGTGGAATCATTTGTTTCTCTCACAGCTCACAGTGCAACATCCTCTTAAGCCAGCCCAGAGAAGCAGAAGGAGAAAGGATTGGAGCTATGAGCAAGAGTTGAGGCCCCAGCAAACCCCTGGGTTCAAGGCATGTGGAAAGCCTGCCTGGCATTCAAAATTCTGAAAGCTGGAATTCAACATGGGCATTTGGAATTTAATTGATGAGCTCCTGGGGTAGGAATCTGCCTTATTTTTATTCTGTACAGTGCAACACTTTTTTATACATCTACAGATGCATTTTACTATGCCAATGAAGCCTTCAGACTCTGCTGTTCAGTACTCTGTGATTTTCACAGAGTATGGATGAATGAAATTACGGTGCCTGCAGAGTTCCAGCACTAAATATCCATGGCAAAATGCATCCCAATAGCTCACATCCATCAAGCCCAATAAACTGCATTTCCTCAGCATATCCCTCTAATCCTCCATATCACAATGTCCACAGCTTCTGGTCCTCCAGTGAGATTATTTGGAGTGCCTACATTTGCTTTTCCTACGATCAACTGATTTTTTTCCATCAGCAGCTAGAAAGGACTTACCTCAATAGTAAAGACCTGTTGGAATGACAGGTTTCTAATAGATTTGTTCGACTTCCAGTGAAGCCAGGTTCAGACCTGGCCTGAGTTGAGAGCAGTGCATTATATGAAGAGTACAGAAGAGAACAGGTAAGTTGGGCGTGTTGGTGTGCAGTCATGACTCATGTGCTTATAGATAAAGGTCCTGGGAGACCACTGACTTACACATTATTTGCCAGAGCTGATTGCAGTCACCAGCACCTGACTATTCCAAGAACAATCAGCAGCAGGATTTTAGTCCTCCTATTCACTCACCACAACTAAAGACAGATAAACTTTCTAAATATATTACTGCTTGCAACATAATTACCCTGAAGATGATTTTACTGTCAGTTCAACACAATGGGTTTCCTTGTGTCAGGTAAAAGCTGAAGTATTTTTTTATGGACTTAATCACCGGGTAACAAGCAACCAGTTTGCAACAGAGGCTTGCACTGGTCTCTGTGGATCAAAGAAAAGTCACTTGTGACCAGTGACATCAAGAGACCTAAGAAGAGAGGCAACACCAGGAGCTGCTCCTGAAAACTGAGCATCCACCCAAATATGTGCTGACTGTAGTGTCTAAGGCCGTAAAAAGCATCCTAAAGTCTAACCTTTGCCAGTAAGGAAATTATTTCCAACCATAACAATGGATTCATTTAGTAATGTGTTTCATCAAATGCCAGGCAGCAGGTGGAAATAGGTCAGGGCTCAGAGGAAAAGCTCTCAGAAAACAACCAAAGTATTTTTAAGTTAAAAAGTCCACAGAGGCTTGTTTTTTCTCTCTCCTCTCTCCCAGTCCAGTTTGTCATGGTTTGGACTCAGAAGCTCACAAAGACTTCAAAAATCCTCACACCAAAATCTCTTTTCAAATCAAGTGAATTCTCTCAGCATAATGCCTGGGGTTTTTTTCATTTCTGGCTAAATAAAAAGAATTTCAGAACTGGAGGGCAGTTTGCTTTGTTTCTACATAACTGAGAAGCTGAGATTTATTTGATCTGATCTCCAAGTGAAGTACAGAGGAAAAACAGGATACTGTATCTGGCAGCAAATATGTGGCAATCACGCAAAGTAAACTCTTGATATATCTGTAATCTCTTCGTTGGCTTATCCCTGATTTAGTTTAAGGCTCTGGAAAAAGCTACCAAACCTCTTCATGTGAAGTGTGAGATGGAACTTATTAGTCATGGCAATTTGCTTCTTATGGGATGCTGACAGTCAGAGAGCACGGTGTACTGAAAAAAACCCAAACCTAGAATCCTGAGTCTCTTAGTCCTCCTTAGAGTTACCAGTGAGAAGAGAGTTCCAGGTTAGCTGAACACACAGAAGGTAGACATATGAAGGAAAGCATGAGGAGAAGTCAAACTTACAAAGTTTTATGGTTTGGCTTTTGACAATCTTTTTGGGTTTTGTTATCTTCAGCCCATAGTACACAAATAGTTTTGCTGTAAACCCATTAAATCTGAGGGCTGAGAAAGCTGGTTTCAGATTGTTAAAGGAATATAATTCTAAAAGTATACATCTAGAAAACCAGAGGTTCTTCCAATCTTTCCTCCAGGCATAATTTTTCTTGCACCTTTTCCTTATATTTTAGTTCCTAGGTGACAAGACACTATGCACTGAGAAAAATGGACTTGTCTATGCCTATTTATATTTTCAAAAATCTGACAGTGTCCCCTCTGTTCCTCCTACCTCTTTCTAGACAGATTAAAAAAAAATCTTCTTAATTCAGGCAGACAGAACATATACATAGGTGTCCCACATACTTACACATCCCATAATTCTTAGGCAAAAGCGACAGATTTCAGGGTATTTGTCACACACCTAAAATCATCTAAAATCACACCAAATGCCCCAAGGCATATGGGGCTTGAAAGAAGCAGCAGGATGAACCAGGAGTTCCCTCCTCATCCAAATAAACAGAGCCTCCCCTGAATCCCACAGGAAGTTCCCATATTGTCTGGCTGCAGGGCAGCTTGGCCACCACACATTAGCTGGGGCCTCTCTCCCCACTTCAGGAGAGCTCAAGGGAGCTATGGCCACCAGCTCTCACCTCAGCAAGGGCTGCAGGGAGTCCAGTCCCCCTCCTCAGGAGCAGCTCCCCAAGCCTGTGCCTGTGTCTCATATCTGCTCCCCATGCCCACGGGGTGCTCTCCTCTCCCCTCCACTCACAGCTGTGGGGCCAGAATATTTTCTGTCCAAACACCACCACATAACCTGCACATCCACATAGGCTGAAACTTCATGTAGAGGCAGTGCTGCCCTGGGCAGCAGAATGGCTTTTTCTGCAGGGCAGGAGGGTCAGGGCAGGGTTAGTGCTGTGTGAAGTGGTAGTTTGGCAACTCAGGAGTGCTTGAAAGCAGCTCTCTTTCCCTTTCTGTCTGGCTCAGTGCAGTCCATGCCAGCTCTGGTGTCTGGTGCACTGCTAGCAGCTCCACCCTACACAGGCTGACAAAAATAACCAGATTCATGTTTTCCTTTTTTTTAGTTGCTTTTTTTTTTCAAATGTGGGGTGAAACCCTCATATGTCAGGGTGTCCTTTGTAGGGCAAAGTGAGATGAAATTGCTATGAGAGTGAGCTATGCCAGCTTAGCAAGAAGCTGCTTCAGACCCACCAGAGGGACATTCACCACGAGCCCATTTCTCACAGTAAGATTTTGTCCATCCTACTGCACATCCACGTGTTTTAGGATGAAAAAAGGGCCAAACTAAACTTCAGAGAGATTTGGTTTTCCTCAGTTTCCAGTTATTTAGTAAAAATGCAAAAAACTTGCAAGTTTTCATTTGGTTTTGTTGACCATTCTTTTTAGCTTCCTGCTTTTTTTCTCCCTTTTCCTTTAAAGGACAGGCAAATATTTTTTGAAACAGCTCACTTAGCTGGAAAGTAAAGGAAGAGGCAGTGAGAAATTGTGAGTTAAATGGAAAAAATATTTTTGGCAAACTTTAAGAAAAACACTTCTAAATGCTGATCACTCTTTAAAGTGAATTCCTTTAGCTAATTACCTTGATTCTTTTCCTGAGTTATGAAACAAGCTGCAGAAACAGATGGACAGAGGATTGTACTTAGCTGTATCTAGCATTTCTCAGTAAATTCTTAGTCCTTGGTTCCTGCATCTCCTTTCCTTTCCTCAGTTAAAATGATACTGAAGGGGATATCAGGCTAAATTCACAACTCTGCTGAGAAAGTGACCACAGCCTATGCAGGAATAAGTATGGTGCATCACCAGGGGCTCTCGTATGTAGTTCTTAGCTTAGAAAAGATGAGGCAGATTAAACCTAGGAAAGAGACACAGTAGAGATATTAGTTCTCCCACACTTCAGAGTAGTCCATGAAGAGATGTCTAACCTTGCTCCAGCCTGGAGCAGTCCCTTGGGTATGCTTATATTGAGGGCCACATTTTGCAGTTTTCTAAGAAGCAAAGCAGAGAGCCAGAATCAGCATCCCTACCTTCCAAAATGACTGTAGAGATATTTCAGTGCCTCAGGAAGCTCTATCCTCCATAGCATCCAAAGAAACAACAAATAAATACTACCACTGTCTAGTGCAGGTTCACTCCAGGCATCTTTTTTTCAAGGAAGCAATTTAAGAAGGCAGGATTCTCTTGTATGACTTTCCTTGTCTCCCAGTTGTCTCAACACATTTTTGTTCTTCCTGACAGAAAAAAAATCACTGACCCATCTGTCAATGCCATCTCTGCTTCAGTGAGCTGCTTCACGCATTCGTTCACAGAGGGCTGAATAATGGACCAGCGCCAAAGTCCTAATCAAGGGAAAAGCTACTAGTAGTTACAGCTCCTCAGCATTATACATGTCTCTGAGTGTGACTGATTAAGACTGTTGTTTGGAACAGGGGAACTGTGTCAGAGGTGCCACATCCCATAAATTAGTTTAAGCTGAGGTAATGTATGCATCAACATACAGCAATACGCCTGCTAGCTCCACAAGTTTGGCAAGCAAATGTCTGGGAAAACAAGACCATTTTCAGGCATTTAATCCAACTAAGACAGAGTGGCACAACTGAGGAGACCCTTCCAGGAAAAACTTTGCACTTTATGATTTTTTTAAGGGGAAAGAAAATATCTGAGAAAAAATGTTGGTGTCCAGACTCAGTTGAGTTAGACAGGAAGAACGGTCTAGTTCTCAAAGCAAGGCATTTGCCACTAGGGACTCCTGAGTTTTAATCCGTCCCCTCTGCAACCTCTGTAGTGCTCTACAGAAAAGTCATTTAATTCTAGTCCAGACAGTGAACTTTGTATGCTGCTGAGCAGATTAGTCATACAAGTGTGTTCCTTTCTGTGGGACTACTCATGTGAGGAAGCTGTCAATGGGGAGAGGGGGAGCAAATCTGGCCCTCTGTATGGAGTCACACAGAGGGAGAAAAAGCTACCACAAGTTTTAATTGGTCTGGCCTCCTTGGAGGAAGAAGTATCTACAGTAATCCTGGAAGAAATTGTAAGAAAATTAAGGGACCTTTCTGATAGGAAGATCTGTTAGTCAGAACAGCAGTCTTTTAAGTAACAGAAGTTTTATTGACTGTTTAAAATACAATTAACTGGACTAAGGAATTGCAAATGCGAGGAATCAAATAAACCCATTTTACCCGAAACATCGAGTAAATGAGTCAGTAGGACTTTTGTGTTTGTAGCACCCATCACTTCTTACAGCAGGTGACTAAGACACCATACTTGCTGGCAATGCAGCCAGAGAAATGAACCCAACCAAAAACCACCTAGAAATGTAATTTTTCTTCTGAACCAGAACTGGAGTGTCGTTTTAGAAGCTTGCAGAACCTCAACTAGAACTAGACCCTCCCAAAATTTACTTCCGTTATTTAGCAAGGGAAGGTAACATTTTCTGTGCCTGAAGCTCTCTTCTACTGAATCTTTTCCAGCAACTGACTGTTGTGAGTCAGGTGCAAGAGGTTAACAAGTTATTAGTGGCCTGAACTGAAACTGAGTAGGAACAATTTCAGTTCCAGATTAACCTGAACTGGAAAGGAGGCAAAAAAGCAACTTGCTTGACCTCCTGATGTGACAACATCCTTGCTGATGTTACAATTTCCTAATCACATTGATTTACCTAAGGGGAAGTCTGATGTGAAGCAATCACAGGAAACCATGTTTTATTCAGCATTTATAACCATTCTGTTACTGTCAGTAGATTATATGTGTCTTCACTACTTGTATTTCTTGCAGAGGATCCAAGAATTAAACTTTATGAGTCCAGGGAGATAGTGGTTTGTTCTTCTGTAAGGAAAGTAAGATGCCATACAGAGATCCAAAGCAGGTTGGGAAGCAGGCTGTGGGAATCCTGGTGCTAAACCGATTTTCTGCCCTACCCTACCTGTACAGTTCAGTAAAGTGCTGCTGTTCTAGGTACTTGCAAAAGACCTGCTTTTCTCCTTAAGGAGCACAACAGGCTGGTCCTGAGTAATTCAGCCCTCAGGAACACTGTTTTCAAGAGCACATCTTCCTCAGCCAAGCAATACTCAGTTGTATTTTGTGCCAATGACCATATACAAGTAGACATTCAATTCTTCCTTCTTCCCTGACCCCTCAGATTAGGAATATTACACAGATTTTCTGGATTGTGATTTTCAGTAGTCTAGACCTGAGCCGGGCTGCAAAAATATGTTTTGCCAGGAGAGGAAAGTGTATGACTGAAACTGAAACATTACATGGCTCTGCATCCCAGTTATACCTTGCATAAGACTGATGTTACTGTGGTATTACCAGGCCTTGATTATGACACCTGGATGACTCGTAAGCAGGATATTCTCATAGAGAGGCTGGGGAGAAGAACATGTGAAAGGGAACCTTCATGGACACATGCCATATATTCATGAATACAGTCCATGAATACACTGCCTTGTGCTGTGGACAATAAAAGCTGTTAGCTCATTTGGAATTTACTAATGTTATAGTGTACTGGAGGACATGTATCATAGTTTATTCATTCTTTCCATACTAGAGAGGCCTCTCTCTGAGCAGAGCTTAGTCCATTTTCCATCTGGAAATATTCCCCTTTTAGAAGCCCATGGACTGGGAGGGTGGTTGTTCTCATTTTGGGGGAAAGAAAAGAAAAGAAAACCTCCATGAATTCCAAGGATTTAGTGTCACGGATTGTGTTGTATTATCCAAAATCAAAGAGCTTAATCACCATTTACACTAAAACCTTTAGCACTGCTCAGGCAGAAAATTGTACTGTCTCCTGCTCTCATGTTCCTGCAGTCTTACATTGTCAAGACCTTTAAAGTGTGCTAAAGAGGCACAAAGGCACAAAGATAAGGCTTGCTGTTTTTGCAAGCTTGTGTACAAAAGCTAGCAGAGAAATCCACAGCCCATGTTCTAGAGAGTTATGGTGGCACTGTCCAGATACCAAAACTACTTCAGAAACAGTTTAACAGGGAAATCTAGTTGGGCTAATTAACCTTGCTGAGAAAATGAGACTCCTTCATACATGGGACTGGATCACATCTCTCTCCAAAATACTATTCTTGAGGGATGCTTGTGTGTTATGTGGCAGAAATTATATTGGGTTATTCAGTCCAAACTCAGATGGGGCATGAGGGACCTCATACTCTGTAAGTATTAAGTCATAAAAAGATCACACAGCCATCCAGCATATTCAGACATGTAGCTTGTAATTAACACGTTACAGGAGACTGAGAGCTGCAACTGGAAAGGCAATTGCTGGACAGCCTGAAGAACAGGACTGTGCTTAGCAGTCAGAAGTGTTAGGTCTGCTTGGAATTTGTAAAGGAAAACGAGTTAGAGGGCAACAATTGTGTGTTTTGTGCAGCACTTGGCTGTGCTGCCAGTGAAAGGAAAAACAGACTCAAGTTCATAAGCATTTCATGATCCCTCGCTTTGTTTTCCCTTCCCTTCCCTCACCCTAACACCTTTCAAATTACCTTATTAATGTAAACCACCCCTTCGTTACACAGAGGTTTAGTATTTGCAGGAGGTCTAGGGAGGAGTAACAGTTACACAATGGCATCTGCAGCTGATTTACATTTATTTATCCAACAGTGTATTCAAGTCTCTTGCCCAAAATCCAAACAGACACCCTCTCAGGAAATGCAGTGTCTAAAGAACACACACATTCAAGGCTGCCTGAAATTGTAATTGCAGAAAGATCAGGAAGTTCAGACTGAAGGTTTGCAGGGCAGCTCTAACCCCTTCTCCCTGGGTGTATCACGTTGTCACAATAGGGTCTTTCATTACATAATCATGCAGAATGGGCAACTCAGCTTGCTGTTTGACAAGTACAACCATCTCACATACTGCAAAGGGTTTCAACTCCTTTTCTGTCGCCTCAAAAGAACTCCTTTATTACCTTTACTACTTCTTTACTACCTTTTGGAATTGTTAGGAGTGCTAATAATGTTCTGAAAAACCCTACAGAACGAGTTACAGGGAGCCTGCATGTCTAAAGTAAGGGCATATATTCAACAAGGTGCTAAGTAAATTCATATCTCGAAGAACAGTGGTGGACTCACTGATTAATGCACTCATTTCAGTTTAGGTACATCTTTTAACAGTGCCCAGGTGAGTAACAGGACCCCACATATGAAGGAAGGGATTGATTCCAAGTTGTCTGAATTGCTGCAGTGCAGTACAGAAGTCAGTGAAGTAGGTTGTCATTAATAATTTCATGACAAAATCATGTAAACAACTGTTTTAAGATGAGTTTGATGAGTTCATGAAGAGTGAAAAGCTAGGAGATAACATTAAAGAAAACAGATTTAGAGAGTCTGCAAATCTTACCCATCACTGTGATCCTCTTCTTCTCTACACTCATTTCGTTTATCCATCAGTGACTCAGTTCTGTAACAGCAATTCAGGTGTTACTGTCATGTCCCAGCAATATTGGATCAGTCACCAAGGCTGATGCTCTGTAAGAGATTTCAACAGCTCTCATAAAAAATGTGAATCATTTTATGTTGAACACCAAACAAAGAAAGCCTCTAGCTCTGCAGACAGCTTCAGAGGGTCTGACTGATTCACCTGGCATGTATAGAATGCATAGAATAGTTATAGAAAGGCTTGGGTGCGAGAAAGATGCTTTGTTTTTCCACATGGTTAATGTATGTACTCATCTGGGAAAGCATTCCATCTCAGCTTAAAATATTCCGAAGAGGCCAGACCATTAAAAACAACAAAAACAGAATGAAAAGGGATACTCTCCATAACAGTGTCAGTGGGTAAGACATCAGCTTTGATAAAAGCAAATCCCTGATGTCGAGTGGAACTTGACACAGTTTTGTTCCAGATTCAGATTTTGAACCTTTTCTTCTCCACATGAATGTAATAGTGTTTTGATCAAGCATGAAGTGTAAATGCAATACAATAGATATAAAGCCAGATTAATAACAAACTCCCCACTTCCTCTCCTAGCTGTGGAGTATTCAGGTACTAGCTTTACGTCTCCTTTCCCGTCTCTCAGTGTTAAAATGTCTTGTCCTCAAAGACATTCCTGTGCAAATGAAAATAAGATAAACTGAATCAGAGGGAATGTTAGTCTCCTAGGGAATGATATATGAATTTTACAGTACACTACATCTCAAGCACTAAACTAGGATGAATTTATAATAGCCGCTGATTAAAAAAGTGAAAAGGACCAGACCTTACATTGGACAAAAAAAATAAACAAATGACTGATGTCAGCCAGATGCTGGAGCAAGTGTCTCCCTCTCCCATTAAGATATGCTGCCTCAGACTTTCCAGGAAGCCTTCCCTAATGGCGCTGCTATGGCAAAACAAATGCTTGGTTTATTCAGTCACTGACACCAGACTCCCAGATCTGTGAAGCACATTCCTTACCTTCAGGATTCTTTGCAACATTTTCAGCAGTTAAGCATTGCATCATGAAGAATTTGTAGGAAGAGCTAAGATTCCAGATTTATGGCTTGCATGTAGTGATGTGCTTCTGCCCAAAGCAGTATGTGGTTAATCCTACCCCAGCTGCTTCATTGCATCTCATTACCCGAAATCAATATTGAGGCAAATTTAGTTTAAATATGTGTGTTGGTTTAGCACAGATGGTAAAAACCAATTAGAGACTGACTTTGAAACTGACAACTGGATTAGCCAGTTAAATATAGACATACACCTCTGGGTCGCACAGGCTTAAAAATCAGGAGGATCCCGAGAAATTTCCCTTTCCCTTCCATCTTGCCAGCAGGTTAACACCAGGCCCCTGGGGCTGCTCCGAGGGGCGGCCCAGGCTGGCTGGGCCACCGCTGCTCCCTCCCGCTGGGGGAGAGCCGGCCTGGGCGCGGCTGTGCCCATGGGCTCCCTCCCCTGCCAGCGAGGGAAGGGCACGCTGCAGCTCTAACATCCAGCAACTCTGGGCTCGGCAGAGCTGGCCCCACTCTGCCGTGGGCCCCTGCCAGGCAGAGAGGAAAAGGAGAGGGAGAAGCCCGGCCATTATGAGATCCCTCGGCCTCAGACGCTGCCACCCGGCAGAGATCATGCGACCAACCACAGGCCCTGGGCAAGAAACCAACTTTTTTTCCTTGCACAGGTGAAGCTTCCAAAGCTTCCTAACCCTCTCCCAAGAGAGAGGAAAGATACAAAGTGAACATAGAGAAGACACAGCATGAGATGAAAAGTCAGTGAAGAGAAAGTTAAAGACTAAGTGGGAGAAGAGATTGAGGAGTTGTCATTTTAGGCTAGACTTCTCTTGTGAGCCATGGTAATGGACTGTAATATATATATTAGTATATCCCTTTAAATCATGGGAAAAATATGCATTTTGGGGAGATGATTATTCAGATTTGTGCATTTGAGCAAAGGTATCTGTGATAGACTGAGTGAATATTAAAATTAGTAGCTGTGATGCCATGAGATGTTTAGCAGAGAGATATGAGATACAGAACCCCTCTGTGCCAGTATAGAAGTGAGAAGACCTCTCTGTTCCTTGAGATCAAAAAATCCTTTGCCTTTAGAGTTGCTTATCTTTAAAAACGACACCCCAGTATGCATGAGTCCATGACCCATATGCAGCTCAGGAAACTGCTAATAGGAGGAGCTCCGCAGTCTGCTGAAAGCTTTTTTCCAGGCAGGTGCAAATTTGTGACATGGGAGCCACCAAAGGACTGTTTCTTGTAGCAATGTTGCCATGGAAGTTCCAAGAGAGACTCCTCTCCCAAAGAACTAATAATAAAAGATTATTTTAAAATTGTGAAACTGACTAAAAATCACGGGTTTTGTCTCTTTATGTTGTTTGTGAGAAAATGAACACTTGTAGGGGAAAGAAGGGTGTTTAGAAAGTTTCATTTTGATTCTCATTTTCCTCTTTTACTATGTGCTAATAGATCTATATCTTTCAGTTTGGGCCTGCTTTGTTTCTCCTGATCCTATCTCACAAAGGGAAAAAAGAGAGTAAACACTCAGACCACTGCACTAAATTTAGCAAACAGAAACAGAGGTGAATGTGAAACCACTGCATGAATCAGTGTTTCTGCCCAGTTAACAAACTTAAAACCATCACAATATAATATGCAACAAATATACATTCCATATTGCTCATTGCATATATTGCAAAGGGATGTCAGCCTTTTGACTGAATGTGTCATGGTCTCTCCTTTGCTGAAGACTTTGAGTCAGGAAGATTTTCTTGAAGGTAAGTGCTAGCTAATAGAGTTAAGGATTATTGTGAAATCCTAGGCCACACAGAATGGAAGACAAATAACGATCACAGATTTTTCTCTGCAAAACGTCTGTTTACATAGATAGCAACTCACTGGTGGCATAGAATCCTGACACTCTACGAAGGTCCACACAAACCTACATAGTCCCACAAAAATACTGTGTGTACCAGTATTTGGCAGCAGCCATTGATGGATCATTTGTGTGCGGGGTGTTGGGGAAAATATTGACTAAACATCTTTCTTCTGACTAGATTGCTGTGATTAATTTTTACCTTTTTAATGATACTTTATTCCCTAAATCACTTAGGCCAACAGGCTGTTTGAGCATTCCAGAAAAGTCACAAAATGTGATTAGAACTTGGTAAAATAGAAATTTGCTTTCTGTCCAGAAGAAGGAGAAAAGAGAAATTCAGTGAGTGTTGGTAGAAATGCCTCTTGGTTGAATTACTGAAGTATTATGTAATGCACCTTGGCTCTCCCTTCCAGCTTGGGAGCAGTTCAGGCTCCTGTTCCTGCCTGCAAATATTCAGAGCAGCACCATAGAGGCAGATGTGAACTCATACCCAGGGAGAGGTTTTGGCTGAGGTCAGGACAATGATACAGACCCCACTGCAGTGTTTCCTTGTTAATCAGGATAAATCAATCCTGGTGATTGGAGCTGTGGAACACCAATCAGGTCCAGATTATAACTCAGATAAGGTGAAAGTCTGTCTACTTCTTCCTGACTTTCCCCTCCCAAGCAATTTTAAATATAAATTAAAATAAACACCAAAAATAAACACTTGGTCTGAAAAGCCTGTCTAACTGCCACTTTGTAAAGCAGGAGCCTGTATCACCTTGGCCAGGAGCCTTCTTTAACAGATCTCATTTTTATTCACGTGTCTTCCAGGGTCCTGTGGTTAAATCCAGATTAATTTCGGGGGACTTTTTCTAGTGTTTACATTAGGACAAGAATTCGCACTGAGCAGTAAGTGCATTCCTTTAAAGTTTTGTTTAGCACTAGTTTAACAGCTTTCCATATGCTCCTTCCCCACATGAAAGCTGCACAGGAGCAGTATAAATCCATTGATGCTTTAAGTTTTAGCTTTCATATTTTTCAGATTCACTGCTGCCTAGGTGTGTAGCTCTGAGCTTCATTTTAAGTGTCAGTAAATTCTCTTCACAGGGTCGGTAGACAAAACAATCCCTTTCCAGCTTGAGACCAAGGAAAGCCATTACAAGCTTCAGGCCCAAAAAGTATAAGCAACTGAGAACTGAAGAGAGCAACAAGGAGAACTTCATAATCTGAAGCTGTAATTGGACAATTAACCCCAATATGCAAATGGACCAAAACTTATAAAAGTGTGAAAACTCGTGACCAGTCATCCATGTTGTGACCATTTTGGGTTCATCTTGGGTGTAGCCCTGGCCAGGCTCTTGTACTGCCCAAGGTGTATCCTTAAGGGCCTTTTAATAAATACCTACTTTATCCTCTACCTCTGTCTAGCCTCTGTTCCAGGTCAGCCTTCTCAAGGCATCACCATCTCAATGCTGCTTTCAGACTAGCTTTAGGGTTCAGTCATCCATAGATTGCACAGTGTGCCTTGCTGCAGTTGGAGCTGTTAGTGCTTGCTATGATACAGGCGTTCACTACAACGAGAGGGAGCGCAAAACAACCAAAGAGGTTCAGGACTAACCAAGTTTTGTTTATCACAGATTAGAACTACTGACTTCCAGGTGAAAGGCTCCCTATGTTAGTAGTAACTCCTCTCATCTCTCCTTCCTTTTGACAAGATGCTCCTGTAATGTATTTTTTCACAGTGCTTCTGAAAACAGCTGGATGTGTCCAATGTTTCCACTTTTCCAATGGAGCATGGTGGCAGAAAACTTTCATCACCTTGGCCTTTGGCTAAATGAACCGTGCTGAGTAGCTGACTCTTGTCAGCCTCCTCAGACAATAAAGGTAATATGCTGTCAGAAACTAGAAGCTCTGAAGGAGCAAATAAAAGAGAAACAAGTCACCAAGGCTGGATAACAGACACACCAAAAGTCTTGATGGGACCAAAGGACAAAATGGATGAACTGCAAATGAAACAATGGGCTTCTTTTATGCATGACAATTTCTGTGATGGATGACTAGAAGACATGAATATTGCATTACCTGCTCATTTCCTAAGACTTAAAAAAGTGCTTATTATGTCAGAATGAGAAATAATGCATTGAACTTTATAGAAGCATTATATGAATCAATGGCACACACTTGCCTGTAATACTGTATTCACCTCCAAATGAGCCACAGAGGACTTACCACAGTTAAGTAACAAATGTGACTAGGAGCAGAAAGTTTCTGTACAGAGCAGACTGAGGTTATTGAGGTCAGAATGAAGATGCTTGAGAAAAATCAGGAAATTATCCAAAACCATTACACTATTACTGAATATTGGATGACTGCCACAGAGGCCGTGTAAATCTGTAGCATCAGTTTTGAGTACCATGGACTTAATCCTATTGCTGTCATATATGTGCAATGATTTTGAGGAATGTTGAAGTGGGGGGAAATTTGGCCCAGATTAACATGAAACTGAAAAGGTGAGTAGCATTCTGTAAAGTCCAGTTCACATCTCAGAGAGAAGAATATAAGAACCCAGGCAGTCACTGAGGCAGCCACTGTAGCCAGGAATGTGGTGGCATGCAGGAAAGAATTGAAAATTTCATACGGGAAAAAAATCCACCCAGAGGCAGAGGGGGTGACTGAGAGAATATACTATGGGGTGTATTGTGCTAGGCACAACTAATTCCTCAGCAATGGAGAGAAAAAGATAGAAGGACATAATTTCAAGTGACAATCAGTATTTAGTCTTGACTGGTGATATTGTAGCTTTCCTGAAGCAATTAATAGGCATAATATATAGGATACAAAGTATCAGAATGGGCTTAACTAATTCTATGTGTCATTTCTTAGTTTTGGAAATAAAAAATTGCTTACAGAAGACAAAATGAAGTAGAACAAATGATGAGAGACATGCACTTCCCAAGTGGACTGCCTATGATTTCACAGGTTACTTTGAAAGAATTAAAATAAGCCAAAATTAAAGACAGTGTGATAATTGTTGAAATCAGTTAAGTCCAATTCTGTGTTCAGTTACACCAGTTATTATTTTATTGTTCTCTTCTTGTTGCTTTCTCCTCTGCTACAGGTATGACTGAATGGAAAATAAATGCATCCAGCAAACCTTGTTTCTTGTCACGGTTCTCAGTAGATGTTTTACAAACTTTACCAGCAAAAGGAAGAGTCACTGCAGGATGCATAAGGGGAAATAAAGCCTCTTTTGGAACAGCTCACTGACAGCTATGGAACAAGTTCAGCTGTAAATCGAAGGGGAATCCTTACTATAAAATAAAACAGTGTTCTACTGCCCAAACACAGCAGAAAGGAACTGTTGTATAGTACATTGCATCATAACCACAGAGTTTCTGCCAGCCTATCTATAGCAGCAGCCTTGAATATTGTGATCCAAATTCTCTCATTTGTTACATGTGTACAATGATTTTTGGGGCTTTGCTTTGGGGAAATTTGGCCCAAAATAAGATAAAACTGATAACTTAATAATTTTGCCTCCTTCTGCACAAAATAAATTTGCCCACTGTAAAGCAGCTGCCTTTCAAATGCCTTCACAGTTTAGGAGACCATATAGTAGTCTAATTCCTTGCCAGTGAATTCAGGCTGTAACCATGGCAGCTGGGAGTGTAAACCTTCAGTGTATGAAAACGTCCAGGCTGATAAAGCAGATTGTTGTACAAGTCCATATGTGATGTGCCTGTGTATATATTAAGCATGAAAGTGTGTGGCTTTAGGGTGGGAGCAAGGCAGAGGAGAACAGCCCAGCAAAACCTTCACCAGAGCAACTCTGGGTAAGCTGCCAGCTGGATCCCAGCACTGCAGGCGCCCTAGGGACACTGCTGTGAATAGGCTGAGGGTCACAAGGCAAGGAGGCAGACAGGATGGGAAGGGATAATCCAGCAAAGCAACTTCACCCAGTGCAGACTGGCTTATAATACATAATACAGCAGTGATGTCCCTCAAGGGGAAAAACACTAACTCCAGTCTGACCTTGCATTTGCTGCACTGAGAATAGCACAGAAGATGGCTCTTTTGCTCCAGTGAATGCAGGGTCTGGGGCCCAGGAACTGGCAGCACACCTATCTGCAGAGAAGGGGAATTTTTAGTCTGGCATTAGGTCAAGGTTTTCTTCATCCTTTTCCAGGGAAACTAGAACCTTCGTTCCTTCCTTTCATTAAAATAAATGAATGTATGATTGATGATCCTGGAGCCTGATATCTTCCATGTGTTAAAAGATTAGCTATAGCAGTGGCTACTGCCAACAGCATATGCTGATGTGTTGCAACCCTAATCTCCAGGGTCCTTTTTAAGGGCAAGAAGCCCATTTCCATGGCCTAGTCAGCCACAGGCCTCTAATTCTGTAAAGGTACAAGCACAGCAGTGATTTTGTAAAGATGGGTCTTCACCTGCCAGGAATCAAGCTATGACCCACCTGCTCGTCCCAGTGAAGCTGCTGAGTGTGTAGGGAGCAGTGAAGTAGTGATTTGCACAGTGGTAGGTGCAACAAAGCACAGGCGAAATTGAGGTCAAAATCCACAGAGCAATTAAAACCTTTCCTCTTACCATCCTGGCACACTGCTATGCTCTGAGCATGAGTGGTTCCTCCAGAGTGCCTTTTGGTGAGGGTACTGAACTGAATCTGAACAGAAAACCATTTTGAGCTGCTATTTTTTTCATCTTGGACCACACAGGAGACTATTTTGATGATTTTGCTGAAGTTGAGCCAGGATGAGCAAACATTGACTTTTCTGGTTCAGAATAACAGAACAGGACTTGACAACTTCACCAGGGACCTTTCTGCATGGGAACAGCTTGTTTCTAGCAGGCCTGAACCTCACAGATTTAGGCATTCATCAGCTTTCCCATCTGTTTTGCTCAAATGTGCACTGTGATGCTGCTTTGCTCTGCAGACCTTTGCAGCAGGCTGTTTGCCACAGCAACATTTTCACCTGTCTAAATTGATGCTACTTACTGGAGAAACCTCCCAAATTTTTTATTCCTTGGTCTGAAATGTCCTGTAAGACTGCTGAGATCCTCCTGTGTCTGCTCCTTCCAGTTCAAGCACCTGAATACAGCTTTGAGTGCAGCTTAGATCCCAGATGTAGATATGTATGTTCCTGCACTGTACAGGCATAGGTTAATCAGGGAAGGCAGAGATGCCCCTAGTCCTTTGACACTGGTGAGCCATATTTTCCTTGCCCTGCCAAAATACTGTAACTACCCACTGTTGTGCTACAGCTCAGCTCCAACTTTTTCTGCTCAAAAAGGTAGATTTAGAAAGGTACAGAGAAATATGCAGTAGTGCCAGAAATGTAGGTAGTACTGCAGCCCTAGCAGAGAAGTAGATGGACAAATTCTTCCCTATCTTGAGGCTTGGCATGTAAAGTCATCCTCATTGCAATGACAGCCTTTGTTGATACACTGATAA
This sequence comes from Trochalopteron elliotii, assembly GCA_024734555.1. NCBI lineage: Eukaryota > Metazoa > Chordata > Aves > Passeriformes > Leiothrichidae > Trochalopteron > Trochalopteron elliotii. The sequence continues at coordinate 3,529,994 of JANPWX010000073.1, forward strand.
CACCAGTGCCAGACAACATCTCTGTGAACATCATGCTATTTTACCACACACGTACTGTGTCATCCTTTATCCTGAGGTCCAGAGCAGCCCCAGCATGGTCACACAACTTCCTGGGCTTGCCTTCATCCACCCACACAGAATTTCTGATGATGAAGAAGACTAGAGGACCACAGTAAACCACAGGATGGAATCTAGCCAGCTGCCCCAAGCCAGAATTACCCTCATATTCCCTATTTGTTTAGACTTGTGCCTTCTGCATGGCAGGAGGAATGGCTGTAACTAGTGAGTCATCACTGGGAAGTCACCATAAACCATGGAGTTTTACATTGGGATGAGCAAGAGTTGAAAGTTCTGGAAATTAAGTACTTAAAAATGGCTTGAAGCAGCTCTGAATGGCTTAGTCTCAGATGCATCTCCCAATTAATTACTCCTGAGGTGTTTCCTTCCCATTCTCCTGCACAGATTGTCTTTTAAGAAATCACCATCTCTTCAAGTCAACTTTATTTTATAATGAGAATAAAACAGGACCGTAAAGCTGGAGACTGTGTGCAGCTGAAAAGATCAAAACCCAGGAAATTTGTTTTCAGAATTATTTGACATATAATGAACTGCAAATTCAGTAGAGCACCAGCTTGCAACAACTGTGCCCTTTACCGGCAAGAGCTGAGAAACAACAATGACAAAATGAGTCAAAAATGCAGATCTCCTGGAGTGAGGGCTTCTGGCACAGCAGGGCAACATAAACAAGTGTGCTATATATAGGACTGGTCCTTGGGTGAATACACAGATGTTAAAGATGACCTCAAACAGAACCTCTGTTCAGATACACAAAAAAATACATAGGATAGCTGTGTGGTTTGAAGCCTGGGCTGGATGCCAGGAGCTTCCAGTTTCCCTTTTTCCCAGTTCATTTTATCCCGCCGGCCCCTAGCCTTTGTTGACACACAGGCAGTGATAGTGAGGAAGTTATGATCTGCTGGGAAATCATGCACAGCTCTTTTTGTCAGCCAGTCATGCCAGAGGCCCTGGGGACAGACCCTTGTCTCAGGCTGTGTGCTCCTCACAGCAGAGGCTGTGTCTTGCTTTGGGCACATGCCCCCCCTCTCAGTGTGATTTGTCTCCCAAAGTGGGCAGCCATGAAGTATTTCCACACTCCCCCATAGCATGTTCTCCTGTCCCACATTAAGCATTAATGTACTCCCCAAATTTAAAGTATTAACTTTTGAAACTGAAAAGGAGAGGTTTTTTAATACTTTAGCTATGGGCCCTTTCTATGTTTATGGCCTAGTATTTCCTATATTCTGATGCACTGTTTTACTGTAAATGTATTAGATGCTTATATCTACATTAGATCATGGAAGATTGGAGAGATTTATGCAATGTTTATTCTAACACTGACACAAAATGTTTGTTTAGGGGGAGGGGGAGTTGGGGGAAGAAAGTATGGATCCTGTGTTTTAGAAGCAGTGAAGTTGTTAATGAAGAGGAATTTAAAATATGCCCCTTGGCAACATAGTGGTTCCACAGAATCAAAATGCTTTTGAATTCTATTCTGCACTTTGTAAATTTATGGTTTATTCTGGACAACAGTCATTAATTAATACAATATGATGATAAATTATAAATATTGGACCATCCCCTACCCCCTTGAGATTAATTGGTTAAAGCATGGTGATAATAATGCCAAGGTTGTGAGTTTGATCTCTGTATGAACAATTCATTTAAGAGCTGGACTTGATCATTGTGGGTCTCTTCCAACACAAAATATTCTGTGATCTTAATGGAAATGCTTATATTTTAAAGAAAATTTTCCCACAGTCTTCCTCTGGGCTTCATTAAGGAAGTCTTAAGATGGCTCTCAGAATCTTATTTCTTAATAAAAATTACCCAGGAGTAGCAGACTTCAAGAAGACAAATTTACTATCATATAATATGATTCAGCTTCAGGAGTAATTGAATTTGAGAGAAGACATGCTTGAACTGGTTTATACATTTTTGCTCTCTGGATCCTGAATGTCAAATCATATGCTGTGTTTCTTTGAGAGCTGAAAGAAATTAGGTCCAATTTACCTCTTTAAAGACCCCTTCAAATTTTTTCTGATGAATTGAATGAATCTGATTTATTCATTCTTCTTTCTACAAATCTAGAAAATAGCTTAACTTGAACAAAATTTATTCTGTCAGTTCTGAGACAGAAGCACACAAGTCTCAAGACAAAGACTAGGTAAATGCTGTACTCTGCCTTTTCTTGGGGCAGGAGAAGGTGTTAGTATTTTTCCAAAATGGTTTCACTTACTTTGCCCAAAAATTGTTACTTGGTGTAATGACTTTGTAAGACTCTTTCCCCCTGCTTTCTCTCACTTTGGTAAAGCTAATTTCCACTCTATAAAAAGTCTTCTTGTGCAAACTCCTGCATAAGAGATAGCATGAATGGTGGAAAAAATAAAGCCTGCCTGCCTTCTGTCTCTCCTTCATAAAGGCATTACTTTGGACCTTTTTTCTCTTCTCAGTTGCACAAAACCTGTAGGAAAATAATTATCTTTGAGATTTCCATCAGGTTCAAAATTTACTTGGTGAAAATGGAAGCCAAGGTTAGGAAAGATAGACTACTAACTCAGCTGGAAAAAAAAATCATCCATATCCTTTTACTTCATATTAGGAAAACATTATACCTGAGAATTTTTGCCAGAAAAAATTAGAGTGAAGGTAGGTTAGAAGCAACATAGCCATTGTTTAAGAGTGGGAACAAGATGATGAGGGCCTCCACGTTCATTCTGGATTTTTAATGTAATTTCTGATATGGACACGTATACTGCTGATATTAAGCCCAAAATCAGCATTCTTCCTTACAGACTTGTCTCATTCAGCTAAAGACTTTTTGAAGAGATTAGCAATTTAGCTCTAAATGTTTCACCCAAAGCAGAAATTCACTGTGAGGATGCCATTCTTAGTTCTGTAATTTCCTCGCGATTTGAAAACAAATGATTTCTATTTATTTCAGTGCAAGTAAAGGCAATAAAACCTGAGGATGTGGCGATGTCTTCTTGTATGACTCAAAACTAGCTACACTTCTTTATTCCAATCAAAATATTTCAAGCCACTGGAATGTATTGTAGTCTGGTTCCTTTGTGCATTTGGGATCAAAAATAGCTAAGATACTTCATTTTTAAAATAGTCTTCTATATTATAGAGCTGATTGTTTTTCCTCCTAATAAAAAGTTAATTAAAGTCTGCTGCATACAGTTGGATTCATTTCATAACACAGCACGTGATGCACAGCTCTACCACAAAAAAAACCCTCCATTATTTCTGTTCCTTTTCTTTTTTCTTTTTTTTTTTTTCTGATTGGTTTGCTTTAACAAGGGAAATTTCATCATGTGAAATGTGCACCAGGATAAATTCTGCACTCAGTCCTTCCCACTGTTCCCCGTCCAACCACATTCATTTAAAAGACACGTCCCCATTTCACAAGGATGTTCCTTTCCCGCAAGCCAAACCTTCTGCTTTGGCACAAGCACGCTAGAAAACTGGGTGATGGAGCCTAGAGCTGTGCTCTGATCTCATACCATTTGTTGCTTTGGGATATGCTCCCAAGAAACTCATTTGGCAAAGAAGGAGACATTTCGTACCTCTGCCACATCCCAGGCTGATTTTCTCCCTCTGACCTGACTCAAAGAAAGATTCCACATCATAGGGAGGTGCAGCCCAAAGTCCATTCAACTTATGGCTGCTGTCAAAAGATGTCACAAAATATGGTTGACATAAAACAGGTTGTCACAAAACAGGTTGTACCTGCATGCTGTACCTAGGAGTAGATAGGAACTGAGCAACAAGTTTCACTGGGTGCACCAGGCCAATTCTCTACTAATATGTGCAAAAGACCTTTTTTCAGTGGAAGAGTCATCATTCAACAGGACAAAAATTGAGGGTCTTCAGGGTAGAGTGTAGAGAAATGTGTATGCAAAAGAAATAAAATATCTGTCTCTCTGACATCTATCAGCATTAGCATCATAACTGAAGCCCCATGATCAGTTTGCTGAGTGGTTACAGCATGACCCTCCTCTTGTTCAACCTCATATCTCTAAGTTTGTAAGTCATAAATCTAAGAGAAAGAGAGCTCTTTTTAAGAGCTCAAGGTATTTTACAGAGGAGGAAACTGATGCATGCTGAGATGATGCAAATGTGATGATCAATTTAGGCAGCAATAGAGTGGGACAGTTCTGAGAAGAAAAATCTGGATTTCTGGAAGAGCAATGTTATGTTCTAATTGTTTTGAAACTAGAGGAAGGAAAATAGAAGAAAGTTCTTTTTTTTTTTCTTTTTTCTCAGTAAACCCATCATAGGTCAATCAGTGCTTTCAGTAACAAAAGAAAAAAAAAGAGAAAGATCATCTGGTTCTTCATCAGCTGTGCAGTACATACTCTTCCAGTTACTGTAATTTCCTAGCTCTTCAAAGGATTTAGTACTTTCTTTTTCACCCCTTCCAAAACAGAACAATAAGGGCTGTAGAGACCAAAATTATTCAACTACATGGTACAGTTTCCTCAATAAAAACCAGCTGGTACTGCACAAAACAACAGCACAGCCATGGACTAGCTTGCTGTTTGCAGTCCTGTGCTCTCAATAGTAAGAGCCATATTGCTTTGTTTAAGCAAAATGCAACTCAGCATGAGGCACGAGATGAGAAAAATAGATAATGAAGACACAGCACCCTGCAACCTTTTGCTGAGTTTTAATTCCAATGTGAACAGTTGCACAGACTTAATTAGAAAATGACAGAGCACTGCTGCTAGAGAGAGACAGCTGACACAAAGCATTCCAAGATGCCTTGGACAAAGGTCAGTCAAAACCTCTATCTTGCATAAACACCATAAATGCAAATTTCATCATTTTTATAGAGTCAGATTTTCTGCAAGAACACATGTGCTTTTAGTCATCTATTTGTTCACGTCCTCAACTTGTGGTAGATACAGTATTTGGCTAGGAGACCCTAAACTAAACAACAGCTTGGGGGACTGAATCAACCTTGTTTCCTCGTTTTTCTTATATTTACCCTTTTCACAGAGATATTTCCACATTTCTTTTTTAACATAACTGCTTATTTATTAGAGGAAAAGAAAATGTTCCAGATAGCTGAAAGATTAGCAGAGACAGATATGAAGCTTGGTGGGCTGGGAAAGGTTATCTAAATCCTGAATAAAACATAATTTGTAATGGAGGCTAAGCAAACTTATCTTGAATATGGAGATGAAAAATACAGGACCACTTGAGTAAGCAGTGATGTCATCAAATGGCCACAGGATATGTGGCAAGTGTCATTCTGAGGCCACAGCTGGTCATGAGATCAATAAATCCAAATGAAACCTGAAGGTCACTTATCCTTGTTTCTGCAGCAAGAGAACTAATGCAAGGAGAGAATATCACAAGAGCATTTTACATGTGTAGCCATTCAGACACTAATTATGGATGAGGCTATTGCTTCCACAGCTAGCTACAGTGCCCTGCTGTGACTGGCAGAGGAGAGAGCTTTTTCTGCAGAATGGCTGCAGCTTGGCATCACAGTGTCAACACTTGGGGTTTGTCTGAGTACAAAGACAGCCTTCTGATTGTGAGACATATTCCAGTTCAAGAAATTGCCTCTGCTGCTGGGACCAGGCTCTGACCTGGGTGGCTGCATTCCACCTTCTGTGGGTAGTTTGACCTCAGGTCCCTATTCATCTAAACCACCACAGTTTGGGATTCAGATAAAAGGTTTCCGTTTATTCTTATCTCTGTTATGAGAGGTAGGCTTAGTTTGATGTCAGAAAACCTCACCAATTTTGGTTTTGTTCTCCTAGTTCAGGCATGGGATGGCTCATACCAGTGCTCCTTTATGACTAAACCCCAGTAGTTGAATGGGTAAGATGGTAACATTCCAATTTTAGATAATTTCTGTTTATAAAACACAGATGAAACTGGCAATGGCCTTTAACCTTAAATTATGCTAATTTTTGCAACTGAAGTGGTAGAGTTTGTCAAAAGTACTTGAGGATCTGGCATTTCTGATGTTCTGAAATGGAAGCAATATAGTCTTTGTTTTTACATTAAACTTACCAGGACTTTCAAGCAGCAGAGAGTATGATAGGGTTTTTTTCTCGGCTTTTATGAAAAATACTCTTGTGATTTATTCTTTGCGATTTGCTGCAACATACAAGATCCTGCTGCAGTCTTACCTCTGTGCAAGCTTGCTCAGAAGAAACACACCAAGATTCAACTATCCATTAAAAGCAGAAGAGTTAATAACAGCAAAGTTTATAACAGCAACTGCTATAAAGTTTTTAATAGCAAAGACAAGAGGCGAGGTGCAAAATCCTTCTGAGGCAGAAGTTCAGTGTATCAGCAGAATTAAGCCACAGGACTGTATCCTCTTTAGAAAAGTTGCCTTATTCAGTGAGATGCTTCCCAGCATATTCAGTGGAAAATTGTTTTTCATGGGTTTTAACCAGTGGAGAAGTCATCTTTTGTGTGGCAGGCCCTCAGGGCTTTGGTCAGCCACAGTCTTGAAAACCATGCCTTCCTATGGTTAGATGATATAAATACCAAGCTTTTAAAAACATGAAAGTAGAGACAAGATCTAGGAGCAGGGCTTAAATTTTCTATAAATATTCACCTAAATATAGTGCAGTTATTTGTAAAACACAGAACACAGATTTCAACAAATAGACCTAACAACTAGAAAATCATTGGACCAAATGTAAAAAATTGTGCCCTGGCAAAATTTTCATTTTGTCATTCCCTTCAGCTCTAAAAAAAACTATCTGCAGCTTCTCAAAGATAATTTCTCTACTTTCTGACAGCTTCTTTCACTGTTGACACAGGTCACCACAGAAATGCCCATAAATACTCAAACATTTAGCATGTATGGACAGGTTTACATTTGTAGAGCTCATGCACAGCAACAGGAAGGAAATAAGAGATTTTCATCATCCAGATGAGGAAGATTCTTATCGCACAGCAGACTTTTATAATAAGACAATAGATTTTACTGCAGCTAGCTCAAACCACCTCTGCTGAGCACAATCGCTTATGAGAGCAGGCCTGTTTGTGTAGCAAAGCTGTGTTTATCACAGGCAAGGGCACTGCAGTCTGGCCAAGTGCAACTAGTCAAAGCTGACACAAGTTTGTAGCAAAGACAAGTTGATGGTTTCTTGAGACTGGCAGCAAAAATTCCCTAAGCCTAAGAAAGACTTTAAACTGAGAATTTGATGAACATATAATTGGCTGCTGAATGAAGACTGCAGTTAAATAAAAAGAGCAGATTACACTGTGATGTCCAGGGTGGGGCAATCACATCTCTCCTTCCCACTGTAACAGAGAATTGAGTAGACTACAGTAAATATGAAAGGCAGCAGCTTAAAAACTACCGAAACAAGGGTTTTTCCTCACACCTTTACTGCTTTTGTCTCTCTGCAGAATCAGGTTTGGTGAATCTTTGGACCTAGTTAGATTTCTGTTGAAGGAGTTAGGAGCATAGATAAAGGTATTTTTTACTGCAACTCTTTTACTTGCATAGGTCCTGCTTAACTGAGGAGAGGAATAGTGAAGACTACCTGTTTCTTCCAACAGAACCATCTTCCTAATGCCTCACTTTTTCACCATGGATGTATAACTCTCCTTTGGTTTCCAGCCCTGCTTAACATATCTGCTTATCCTATCCTTTCCTCAGCTGTGGCTGCAGCAGGAAACTGAACTTTCTCCTCGCACTTGAAGTCTGAATAGAATAAATTCCCAAAGTCCACCTTTCTTCAGTGGTTGACCAGGCTGAAATACAGCTAAGCTGGTACCAGGCACAACCTTGGGTCATGACAAAGAGTTGTTCAGTATGTTTCAATATACTGTGACAAGAAGCATGAAATCCCTATATATCCCATTGGTTCTAGTTCACAGACTTTTTCAACTTTCTTTCTCTCATAGAAGTAACCATAAGAATTACCACTTTACCCTCACAGACTTCACATCCTTAACCACCCTCCAGGAAAATAGTGCCATCCAAAGCCATCCAAAGAGTAAAAAGAGAACTGCAAGAATCATTTTTAAACTTCTACAGAATGCAAAGTATTGGACTACCTAACTTACTTAAACTTACTCAAACTTACTCATGTTATTTGTCGCCAGCTGGGGTCAATGTATTTTGTGGAGCATTTGGGAAGGAGTTGTCATTCCTAAGATCTGTCACTATAAGATACAGAAAGACTGCAGATTATAAGTGGTGGTAATGAAATGATACTGGTCTATCATGTTTTATCCCAACAGTGGATAGTCTAGTTCTCAGATGGTCTGGTTCTTGCTTCCCAGTCAGCATTCTTCCTTTCCAGATTTTCACAGGAGGAGCCTTGTTTGGATGAGGTGCAGTGTCCCCAGTGTTTGATAGCCTACAGCTCACTATGGTTAGAAGCTAGAACAGAGGGTGACCACAGTGACCACACTGTGAACTAAGTGTGAACTGCACAGGGTAGGGCTGTAGCAACAGAGTGGAGGAGTCAGATCAGCTCAGGGTATAAAGCAGGCATGTGGCAAATGAGCCTGCTCAAATGGAAATGTGTCAGTCTACTATACAGACATGGGTAGGACTCAAGGCAGACCAAATTAATGCTGAAGTGAAAGTGCCACCCTTTTCTTCATCTGCAAAATGGGTAGATTAACACATTAGTACTTTGCAGTGGGGTTATCAGAATTAATGCATTAGTGCTCAGCTGCTGCAGAAATTTTGTCTTTCTTGTAGTTTAAATAACAGCAGCCTGTGAGGTGCCCTGTAGACTAGTCAGTGCCAGAAGCTGGAGGGGACAAGATTGGGGTAGAGAAGTGGGGTTTTTCTTGCATTGTAATTCCTTCAGATCAATCATTTCCTTAGTCATGTAAGGCAAGTTTGGCCAGTGATATATTTGGAGTTGAAAGGCTGTGGGTTTTGTCTCCATTGTCTCTGTTTTGGCACACAGGAATAATGATTTTGACTAACCAACAGTACAAGTATTCATTAGCATTGGCTGCTGTTGACCATGGGAGTCAACCTGATTTCTTCATGCTCTTTTTTTGGAAACTTTCAAACAGGGATGAAGAAAATTAGCTGACTCTCACTAAGCAGTTTAAAAATTGTTCCCTCTCTGCTCACGGCCCCAAATAAACAGCAGAAAATTACATTTTGTCTAAGTGCTCAAACCACCTTGATTTTGTTCAGATGTTATGAAGGAACTTCATCACAACAAAAGTAGAATTAGTTTACATTCTTTCCTTTTTAATAAGGCATTGAAAATGTTAACACTGGCTCTGCCTGGGTAGCATTTAATGTCAGTGTCTCATCATTTGAGCCAAGTGCAATGCTGACTTTAAAAGCAAGATACAGTCTAAAAAGTAGCTCCGTGAAAGTGCTACTGATGTACATTATGTTCACTCTTCTTTATCTCTAACAGAAAAGATAAAGGTTGAAGCAGCTTAAACTTTTAGATTCCAGAATTATGGAATTGAAAATATTGGAAATTCTACAAGAAAGAAACTAGAATCGATCAGTTGTCAGCCTGATAAAGGTGGCAAACAGATGCTAACTCATTTTCCTCTAGTGGGAGTGGCTGAATGTCACTAAAAAAAGACAAACATGTCACTAAAAGAATATGAAAAACAACTCAGTAGCTTAATTTCCTCCTCATCATGTTGAAATCTGCAAACCCACAAAATTTCATTTCTGTCAGTGCCAGAACTTCCACAGTTAACTGATGTTAAAAAGAACACATTTCAAGCAGTTTTAGAAGCACTGCCTTTCACCTTTACTCATCACCTTTTTTGTTTGCTTGTTTGTTGTTTTGTTGGGTTTTTTTGACAGTGGAAGCCAGGACAAGCAGTCTTTGTTCTGTGTACTGTTGGTCACTGTATTTGAAGTACTATCATACCCAGCTTGGACATGGTATTATATTTGACTCCATCTTTTCAAGGAGAAAAAGAGAATACTAAAGTTTTCAGATGAAAGGATTTCCCACTTGCCACTAAACAAAGAAGCAATGAAAAGACACAAGTTGTTTTGTTTTTTTTAATTTTACCACCACCACTCACACTCCTCCCCAGCAGAAAGCACATCAGGCACAAACAGCATAGTATATAAGAGGGTTCAGGGACTGTCTTTTATTTCATTACTTGAGAAGATGAGAGCTATTTGCAAGTATTTTGAAGATGAGCTGGTCACTGTCAGACATCACTTTTGCTTCCTTTTACTGGGTAAAAAGCAAGGGAAAAGGAATGAAAATTTTGCAGGGATGCTTCCTGAAATAACGGAGTTACCCGAGAAAGTGCTGTTAAATATTTTTAAGCTAGGACCAGCTAATTAAACAATTAAAGGTTGCAGATTTTACCCTGAATATAGGGTCAGGTGCTGAAAGACTCTTTTGTAATTGGTAAACTGCTGTGGCTAGACAGAAAGCAAACTACATGCGTGATCACAAGCCCTCAAAAACCAGTCCCATGTAAAGGACTTCTAAAAAGGAAAAAACCAAACAGGGAGCCATTCAGTTTTCAAATCAGACAGGAACAAATTCTCTTACTTTTGAACACATTTTACCCTGCCAAAAGCAACATGATGAAAATGAAAAGGGTTTAAACCAGCTATTTCAGATGTGCATAGTGCAGACCCAGCATCCTAGGTGAGATCAAAAGCATGACTCCACAGGATACTTCCTTTGCAAGGTGACTGGAAAACAGAATGAGAAAACCCAAGACCACATTACACAACTTGACAAAAACAACTGTGATCTTTTAAAATGACAGCTTGCAAGAGAGAAGGCAATCACAACTTGAGCTCCAAAATGAGTGAGTTCAATTATCCATGCCTTAGTGTTCTGCTTAAACAAAGGACCTTGGAGGTAGACGATAGGAAATGTTCAACAAATACAGGTGTTGGCCTGCAATAAGTCGACACTCTGATGGAAAGAATGAAAAAGCAAAATAAACCACAGTATTGAAAGGACTTGTCTATATATGTGAGTGACAACTACAGATGCCTTAGCACCCCATGGCAGCAGAAATTAAGACTGTATAGAAAGTGATTTTCTTGTCCTATTCATCAATGCCTTGGGTGAAGGGGCAGTTGCCTCCCCTGCAGGTTCACTGATGACCCAAAGCTGGGAGGAGTGGTCAGAGGGCTGTGCATAGAGAGCTGTGCTGCCCTTCAGAAGGGCCTGGAGGGCAGAGAGGGACCTCCTGAAATTCAACTAAGGCAAATGCAGGGTCCTGTACATTAAAAGAGGGTGTCAAGAGGATGAACTCAGTCTCTGCTTGGTGTTACCAAGCAAAAGGAAAAGAGACAATGGAAAGAAACTGATGCACAGGAAATTCCACCTGAACATAAGGAAGAACTTGTCTATTGTGCAGGTGACCGAGCACTGAAACAGGTTGCCCAGAGAGGTTGTGGAGTCTCCCTCACTGGAGATTCCAGACTTGCTTGATGCAATCCTCAGCCATGGGCTCTGGATGACCCTGCTTGAGCACGGAGGCTGGACCAGATTGTGGAGCCTTCCGAACTTACCCAGTCTGTGATTCTAAGGCAAACAACTTCGAAGTACTTCCAATCTTAATAAACTGTCAAAGGACTGAACACTATTCATGTACCATAATTATTATTAAAACTTTTTCTTTCTGAATCACCAAAAAATTTCATTTTAATACCTCTAAGTACTTCAATGAGATTTCAAAGTGCAGGTTAAAAAAATGGTGTCTTGCTTACCTTTTCAAAGACAAGCTACTTTCTGTTTGAAAATCATATTTTTAGCCTTGAAAATTGCATTTGCAATGCAACGAATTCCTGTAATGTGAGTCAGGAACACTTTAAAGTGACTCTCTTCAAGTTCCTACAAGAACTTAGGTGCTTTCTGGCAAACCAAAGCCTTTAAACCTGGTCTGTTCTGGAGAGAATGCAGTTCCTTCCCATCACCATCATAATAATCCGTACCACCCTTTTTAAATAACACCATCCTCAGAAAAAAGTATCTTCCCCTTTCTATTTAAGCAAGATCTGAGGGAAATAAAGGGTTCCAGTATAGCCTTGTCTACCTCTGGTTTGTTTATCTAAGCATGCCATATGCTTTCTAGGGCCACAACTAAGTCCCAGTGTGGTATCACAGAATCATAGAATATACTGAGTTGGAAGAGACCCACAAGGATCAAAAGCCAACTCCAAAGGCCAACACAGGACCATCCCCATCAATCACACCATACACCTGACAACATTGTCCAATCACTTGAACTTTTTTAGGCTTGGTGCTGTGACCACTTCCCTGGGGAGCCCGTTCCAGTGCCTAACCACCTTCTGGGGGAAGAACCTTCCCCTGATATCCAGCCTAAACCTCCCCTGACACAACTTCAGGCCATTCCCTCAGGTCCTGTCACTGATCACTGCAGAGAAGAGATCAGTGCCTGCCCCTCCTCTTCCCCTCACAAGGAAGCTTTAACTGCAGTGAGGTCTGTCCTGTCTCCTTTTCTCCAGGCTGAACAGACCCAGTGACCTCAGTAACTCTTCATGCGGCTTCTCCTCAAGGTCCTGCACCATCTTCATAGCCCTTCTCTGCACACTCTCATCACATTGTGGCACCCCAAACTGCCCCCAGCACTCGAGGTGAGGCCACCCCAGCTCAGAGCAGAGCAGGACAATCCCCACCCCTGCCTGGCTGTGAGGCTGTGCCTGATGACTCCCAGGACAGGGTTGGCCCTCCTGGCTCCAGGGCACTGCTGGCTCAGATTCAACTTTCCATCGACCAGGACCCCCAGGTCCCTTTCCATGGCACTACTCTGGCCTTCTTTCTGTGCAGCTCACTGAACAGAAATCTTTCTGCGGGGTCTTTTGTGCTGGGCCTTGAAAACCTGTCCAATCCGCCCAAATGCTAATAATTCCATGGTGTTTTTCAGTGTTACCAGGGTTGTCCTTAAACAAAATCTCACTTCATTTTCCCCTTTTAGGCAGAAAGCCCAGAGCTAATTGAATACATTCTCTCTCTTCTTCAGTGACTAAATGCAATGCTGATGTGTGCATATAATGTGGGAATCACGTTAATCATAGGCACACAGATTTCAAAGCCAAGAGTGCTGGTTGTGATGACCTAGTCTGATCCGCAGTGTAACACCAGGCATAGAATTTCTGCCAGTGATTCCTGCCTCAAGCCCATGATTTTGCACCTCAGTTCCCATCTGTATAAACTGAGCTGCAGCTTCCAGACACAGGGTTTATTATGCCTCTCCCTGCTGCATAAAAGAGTTCTTTGTTCACAGAAACCTTCTACCACACTAAAGTCTTGTGGGTTCTGACCAAGCCACCTCTTCACCTTCTCTTTGCTAAAATGAATAGATTAAGCCTCTTATATCTCTACCCCCAAGGTAAGATTTCCAGGCTTTGAATCATTCTGCAGAAAGACCACATAGACCTATGCTCTTGGTAGCTCACAAAAATCTTGAAGATATGAAACTCTTGCAGTGCAGGCTTTTCAAAGATCACATAGTTAATATTACAGAAGTTAGTAATTTCAGCCTTCCAGTTGGGTCCACAGCCTTTGCTTTGTCCCCAGGCACGTGTTATGTTTTCAGCTCTGTCACCACCTGATATTTCTCAGTTTATGCAATAGAATATCCCTTTGCACAAAGTCAGTTTTAAATGGATCTTAACAGCTGCACATATGCAGGGCTGTGGGTCCATATTCAGAGCAAGAGCTCAGAAACTCTGTACTCACTCATAATAAACACAGAAAGCAGTAATCAGTTAGAAAAATTTAAGCAATTAGGTAGAGTATCACACGAAGTCTTGGCTGTTCTGGTTTAGACTTAGCCTTTTAGTTTGGTCTGTTACTGGAGACTTGGTCCTTTAAAAACCAAACTTGGCTGAAAGAGCTGCTCCCAGTTTTTTCTGTCACCCTGTTTGACCTGCCATACTTGTACCCCTGTCAAATGACAGCTCGCCAAATGTGCTGTTCCTATAATTACAAGCAAAAAGGCATGTAATCCATGTCAAACTAGCCCTAATTTTCATGGTAAGATTCCCAGGTTTTGCAGCAATCTGATGTGACAGAGACATCTCAAGAAATTCACAAATTCAAAAAGTACTAACAGTGTGAAAGGATTCATCAGGAAATTATTAAATAATGCAGAATTCCCTTTGTGCTGGTATCTCAGCGTCTGTCTTGGACAGATGTATACAGATATATGCATACATAATTCCAGATTCCAAAATCCTTGCACATAACTGTATTGTAGAAATCACTGATTTTAAGACAGTGAGATTTAGAAGTTTAACAGAGGTGCTTAAGTGCCATGCAAGTCCTTTTAGATACTGAGGATATTCAGCGATCTGTAAGAGGTACCTAATATCACAGGGAAGCCAACAGCAGAAGAGTTATTTAAATTGCTCTACTCAAGGTAATGAAAATTGAAAGCTCACTTTACAGAATAAATTCCAAGTGTTTGCTTTCCAATGTTTTTTCAGGTTTTTGTTTACCAAAGTCAGTCACGGTTTCCATATTTTTTAATAAATGAAAAAATTATTCTCCCCAAGCCTCTTTGCAATGTGCAGCTGCTTTTACCTGTCTATATTTACGATTTTTGTATTTTTTAAAACTGGGAGCAGGAGGAGAAACTTGACAAATCAAGCAAGAAAACAGCATTAAAATTCTTCACTAAAAACAGTAGTTTTTTTTTTAATTCCAACTGAATATATTGGTACAAAATACTGCTTCTTTTTCATTTTATCATTAAAAATCAATAGGTAAATACAGCAAGTCATACAATTTTAAGCTGTTATTTTGGGCTATCAGTAGATTCCAGAAATGTTTTAAGATTCTTTTCACAGACAGTAAGACTAGACATGTCTCTTTTATTTTTCTATAAATACTGGAATCTCAAGACCCTTTCTGTGGCAATAGATGGTCTAAATTTTTGACATACATTTGGCACTATTAATATTTACTGTAAGAGTAACGTTACTATTTTCTTGCAAAAGTCTGAGACACAGAGCCCATTGCCTGACTCCATACTGAGTGTGAGGTAATGCCTCTATCCACTGATCGAGAAGAAACCTAGGAACCAGAGAGCTGCTTTTTCAGCAGAGTTGAGTCGGTGTTTTCATTTTCAACATGCTTTGCACTAAACATCACTAAAGCCCTTTCACTAATTCTGATCTTGTGATTTCTGCCATTGGCAAGTAGAAGCAGAACCCAGCAGAGCAAAGTGATGTAGCATTAGGGTATTGTTTCAAAAGCAACATCTAAATGTGACGGCTGCTCCATTGTCTGGCTCTTTAAACCCAGCCTAGGATTTTCCTTATGGGACACTGCTCCAGCAAAATAAATAAATGGGCTGTAGTCTAAACTCCAAAGCCCTCAATAAGATGTTATTGTGTTCCAGGCTCAGCAATAATAGAAGAGACATCACATTACAGCAGACGTACACTACTGCACTTTTGGAAAGATCAAAGCTTGCCTTGTCTGCACTAACTTTGGATAGATACAAGATGGCTTGAGCTAGCATGGTCTAAAATACGGTAGGGGGAAATGTCATCAACATCCTATGGGCTAGTTTATATTGCAGCTCTTCTTATTGCCTCACTGACCAAAAAGCCTGAAATGCAGCAGCTGGTAAGTGCCTCAGTGGTGAGGGGGAAACTGCAAGTGGAGGGGGAAGCACCATTGAAAGGTTTATTCCTCTAGAGTGCTCTGGAAAGCAGGGAAAGCAAAGAGGCCACATGTTCAGGTTGAAAGGCTTCAAAAAGGGCATGTTCCCCACATTATCTACACATCAGCCTCAAAACCAAATACTCCACCAAATCTTGACCATTATTCTTACAAAATGGCACAACTTGGGCAGAGGCAGTACAATCCAAGTGGAGCAGCCATCACCTAATGCCAGATATGCTCCCATGGAAATCTCTGTGTTGGTCACTGATCCTGACTCCCTGTTACCTCCAAACAATGTCTACATACATTGACTTCAGAGGGCTGATGCTTCCCTCACCTTCGGCCACTAGCTCGGACACGTCTGTGACAGTCTGGACACACTGCCAAAGCGTGCACTGAATGAGTCTCAGTGTCCTTTAAAATGTCACCATTCAACCTTCACAAGCAGCCCTTAACTTCTGGTTTGCCTCAGCTTGAGGATATTGGTTTGGACACAGAGGTGGATCAAGAACTCAGCACACATTCTCCAGCCAGACACTGCTCCCCTGAAGGGATTGTCCCAGTGCCTGCTGGGCTACAGTGCTCCCACAAGGGCTGCAGCCCCAGGACAGTAAGTGCCCAGGGTGATGGGAGGGTCACAATCCCAGGCTATGGAGTGGGGGGACTGTCAGGGGACTCTTGGCTGGCTGCCTGGCTACAGGCAGGGAGCAAGGCAGACCTGGAGGAGTTTCCTGAGGGCTGCCAGCTTTCCCACAGGAAACCTTGGCTGTGTGTTTCTGCTGTGCTACATGACGCTGTTTGGGTTGTAAGTCTGGATGCTAATGCAGAAGCAACGTGTGGTCCTATGCAGACAGAGGAGGAACTAAGCCTCTTCTTCCTCATTAGGGACAGTAATGCCTCTGGAAAGTCAAGCACAGGATGATTGTGGTTTGCTCAAAGATACCAAGTAGCTAAGCAGGACATATGACTTAACCCTCACTTCTCCTTTTGCCTCCAAAAGGAGGGTCAGGGTCTGATCACACACAAACTTATAGTGTTGGTCCTGCCTCACTGGACAGCTAATGTGGGTAGCTGACACATGAGGTCTGGTTGCATCACACATCTTCAGTGGATTCCTATCAAGAAAACTGATTACACTAGCTCAAAAATGCATGTAGCACAGTGTATCCTTCCAAAGCATGAGCTCTTACTGCTGACCTGCTGCTCTCTGGTGAATACTTACAAAACACTAAATGTGTTTCTCATGCAGCTTCACATAATCAGTCACAGACTTTTCAACTGAAACATACTGTACCTTCCACATTGCAGTTATCCTGCCATAGCCAAAAAGTAATATTTCATCCAGCTCAATACAACAAACATCTATGGCTCTCTTTAATGCTTAACTGCAGCCAAAGATAGAACTGAGTTATTTGTAGAAGAGCAATAATAGTGTTAATAGTTTTTATTATTATATATATTATTTCTCCTGTAGCATTTTCCCGCTCTGCTCTGAGCTGGGGCAGCCTCACCTCGAATCCTGTTTGCAGTTTTGGGCACCAAAAATATAAGAAAAATATAAAGCTATTAGAGAGTGTGGAAAGAAGGGCTATGAAGATGGTGCAGGACCTTGAGGGGAAGCCTCATGAGGAGTTACTGAGGCCACTGGGTCTGTTCAGCCTGGAGAAAAGGAGACAGGACAGACCTCACTGCAGTTAAAGCTTCCTTGTGAGGGGAAGAGGAGGGGCAGGCACTGGTCTCTTCTCTGTAGTGACCAGTGACGGGACCTGAGGGAATGGCCTGAAGCTGTGTCAGGAGAGGTTTAGGCTGGATATCAGGGGAAGGTTCTTCCCCAAGAGGGTGGCTGGGCCCTAGAATAGGCTCCCCAGGGAAGTGATCACAGCACCAAGCATGGCAGAATTCAAGAAGTGATTGGACAACACTCTCAGGCACATGGCGTGACTTGTGTATGGTCCTGTACAGGGCCAGGAGCTGGCATTTGATGATCCTTGTGGGTCTCTTCCAACTCAGGATATTCTATGATTCTAGAATCATAGATTCTATGATCATTTGGGATTTCAGTGACAGAAAAGACAAAAATCTTGCTATGCTAGAAGCCATACAAAACAACAGCTAAACACTGAACTTTGTTACTCTACAATGACAATGTCCAAATTCAATGTACAGACATTACAGAAACACTAAAATCAGTCAGTGTTTTCATCTGGCAATATGAAATGGCTCAAGAGAAATACAGGATACAGGAAAACACCTGTCTGTGGGAAGGTGGGGAGAGAAAAAGAAAAGAGGTGATTGCAAGCAGCTGAAACTAGTCAAAACTAAACAGAATTTGAATTGGTAGTGATCCACAAAAGCTACTGTGGAAATGCAGTGAAATTTTGGGATCTTGTTTCTTGAGTTTTCACCTATCCAGCCTTTTCATGAACCTTGTAATAACAATAATTCTACAAGTCCCTAGACAGCCATTACTTAACTACACTTCCAGCTAGAAAGATTTTTTTGGGTTTTTTCCTACCTTCCTTAAATATCTAATATAAGTCTTCTTTGCTGAACTTGGGCTGATTTCTCCTTGCTGTACCCCATCTTGACCTGTTGAACTGATCACTGTGTAACACCCCTGAAAATGTTCAAACACTATCATATTTCTCACCTCTGCTCCTGCCATGTTCTTTTTCCTAGACTAAACAAAAGTGACTCTCTCAGTCTTTATTCCCAGTTCATGTTCTCTAAGCCTCTTATCACTTTTTCAGCTCCAGAAGTGATTCTTTCTTACTGACATAAGATAGAGAAATCTGTCAGGGTGTGGAATGAACTTGAAAGGAAGGGAGAGCACACTCTGTAAGAAATATAACAAAATATCAGCCTTATTTTAAGAGTTATTCCATATTGCCAGAGATTGATTAGGTGAGGCCAAATGTATTGCTTCTACCTTTGTTTTCTTCTGGAGTGGAAGTAGATGGAAGAAGCTGAAACAGCCAGGGCTGTATCAACTCATGATTTCACAAAAAAGTCACTAATAAGACAGCTCTTCCCCTGTGTCTGGATAGCAGTCAGTGCCCTATCAGTGGAAAAGCGGGAGTGGAGGAGCCTGTGGTTCATGAGCTTTAGTGTCACTAAAATGCCTTCTTCTCCTGCTGCTGAAACAGGAGCATGATGGTATCAGATCACAAACACACAGACACCCTGTGAAGCAAGGGTATAGCAGAAAAGCATGTCCATGCTGTCCATGCTGTGCAAAGCAACATGGTGGAAATGCCCTTCAAGCTGGTGTCTGCTGGCTCTGGAACAGAAGGCAGGCCTGTTGTACTGCAGATGATGGGTTTGGAGGGTAGGGTTAATTAAAAGCCTTGTAGCAGAATGAAGCCCCTGCAGCACATTTACAAGCCTGTGCAAAAGCCATCCAAATCCCTTATTTTTTTCTGGACTCTGAGCTGAGATTTTTGTTTGGCACGGTGTCACACTATGGTGGATCTCAGCTGCAAAGTAGCCTACCCTGCCTCCCTCATTTTCCCCTTCCAGAAGAATCACAGGGATGCACACACCTCTGCCCCATTCTTCTGTGGGAATTCTCTGTCTCCCTTGCTGGATCCATCTATCAACATCAGCTTTCATGAGGAAAGACTGAGAATCTTTCCAAAACAGGCTGGAAGAATGTGAGAAATAGTGAGGAGGGAAGGGATGGAATTTTTTCTCAAAGTTCAAAAGGAAAGTTTGAGCCTTCAATTTGTTTATTCTTTGATTTATTTTTTTTTAACCTTTACTATGCAAAATAAGGAAGGGGAAAATTAAGGTTGTCTGGAATAGGCTTAGATCCAAAGTATGCTGCTGAGAAAAGGAAAAATAATCAGAAGACTCACTTGCGTAAACAGACAGCTAAGTCCACCAATTCTTTGCTTGATCAAATCATTCCCCACCCTGTACACCTCAATTACTGCCTCACCTATAGCCCCTTCAAACTGGAGATTGTGCTGTGCTGCTTCTCCAGTATTCCCACGGGCTCACAGCCTGTTTCTCCAACTCCCATTTTTTAAAATCATTTACACTGATGTCAAGAATGAGTAGAAAGCTATCAGGTCAAGAGACAGAGCTTCAGCTAATGGAAATCAGTTAACCACCATCCATGTTAGCAAGGGAATCTCCCTGCCTGCACACCTCTTCATGGGATGAGATAGAGAAAGAGGACCCTAAGACACCTCAGCTTATCTAGGCATGTACCAGCACTTTCCTGCATGTGCCTTCACCTCATCTATCAATTCCCATTTCCTCACTCACTCCTCTGCAGCTATTGTCATCTCCAGAAGCATTTGTAAGAGGCCTTCTGTCCCCTAAAATCTTCACACCACAGAAAACCTTATCAGTATTTCCTCTTCTGTGCATGTGTGCCAGGGGGAGGAAGGTGGTTTCAGATTCTCTTCCTGCTTCTATCGCACTCTGAGGAAGAATTCCAGACCCATCACTTGCAGGGGGGAAAATTATCTGCACAGCAGAAGACTCCATTGTAAACATCCTGTTGTGGCCAGTCTGCATTACTAGATGCCTTGTGAGAGATTAAAAATAAAAAACAGAATGAAACAAAACCCACACCCACAAAAAGCCTGGAAAACAAATCAAAATTAACAAATCAACCAAAAAAACCCCACTAAAAAGTAAAGGGGGAGATGAAGAGAGGGCTAATTTAAATCAGAACTTCAGGGGTCTAATTTGAATCAGAACTTCAGTAATAATACTATCCCAAAACAGATATATCTGTTCTTCTGGAATCTTTGGTCTTAAGATTTTACAGATGGAAGATATGGACATCCTTCTGCATATTATTTTTCCCAGTGCACTTTACTTGGCAGCTCAAAACCTTATAGCAGGAAGATGGCTGTAGAATTTCAGGGATCAGTTCAAAGCCTTTTGCTGTAGCAGATCATCTGGCACTTGACCTATACACCAGCTGAAAGCCTTGGGAAGAACTCCACCCTGGACTTTTCAGCTCCTTTAAAATCAAGATCTGTGTGAGCACTGTGCACATGCACATTGCATCTAAAACACACACAAGGAGTTCAGGTCTTAACAGGAATTAGGACCTCAGTTGATACTCTCCACATGCAACAGCAGCAACAAGCTGAAGTGCTTACAGAATCCTGCTCACTGGCAAAATTCAAGTTTAAGTTACAGCTCAGGTGAATGATTTGACATATGTCAGGCCTTTCATTGAGGTAGTGAAAATAATTAATGCTACAGTAATTACAGGCTAGGCAATCTGAAGCATACCGTGTCCTGGCAGCACAGTTGGCCTTAGATAATCAGGTAAGTGGTGATAACCTCACCACCTGTCTGAACCAGAAGGTGCCCCAGTCTTCTCCATGGGGATGAACTGAATTTGGTGTCTCTATTCCACCTTGCCCCTGTGCTCTTGCCTATGCAGGGAACAAGTGTCTCCAAGGGCAGTGTTTATGATGGGCATGTGGAGAGGATGTACATCTGCATGCAGACACACACGGCCCATGCACACAGAGCCCGCCCTGCGCTCCAGCACTGTTGTCACACACACAATCCAGCCAAAACTCCCTGTGTCACCCACCCTCGTGAGCCAGCACTCCACTCCTGCCAACAGCCACTCTTGTTTGTTCTGTATCTGTCTGCCTTTCCTGCCACCCTGCGTGGTAGCATCTAAGAGCCAGCAGGGCGCAAGCAGTTGGATGGATCAACTCATTTTGTTCAGGTCTCCAAGTAGCCAGTGGGTGGGTAATGGCTTTTGGTCAAAAGCCATGCTAAGACAGTGTTGAAAAGAAAGGCTTGACGACAAACTACAGAACTCCAAGTGCCCAGTCTCTAATTAGATGAATGTAAGCAAGCTAAAAATCTCAAAAAGCCGTTTCCTTGGGCATTGGAGAAGTTAAGATCACACTGGGATTTCAGGATTCACATTGTGACTCATCATAGGTGACATGCTATTTTTCACTTACTTTCCTCAGCAACAAACACTTGATGTTTTAGAATAAACATCTGTCAGGAAACAGATCATATCCTATAGGAACAGAAGGGGGAAACTAAGCTTTGTTCATGAAATGCTAAGAATGTATTTTTAATGACAGAAGCCTGGGGCAGTTTCCCATAATTAGTTTACAGGAGTATCTCAGAAAGGCTCTGGCAGGCTGCACAGTGCTCATAAATCTGTGCTATTGTAAAGTGTTCCAGGGTCCCTTCAAAAGGTCTGGACCAGAGGCAAAAATAGCAGGATGCCCTTCATGTGTTAATCCCAGCCTCTGCAGACTGGGAGGTATTGGAAATCTTAATGAGGAATCCACTCTCTGGAGAATTTTACCTCTAATCTACACCAAATAGAAGGGAGGGGAGAATAAATAAACAGAAGTGCTCACAGTGCTCTTTGACAGGTCCAAAGTGGGCTTCCAGAGTGTTTTGAGTTCCTTCATTGCCAACCAGCATGACCCTGCAGACAAAAGTAGTCAATATATTTCTCATTAAAATAAGACCAAGTTTCCAACAAGTTTAAATGCATCTTCACTAGTGTCACCTGCACCTTCCCCAAGAGAATCCTTCCGGGGCGTATCAGTTAATGTGGAAGGCAGGATGTATTTTCAGCCAGGGCAGGAGAGCTGGTACATTTAAGATTCAGAAAGAGAGGCCTGCTTCAGAGAGATCCCAGGCTCACAGCACTGGGAAACTGGATATGAGAGAGGGCAGCAGCTGCCAGTATTCCCAGAAGGGAGAGATTAGGTACCTCCATGAAAACTGCAGTTCTACAGTGGGTTTGGCTTGTGGAAATGGTTTCTTCCCACGAAGGTGCAAACACCTGTATGGCAAATTTAACCAAACAATGTTCATTAATTTATCCTAATTTTTTTTCCAGATCCTAGAGGTGTTGCACAGATGTCCTGACAAATATCAATTCTCCGCTGGTAGGTACCATAGCAGTAATAGAGAAATTTGTTTTTGTTTGCTTGGGGATTTTTTTACCCCTAGGGAAGAAGGCTGTGCCAGTAGCTTTCATTGCTGACCATCCTTACAGCCCTACAACAAATTTTCTTTGCTTGCCTCCCACAAAGCCAAGAAAACATTTCCTTATTCTCTGCTTGTGGTTTCCACAGGCTGAAGATAAAATCTGAGCAGGTTAAGAATGAGGAAGGAATAAAATTGAAACAATAATACTAAGAGACATAGCAGTATTTACGAGCTCCTTCAAACCTTGTATCCAAGCATATTGAGGCTCTTCACACAGCCCTGGCATCCTGTGTTGAATGGTAAGTGCTATTGTCCTTTTCAAAGGAAGGAGCACTAAGCCAGAAAGTGAAATGAAGTCTCCTGACATGCAGATCTATGTTTTAGATCAGAAACCTTTTGCTATACCCCAGTCTGCATGTTAACACAGAAATAGTTACATGTTCCAAAACAGGGACATTTCCCAGAGAAATCTCATTTCCAAACTATTTAACAAATTTAAAAATGAAAAAATCCTAATTCAAATCTTCTCTTGAAATAGAGAGAGTAAATCTTGGCCTCCAGAAAGCCCTTTTAGAACATGTAGAACTTATGACTTTAAATCCATTGTGAATGTTTATGCACCAGAGCACAGCAAAGTGAGTCAAACCTCCTTTATCTTTCATTTCTACCAAAATTATCTTAGTTCTATCAGTAAGAGACCTTGGGACTATCCCATTGATTCATCAAACTTCACATGAGATGCTTCACATGAGGATCTATACTAGGTTAGACAATACGATCTGCCTCTTCCTTCCTTCATTTCTGCCTTCCATAAAATGAAAACCTTTCCACTTTGTAAAGAGCTTTGAAAGTTACAGAATAAAAAAAACCAAACTGAAATGCAGTGAACCATCAATCAGATTAGTTTACCAGTATATTGACTGAAGGATGCCAAGATCTCATGCCAAAGGTAATGCCTGCTGAAGGCATTTATTTTTCAAACAAAAGATATGCTTTTCAATCTTAGTTGAAGAAATTAATTGTCCAATATTTTGCATTTGTAGTAGCCAAGACAACTTAATTCAAAATTGGAACCTGAGCAGCCCCAGTGAACCAGTGGCTTTAATTCTCATTACATTCAGAATGGCAGGGCCCAGCTGGGAAAAGCAACCAGCTACCTTCTCACCAGCTGGCAACAGTCAAGGACAAAGTGCACGGAGTTAGTGAGTGCTTCACTTCAGACACTTGAATGAAGTAATGTTTTACAGAGCTAATGTAAATACAGTTCAATGGAGAGGATGCTGGCAGGAAGCCACAGCAAGGACATAAATTCAAGGTACTGGAAGACCAACTTGGCTTGGTCTGCCGGAGTAGTTTGCAAAGCAATCCAGCATTTCATATAAATAAACTTTTTACCCAGGTAGTAAACCAAGAAAATGGCTGGATTTCTGGATTTTCTATCAGATGTCATGATTCAACAGATGGTTCCATTTCCTCCACAACTCACCCTTGTTCTGAAAAGAATGAGTAAAATGAAAGACTTCTCAGATATGTCTGAGTTGTTTCAGCTAGCCAGTTCAATTGGACAGTGCACAACACAAATGAGAAGTTACTCTCTTCTTGCTCATTCTCGCTTTCATTGCACAAGAAGCTAATTGATGCTGTCCTAAACTAGGAGATTTGGGCTGTGAATATATATCTTTAGTGGTTTCTCCAAAGGGGAGAAGCTCTCAAAATGTTCCTTCAAACAGGAGCCACAGAATGCTCTTGGATTATTGGTTACTGGTATTCTGCAGCCTTCCCATTTGCTTCTTCCAATCTCTTTATAAACAGTCTTATGAATACTTGGGAATCCCTCTAGCATCTGGTTCAACTGACAGAGGAATAGCACTGGAGGTGGATGGTGTCTGTAAGCATTTGTCATAACTAGCACCTGCAAATCATCTGACAAAGGCAATCTTAACCCAATGAAAACATCACAGAGGACTTTCACTTCTTCTGTTCCTGGTAAATCAAGCAGCTGTATTTCACATCATTAGTAATGAATTATGCCAGATTCAGTGTTAACACAGTGAAGATCCTCAGTTTACCTCACCGTTTACAGGCCTTAATAGCCCATATTTCAAGAAATGTAGGGCTATTCTTTACAGGCTTTCCCTTCTCCCTTCCTTCAGCTCAAACCAGTGCAGTGGCTGATCACAAATACCTACTCAAATATCTACTAATATTTTTGCTCCCTGCCCTGAACAATTCTGTTCATGTTGGTATTTCGGTGATTTTTTTTTTTTTTTTTAATGGTTAGCTTTGTTCTCTAACAATCTTACAAATAAGCTGGAATCACATAATCCTCAAACCACCTTCCCTTTAATCAGAGGGAAGGTGTCTGAAAATGTATCTGTGGTCACCGAGGCTGCATATTGTAAGACTGTGTACCTACAGATTCCTTACCCCTGGTTTTGAGGATGAAACAAAATTCTCTCCTCTCAAACCATCTGGGACCACAGAGCTTCATAGACTTTGAAAGGACTCATCCCAGTACCTCACAGGTATTACAGCATTCTCCAGGGCAACTCGTTCCCTCATGCCACCATCTGCACAATGTTCAGAAACCAAAGAAAATTTAACAAGCTGTTGCTGTACAGAGGACACCAGCAATGCATCTATGTCTGCTCTGCAGGACGACACCTGGGATGTCTGAACTCTGTCTGAGAGGAAGACTGTGTGTGCAGCTTCTTCACTTACATCTGGAGTTCACATAGTGCACTGTGCAGTCCATGTCCTCATCCTTGAGTCTAATCCTTCTCTGGACCTACAAAATTTCCTTGAAGATTAAGGAAGGATCCAAGGTCCAAGACTTGGTCCAAACAAATTTAAGCTCTTTCTGAAGGCAATTGCTTAGGCCAGCTCTCCAATGTGCTCCTTTTCCTTCCTCATCAGAACTTCTAATTTTTTAACTGATCTGGGACTCAAAACCTGAACTTGAAGGGTCAGTCTTCCCAGATCCAGGACTGTCATTGTCATCTCACAGATTTGTCATGCTGACATTGGGTGCTGCAAGCAATGATTTAAGACCTGGCCCCTACCCATGTGAAAATGAATGGGCAAAGAGCAGCAGTCATAAGCAAGTCATTCATAACCAGGTTTAACTCCAATCTCTCAGCCAGGGGAGGAGGAGAAAAAGGGAGAAGGAGGTCATATCCTGTGGAAGAAAGGAAGAAAGGGAGAGATGACAACACATTTAAAAATAGTGACATGTGTGAAGAGTTAGGATAGTAGTGCACACAGAGCTATTTTTAAAACCAAAGGAAAAACTTCCCAGCCATGCTCAGGGTAGAAGGGAAGGTGCTGAGAAGGAAGAATTTAGTGGTGAGTTTCAATTTATAGCCTCCATCCTGCCATCAGCCAATGTGTTTATGCTCTGGTAGGCAAGGCCATGCTCTCTCAGTCCACTTGGCCTGGGTGAGCCTAAAAGTTGCTGCCTGGCTTTGAAGCCTGCCCTGTGCTCTGCCTGCTGCCCTTCTTGTGTGATTTTGGACCTCCATCCTTTTTGGGTTTCCTTTTATTTGCACAGCTGCCTGCCAGGCCCACTAAACTGTAAAAACCTTCCTCGACATCAGGGCTGCATAATCATTGCTACCCATGCAACATGCTCAGTAAAAGGGAGCAGGACACTTGGGGGTATTTCAACAAACCCACAGCTAACACTGTAGCATTTTATGGGATGGAAAAGCTGCATTAATTGGAATCCTATCTTTTTGTCACTAAGGACAGAAAAGGCAGAAATACACAGAGGAGGTGATGAGAGGCCCACTAGTAGCAGCAACAGGAAAAAATACATTTAAAAAAATGAATCATACATTCCAGAGTTAAAAATATGCATTTTCTTAAGACTGGCTGCTTTAACAGGACATTTATAGGCCATTTCCAAACTAGAATGATGGAACTTATGTCATATCCTTAGGAAGCTTTTCAAGGACTACATAAGAAGGATCTTCTACATGTTTGTTCATGTACTTTTACTCTGCTTGTGCATAGTTTTATTGACTAGAAGTGATGATGAGAGATAAACCCACTTTAAAGAACAGCAGGTCTGAGTCCATGTCCTGTGCAGGCTAAAACGGAGTAGGAACTGACATTGTTGAAGTCTATTCTAAATAGAAGGTGTGATAGAGAAAACCACTGAATTTCTTACAATCTTTGTTTCTATATTTACAGACTGTGGCTGACAGAAAGGCTGTCACGAGGCAAAGGCTGTATTTCAAAAGTGACTTGCAGAAGTTTACATATTGCTAAATGTCAGCTTCCAGTTTAGGAACTCAAATAGGAAATAATAGATATAGACAACATTATCCTCTGAGATAGGCCACGATGTGTGAAACAGGAAAAAACCCACAGCACTGCTATAATATCTCCTTTGTGAATGGCGCGACAGGGGCTGAGGCTTGTATTTATATGAGTCTGTACAGATCCACATAAAAACACTGGCCTGAGATGGGTCAGTGAATGTACTAAATGAAGGCACCATGGCATTGTTCAGCATTGTCTCACTTGATTCTAATAAAAGCACTTAGCAATGCCTAGACACATGTATTTCTGACCTGTTACATAGTGTGTTATTACACTTGCTCCCTGGAATAACAGAAAGGGAATTTACCTCCTACAGAAATGGATCTGTGGGCAGAGATTTTTATAAGTAAAACAGGTTTATCACATAAATGTGGCTTCTGGTTATCACTGCATTGCATGCACCCTCACAGCTTCTGCTCAAACTACAGACTGCCTTCTAGAGGGCACGCAGTATTCAGCACAGATGATGAAGAATTCCCCTGGGCAGAATGTGTTCCTTTTTTTCCCCACACACATGGAGTAGAAAATTTTAAGTACCATTTTTTCCCCCTACAAGTGAGTTTGGCCTGCACTGGGTGCTGCTGAGAGAAGAGCATATCCCTTAATCACACAGCCCTCTGGCTAGAGAGTCAGCTAGAGAGAAGGATGAGGGAAGAGATGTCTGGTTTGGATTAAGGGATTGTTCCAAAACTTTCTGTGCAATGCAAAAAACATACCACCAAATTTCTGTGCTGTGAAAAGACCAGAACCCTTCAAAAGGGATGAGATGGGAAGAATTTAGCAGATGCAAAGTAACATCCCATTATATCCTGGGCAAGAATGGCAAAGGGAGAACCAGAGTAAGCATTACCATTAGAAAGAGACAGAATTCAGTTATGAACTTGTTGCCTTATAAAAAGGGCTTCACCATTCCTCCAAATTATTACATTTTTCAAGCAGAAGGTTTTCATTAATCCTTTCTTTAAATCAGTTGAGAAAAAAAATCAGTTCCAAAAAAAATATCCAGCAATTATCCAAAATTTTCCTAAATACTAAAGTTTTAAAAAGTGGGGGTAAAAATAGTTTGTTGCTTTCTAGACAGCTAAAGATTATAGAAGGAGGTTATTGTTTTTTCTGGGACTGTATCACTCCTCTCCCCTCTCATTCCTCAGAGATTTATAAATCTTGGAAATTTGCTATGTAGCAGGTTCATCAAGTGGGGAACTCAGCAGTGACTTCTCAGTACGGCATCCATTTTAATAGGCCTATGATTAAGGGAAGGGTATTTTAATTGGTTCTAAAAGAACACCAGCATAATTTACATACTATGCTTATTTGGGGGCTTTTTTTCCATGAAACATAAATGGATGTAGTTTTTTGTATTGACATTAAAAGCAAAGGGAATTTGTGTATCATGAAGCCTCACACCAAGACCTGAAGCTGGGGTAGGACTCTGAGTACTGCCTGGGAACTGGTTATTGCTTCAGTACACAATTCTTTTCCCATTTAGAATAAACTAACAGCTCAAATCCTGTGGATCAAATGTTCCTCTCCTATCTGTTGGTTTAATTGTCACTGCTGTTAAATGCAAACATTTCTTCTCCTTGCAAAACCATTGGCTGTTCAACTCGTGCAACAAAATCAGAGAAAAGCAGTATCCTGAGTGCTCCGAGGATCCCCATGTGGCACTAGATGGCGTTGGAAAACAGTTTCGGTACAGTTTAGTGGCAAACGACAGGGCTGGGTAGGTTGTGTGATAGGCTGCTCTGTTACGGTGCAATACCCCACAGAACCTGTTTATGTCTACCTGGTCACTAAAACAGGCTTGGGTACCAGCTCCAATCTCTTTTAAGCATGTTTAACTCACATATGAATAAACTGAAAGAATCAACGCATAGAAATCATCCATTTTCTTTCTCCACCACAGCCCCTACGTGCTGCTCCTTCAAATGTAGCCAAACACTCACTCATACCAAGCTAATCCACTGAAACCAAGGACAGTGGCAAAGTTGGGGCTGTTTCCATACTGAATATGGCCCTAACTTGGAAAATCTGTCAGGCACATTTCTATTGTCAAGGAGCCAATTCAATCACCACCTTCCCTTAAAGTTTGTGGTGTAACTGATTTTCCAAAAATTGTATGGGGAGGTCATATGTCTACTAATACTTAAGATTAGCTGATGGAACCCAAACAATATGAAAAATAAAAGTTAGGAGTTATCTTGCCTCTCTGCTGGGAGCTTTGGGAATCAAGTCAGTATCCCATCTCCCTACTTCACCTGGACCAGGGCTGTCAGCTGAATTTACCTCCAAATTACAACTGCAGTGCCACTTGCCTCTATAAGGTCTGTGCTCAGTTACAGCTGTGTAGCTGCACTGGAGGCATTAGATTTGGCAGGTACTAAAAGGGAGAAAAAATTGGTGCCTGTACAGTTTAGCTAAAAAGTATGCTGATGATGTGTGAGCCTGGCACAGCCCAACTCCCTTGTCAAGGACTGTGCCTGTTCTGCAGTCATCAGGTTTGTGTTTACAAAAGGTCAAGTCACACCTGTAAGCTTGGGTGGGCCCTTCCTATTTTCCTTCTTCTTTCTGCTGGGACGTGTGTATGTACCCAACACTCCCCAGGACTGGAATGCCAGATTGAGATGGAGCAGACACAAAAGACCAATACAGTCATCTGGGACTTAATCCCCTGCCAACAAGAGATCCTCTAGTGCTCTGGCCAGCTCAGGTTTATGTGACTCAAAACGAGCTCTTACTATCTCCCTTGGAAAGTTACTTGCAAAGTTTTAATACAAATCCTCCTTAGCCTCCAAAGCTTCACCCTGGACTTGTCTTTTACTAGTGACCCCATTGCTCTAGGCTCCCCAGCAAGAAATCTCCTCCTCTCTGATTCTTCATATCACAGGTTGGTGGCTAGTCATTTGCCCAAGCCTAACTTACCTACTTTTTTCACTACCTCCCCGTAACTCAGTCTCTCAGTCTCTCAATCACTTGTGCTGTTCTTCTCAAAGAAAATGAAATCTCTCCCTCTATAAATAGTTCTGCTGTGTGTTTCAGTCTGCTGCTGATCTTTCCATAACTAAAATTTCTTGACATTTTATAGCCCACCATCTGGCTCTGCATGATGGCATGCAGATGTTAGCCATGCAGATGTCAGACATTTTTGGCTACTACTACAGTAATAAAGAAATATTTCTCCAACACAAAAACTTGAGATCTTGCCTTAAATGAACTAAGTAATGGAAGGCTAGTTCTGTACTGGGCTCCCTTTGCTTTTTTGCTGTTGATGAATAGCATCACATTTTGCCACTTACATTTGGGAAAAATAGAGGCCATTCTTCTCCTTCATGTTGCTCCTTAAAAATCCCTAAAATTTCTTCTTAGCTAAAATGTCCCTACACCACTGCCACAGAGTTAGTTGACAAAACTTTGGCCACAGGTGTCCTACCACAATGGCCTGACACTGCTGGCTCCATACTCTCATTGTCTCTTTAGCCCTGCATCCATGTCTCCATCTTGTCTCAACAAAGATTTTAATCTCCCTGAAGAGGAGATTTTCTTCTTGTCCTGGGTTTTAGACTGCAGATATAATAGAATCCCAGCCACAGCCAGGCTACTAATAGCCACCATGGATGAAACCATAAACCCCTTACAGGAATTCATAGCAGTTAGCAAGAATAAGGTTTTTTCAGATGTAATAGTATATTTCCAAGGGTGAGATAAGGGACAAATAGGATCAGAGTGCTGGCTACAGTTTTAGCACCAGACAAGTATTGGCAATAGATATTTGCAGACAGTTTTCAAGGAGTGGTAGCAGGCATTAGTGGTTGAGTGAAACGGTACTTTTTGATAAATTGCAGTGTTGTTAGTCCATAATAGGACTGGGTTGCTTTCTCTGTTTGTTTTTTGGTGTTGTTGTTGTTTTGTTTTGTTTTGTTTTTTCTCTGAAAGGGTTAGGAACTATAATCTTAGTGACACAATGAAAATCAGAGAAGAAAGTCTGTGGAAAAGGAATTAAATGGACTGAGTATCTGATCATCTTCTTTGTATCCAGCAGAGGTGAGGCAGATCCCAAATGATTTTGGAGAGCATGGATATATGCTTATGCTTCTGGAGATTAGAAAATCATTCATTATGGGAGGTGAAGTGAGTTGGCTACAGTAATCTTTGTCACCTCTGTAGAAAGGACACTGAAGAGAACTGGATCTCCAAATACAGTGGCACTTCCAACAGCAGCAAATGTGTTGTGTCAGCTGAAGGTGGTATCAATGTCAATTGCACTTCTTTACTCCAACAATGTGACTTTCAAAGATAACTGAATGAAATAAGATATCTAAATCATGTTTTACCCATGCCTATATTACTGTGCATTACTTGGTATATGAGACAATGTCTTCTTTACCAAGAGATAGAGATAGAGATAGAGATTTTTGGTTCCTTGGTCTCCATTTTGAGTGTGTGGACACACAAACACACTCACAAAATTTTACTTTTGACTAAATGATGTTGGCTATATCTTGAATCTCCCAGTGCTAACATACATGAGTAAGACAGCTTTAACAGTTCTGGTCATTTGTGTGTTAGATTTCCATTGCTACTGGAAAAATCCCAGGTCATCTCCCCATGGTGGAAGCAGGAATTTGTTATAGTAATTATGGAAAAAATAACAACATCCAGACATGAAAACTTGGACCAATTATTTCACCTGGGATCTCTTTCACCACATATTTGCTTTCTCATTTCTTTCTGTCTCCTCTTTAATGTTTGGAAGGCTGTGGTCTCTCTTAACTTTTCAGCTTAATTGTATCCTATAAATATGAGCAAAATCCAAGAGTCTTCACTGAACACAGGAACCTTGCCATTGATTTCAAGGCAGCTGGGTTCCACATATGAGGAAGACAGGTGGCTTCACATACAAGGCTGCCTTTAACATGAAGGTAAGAAAGCAAAACCAGCAAGGGGAATATCAGTCCTTACCATATATTTCTCAGAAGAAATCTGTTATACGTATTTCCCTCCCTTTTTTGTTATTTTTGGAGATTGTGAATTGCCAGGGAGTTTTTATCATTAACATAACTCTCTAAGGCGAGGTGACACTGAGGTGACAATCTTCCAGGTCTTCTTGGGCCTCCTGACACTTCCAGTGACTCAGCCCATTCATTGGACAGAAATGTTGGCAGCACTGAACTGCTTTATTCCATTTATTTAGACAGAAGCTGCCTGGAATAGAAAGTCATTCTCTAATCATAAAATACATACAGAGGTACCAAACTCGATGGTAAGAACTAGCTGCACTGTAGTTATACTTGTGCTTCTAGCACTAATGTGCTCCATGAACAGCCCACAATGATCTTTTGGAGACAGGCACTGAGGGGTTTTCTCTGAATGCTTAAAAATAGAAATATGCATGGCCCCTGTATATTGTAAGGAAAACTCGTCCAAAAAATAAACCTTGAATTGCTATCTAATATATAGACTATCAGATGTGTCATTTCAGATGTGAGCCTCTACAGGGGTATAATCCAAGAACAGCAGCAATATATTAATAAAACATGCTTGACCACATTTTTTCTGGCAGATAGTACTTTTGCACTGTAGCCCAAAATACATAATGAAATCCAGATCTCACTAGTTGCTGGAATGTCCTTTGTCAATAACTGTGAAAAATGTCTCTTACCCTGCAATGCAAAATTGAGCTGTGGAATTTATGTGCATAAGTTCTTCCACCCTTTAAAAGTATTTTATCTTGAATGAAAATACTGACACTGATTGTGCCTGGCAGAGACCACTCTCTACCTCTGCTGTATATTTTAATCCCTTCTGCACCAATTTTGTTTATGTGAATTTATTGCCTGTGAAGTAACTACATCAACAACATCAAAAAAACCAGATTTATTTTTATTATTGTTTGACTAAAAAGTGGTACTAGTATTACCAATCAGCAAAGAGATGCATATATACATCTCCTCAGTGTGAGACACTCTATCAGGGATGGGTCTTTTTCATTTTTTGTTTTTTTTTTCTGCTACCATTAGGACTCATTAGAATTGTTAGGTTTTGGCCTGGTGGAAATTTATCCACAAGACACCAGGGTTCAGTTCCAACCTGAGCTGAGATTATGTCAAAGACTTAAAAAAAACAGACAAGGGAACTCCTAATTCCCAACCTTTGGGTCAATGTTGTGACTTCTCACACTGTTTTTCACCCTCTTTCTGTGTTATCAGCTGCAAGCACCAGAGTAGCATTGTTCTATTGGCAGCTGCTGACAACTCGCCATCGTCTCATGAATTGTGGTTTAAGAACCAGCTACCTACATAATTCTGTGCATACTTCTGCTTCAGAAGTAGCACAGGGAGGTCACAGGATTCATGTTCTTGTCTGTAGAATGATGACACTAACCAGGTTAGCCATTCTCACCCTGTCCCAGGTGAGTAGTCTCTGCCCCTACAAAGCCACAGAAGGGAAAAAAAAAATCTGTAAGGAAATAGAAATAACTGTGTTTACCAGCCAAAGAGTGTATTCAGGAGGCTGGCATGGGCCTTCCCAAAGCAAAGGAGGACAGGGATCTTTTTCTCACTCTAAATAAGATAGTTGCTGACTTGATTTTCTAAATAGTCGAGTTTAAGCCAGTACTTGTCCCCTTCTTCTCTGTCTCCCAGTGGACAGCGGATAGTAGACACTGCTGCTGAAAACTACTTCAAGAAAAGAACTAAAGAGGCCTGAGTTTCCAACTACTTGTACTCCTTTTCCCCAATTTTATGATTCCACTTACAGACACCTGGCCTGTGAAGCACCTGACAGAGCACCCCCTGCAGTGGATGCCCCCCTTCTCTGCCATCCATCAAGGAAAGATTCAAAAAATCTCTGGCAGAGAAGATGTGGTCCAGGCCAGAGGAGATGAGGGAGAGCCAAAGATTGCCACTGAGTGAGATACAGTAGTGCCTATTTACATGAAGGGAAGAGGAAAGAGTGGCTCCACTGAAGATTAAACACCAAGATGTACCTCATAACTTATAAATCAAGACAAAGGCCATGAGTGCAAGTGAGCATAAACAGCCTGAAAAGAAGAGTGGTACATTATCTGCACGTGGTATTTCCTGCTGTCATGTTCAGGCTTGAACTGTCTTCAATCTGACCTGAAGTAACGGGACATAAATGTTAAATTCTCATTCTACCTCAATCTTTTGCCTTGCCTTGCATTCCCTCCACTGAGCCATGAAAGCAGCAAAGCCAGGTGGTACTTCAGTATATGCTTAATTGCTCTTCTGACTTAAAACCATCAGAGAATTTGAATCTTCTTCATTAATTACCAATGAATGTTAGTCAAGAATGTGTGCAGACACGTAACTAGTAATTTTTTATATTCATCCCCAAGGCATTCTGACATGTAGTCCCTGAAAGTAATCACTGTGCACAGCCCTGTTTTGGAAGACTCTTTTACAGATGAACTGTGGCACAGTCTGTTTTTTAAACATGATACTCCTCTGTTCCTACCCCTTCAATTTCATAATCAAAACAAGTGTTTAACAAAACCCAAACAAACAAACCAACATTTTTAAAATTTAAATTAAAGGGTGCAAGAAAAAATTTGTAAGGCAGGATATTTTAGGATAGATAATGACTCCCACAAATATGTAAGGAACAATCCCTCCTGAATCAGTGGGTTCTGTTTAATTGCAGAATCTCATTGAAGTTCTTCTACCAGTGCAGAGGAGAGCTGAGTCTTCCCTGATAAGTGAATAAGCTGACTGTATTGTGGGACAATTTCTGTTTGATCTGATTCCAAGTGTGCAAATCCATAAGTGATTGTATTTGGGCAAAACATCTGTCAAAGAGATCAAGCTTGGGAGCTCTGCATTAAGAAACCAAGTATTTGTGCAGAGAGGAGTTGCATAAGCACCAGCTTCTATCCTGCTTGAATCTGCTTTGTACCACGAAGTGGGGCTGTGAGAGCCACGAGACAATTTCCCCTCTTGTTCAGAAAGGCTCAACATCAGCTGGCAGTCCCCCAGACAAAGGGAGAAGGACAAAGGAAGCACACCAGAGAAAGAATGTGGCATGGATCAGTGTTCAGACCTGTGCTAGCATAAAGACTTCTGCTACAGAGGTGTGAAATTGAGATGGGAATCCAAGCCCTTGCAGCTGGTGACTTCACTGCTGTGGCCAAATTAATTTAGCTGTGCAGGCATGTGACCTGGGAGCTGTGACTAACAGCACTTCATGGGACAGTCTTCAAAGTCAGCATTATGAGATGTAGCACAACTTCCCAGTGGGGTTATATCACTTTAACAGAGGGATGCTGGCCTCACCCACTGACAATTTAAGCTAATTTAAGACTTGTTCTCTTTATCATCTCAAGAACTATTTCTGCGACTGTCTGTCTGTCTGTGACTATTCTGAGACTGCTCCTGTGGTTTTCTGAATGCTTCACCTCAGCAGATGTATCATCAAGAGTCTTCTTGCAGCATGCTGCTTTGGCTTTACCATTCCCCCCCAGCCTGTGTCTGGGTAACACCAATTGCAAGGCCGGCAGATGGCAATCTTTGTATTCATTTGCTCTCTGCATAACACTTTTATCTTAGTGAACACAAGACCAGTTGCATCAGTCAGTTTGGTGTAGAACTTGTGTCAGTCCTGTCCAGAAGATATTTTGTTCTCCTTGGCTGATGTTTCCATCCCAGATGTCAACCAGATGTAGAACAAGAAATGGGTCTATGTGAGAGCCTTCCACTCACCAGGAAGCTCTGTAAACTGGACAAGCAGAGGTGCTAAAGTCAAGGTCATCTTCAGCACAGGCCAGTAATAACATCCAGGCATCAGAACTTCCCTGAATCTCAACTAAAGCCTGAATTTTGGGGGCATCAACTCTATCAGTACCTAGGAATCTTAGCCTTGGTTCAAAACATTTAATGTTATAGTTTGTAATATTTATTTTTAAAGTTTGAGTGTCATATTTCATCACCAGTTTCTAAGCAACATTCTTGAGGACTCCACAGAAAGATGTATATTTAAAAAGTGAAGATTCAAATGAGGCCAGCCAACCCATTTATCAAAAGCTCTTTTCTATTTTAGGGGCTTGATCTGACTAACCAGGCACTGCTCTTTTTATCATGGGTCACTGCATTTGCAAGCCTCCCTGTACTGACTCCCTTTCCTGCTCACATACAGGGGGCTGAAGTGCAGTTCCCCTGTTTACACTACTAGTTGTTATTTCTCCAGCTGCTGGCTGGGTTATGACCCCAGTCAGATTACTAATAATAGCCTCTTCTCCCCTCAGGAAAGTAAGGACCCAGCAGGGTTCAAGAAACCTGTCCCTTCTTAAAGCATCAACAATGTCTGGCTTCACAGGATTCAGGCTCTGGTGCTCTCCAGTCTAATAACCCCCCACTGGCATCAGCAGGGGAACCTACACCTGCTTATCTGGCTCCCAGCTTCCCAGCACTGTACAAAGCAGATGATGCCAGTTCTCCTAAACCCCTTGATTCCTTTCACCTTCCTTGGGAGCAGTTCCTCCCTCACTCTCTGGAGGATTGCCTGGAATTCTACTTAAAGGAAAGTTCTCATTTGGCCCTCTGGCTGTCTCCTTCTTGCTGCTACCTTATTTCTCCAGGTTTTGAAGGACTGAGAAAGAATCCTAGTTCACAGGGTAATTGACTTTCCTATTAATTCATTCTTTAGCAGCTGAAATAGTGTAGTTGTGTGCAAACCCCTTGACACATTTGATATATTTAAGTCTGATACCTAAAGCAAAGTACAAAAAGACTCACAGTACTGTCATCCTTAAACAGATATATAATTTCCCTTTGTGGACACAGCATTAACTTTCAGTTCCTTATTAAAAGCACTCTAAGGGATACAGGTTTTGTACATTGCATTCCACCTTCCTCAAACTACTCATTTCAGTTCAGGGGGCTACAGAATTCATTTCCATACACCTCCAGGGAGCTGCACTTTTCAGGGTTGGGTGTCATTTTGATCTCAGATTTTCCATGTAGAGGTGTCCAGGGGGATTTCATTCCATCCTTGTGTGATTACTTCCAGTCCAGCCAAGAAGGTCTGTTAAAGCCTTGATTTGAAGACTAAGCCAGAGAAAACAGCTACATTCTTGAGCAAATTATCCCAGGGTTAACTAAGATAATTATTAAAAATTTCAAGTAATTGCAATTACTTCAAGTCTGCATTTAGCAGGATTTAATTACTAATTACTGGTTATCCTTCTGCCTTTCTCTGCTGGATTAAAAAGCAATTTATGTGCAGATGTCTCTTCTGTGTATGCATGAGAAGATCATGAACAATGTGTGGCTGTGCCTTCCACATAGTTAATTCCCCACCTCCCTTTCAGTAGGATCATATCCAGCTATCACATCACTTTTTGAACCCTTTGCAATCCTTTTGAAAACGCTGATGTGTACAGCATAAATCATGTTATTGACACTACATATGACTTTCCAACTTTTCATTGGGATGCTGGCAGGCTTTCTCCTTGCTGCGATATCAGACCAAAAAGCTTATTTCCAGGGGTTTATATATGGTAACCTTTAAGTCTCTAACTGAATAGCTGCCTTCAAGTATATTGTTCTGTATTTTATGAATGTTTTATGTCTTTATTTTTTCTTCTTGCTGTAAAACCTGGCACTGGCCCTTTAAAATACGTGTTCACTTTACTAGGAGTCCCTCATTGGCCTGTATAAATTATTTACTTTCTAAGAAATGTTGATGTCAAATATTTCCAGCAGTCATTTCAAGTTTATTCCTCACCTTGGACAAAGGTACTATCAAACATCAGCCTTGAGAATAATCCCCATGGTTGCATGTTTTCTTGTGTGCTAGATCCTCCCTACACCTGCCTTACAACCTATCATTTTCACTGATCTACCACCCTCTGATACACTTAAGGCAGATTCTGTAGCACGCTACTTCTTCAATCAGGTTGGGAAAGCAAAGTCCTCACAGAAGTTCTTCAGCATATCTATAATTGCACAGGATAGACAGCAGAGCTAATATGGAAATCTGTTTCTTTCCTCATGCACTGAGTGTATTTTCCTTGGCAACATTAGACTTGTACAGATGAGTGATGTTTTGCCTCTGTGTGGTTTCAAGTTATTACCAAACCAAGAAAATTGAGGAAGTTTAAATTTTTTTAATTGATTTACCCCAAATCAAATACTTGGCTTCAGCACTGTAGAGTCACTTCTTTTTAAAATCTTTGTAATGAAACTGGATGAAACATTGAAATGGAAACCTCATTTTTATTTACAGTATATTTAAAATGTCATAATGAAACAAGGTAATTTTTAATGACATTTTTTCCTGTCAAGATAAATAAACCAGCAGGCTTGACACTAATTTAAATGGAAAATATTACCCACCCCTACTCCACAGAACTCCAGTTTTGTGATTCTTGTGAGAAGTACAGTTCCCTTACCGCCCAATGAATGTAGGATATGATATTTTGGGCTGAGCACTTTTGCCCTCGTGTCAATATGAGCACAGGCATTCAGCATTCTCCCCTACCTCCAGGTCAAACCACTAGCCACAAAACACAAACTGAATGTGTACTAGCTAATCCACTACTAATATTTATCAGTGCATTTGAAAATGTAAATAAAAAGTAGGAAAATAAGACAGAAAGAAAGGAAAGGTTTTTCTTTGAAACATAAATTCAAGGAAAGTAGAAGGTGCACCTTCACCTCCAGACAACATAACTGAGATCAAATCCAGTGTGTTATCACAGACATGTAACAGCATCCCTGTCAATAGGCGAAATCTTGGAAAACAGTTAAAGTAGTATTAAGGTCTTGGATATTTTTAGGTGCTACCCATCAACTACAATTAAGTGGTGTTTTGCACTGGAGGTGCTCAGCACACTGAAGCCAGTGTGAATCAGCTAAAGACCAGGTGTTGCCAGCAAAGCTGTGCCAGTTTACGTCAGCTCAATAGAATGGTGTCATTTACACCATGAAGAGAGAGCAAAGGACATGACCCTGCCTTTTACCCTTGTCTCTGTAGGTATTTTTGTATCTTTTCTTCTTTTTTTTCCATTGCTGGTGCACATTCATGGGAAATAGATATGACTCTAATTTTAGTACAATAGTAAACAACCTGATCTCTTTAAAAAACAAGAAATTAACAAACAGTCATGCCCGTATGATGTTTGAGGACAGAATATACTGACATACATGAGGACCTGAAAGAGAAGCTTGTAGGAAAGTGAAGAAAAATTGGATTTTACTGAGGAACTCCCAGAAAACAATAAAAAACAAGGAAAGGGGAAAGACAAGGCAGAAATAATGAGGTTTAAAATAATCATTATTAAACACCAGAGCTGTTATTGAGACTGATGGAGAAACATACTTTTTTATCCAGACAGTGTCCATTCGATGGGAGGAAAGAAAAAGCTTAGGTCGGAGAGCACCAGAGAGCTGGGATGCGTGAAGGAAAGAGTTAAGGCTGGAGTCACCCTCTCTGAAGTGCTCTGTGATGCTGTGCAGTGTTTCAGCCCCCAGAGCCTTCCTCCTCCTCCCTCCCTGTGTCGGAGTGGGGAGGAGGCGGGTTCTGCTGAGCTGTTAAATCCTGAGTGAAGTTTCCCCCATTTCCAGTGGCCACCGTTGTCTGAGGCTGGTTCAGAGCAGGGCTGGGGTTGCCCTGACGTTTCTGGGACCGCGGCCAGCCAAGAAGAAAAAAAGACGAGTGTTTTACAATTTGCTTTTGTCAAAGTGTGGAGAAAGGGGAAAGGGAAGCGTCTTTTTTTTTCCAGCATCACATTCCTGTGTTTTTCTTCAGCCTGGAAAATATATTAGTGCTGGTGCTTTCCTCTCTGGAAACAAAGGAGCTAAACGGGACTGAGGAAGCAAGGAGTGGGAAGGAGGTTTGGGAAGTTTAAAAGAGAGAAACTTGGAGCAGCCAGAAGTTCCCTTTTCTTAAATTAAATCCCTGCCTGTGTGGGTAACCGGTACAGCAAAAATCCAGACCTGCAGGTAAATGGAGAAGCAGAGATCACAAAGGAAATTTCCGCTAACCTCATCCCGCCTGTCAAGAAGGTGAAGAAGAAAGTTAAGACACACAACAGGCTCTGTGACCTGTTGGGCTGCGCAAAGATAAATCACTGGACAGTAAAGCTGCATGGCATTGGTCTCCTTTTAAAGGAAAAAGACGTGAAAACTCCTCTGGCAGGGGAACTTCCCTGAGAGTGTAAGTTTCAAGTCAAATTCTTGCCTTTCTGCTCTATGTACGGGACCCTTTCTCTGTATGTCTTTGCATGTATGTTTAGTGAGAGTGTGAGAGAACTGGGGAGAGTGAGAGAGAGAGAAGGATGCAGATCATGGTGTTGTTTTAGATAGACGGTATCGTGTTACAGAAGGATGATCTCATTTTTTCATAAAGTGATCCATTCTGTGTTTTTCCAAAAATAACTGTAAAACTTACAAAGCCACTAGGACAGGACTGAGGTGTAATCAAACACTTTTAAATCACACAAAATAGCCAGCCTGTGCTTTGCATTTTTAAACACTTGTGCTAGATATCATCATACTGTTAACATCTAATTTTTCTCCTTCTCTCCCCCTGCCCCACAGATTGCACAATGAACTGGAGGCCAACTCTCAGCTTAGCCCTGCTGTGGGCAGCATGGTTAGTGTGTGGCTCTGAGAAGACAGAGAGGCTAGTGGAAAGAGGGAGCCATGGAGTCAGGAAAGTGCCCCTTGCTTACAGGGCATCAAGCAGCCTCCTGAGAAGGTCTGGAGCATCCCTGAGGAATTCAAGCCCAAATCCTCAACAGCCTGTCACCAAGAGGGATTTTTCAGCATCTCCAAAGCCACCTGCCAATCTCTTGCAAAGGGAAGCACGTTCCCAGGCCAGGGGCACAGGGACCAGGATGAGATTGGTACAGAGACTCACAGCTGCACCCAAATACCCCAAGTCCGAGATGATTAAGGACGAAGGGATATCCTCTGCCACTCAGTCACGAGTGGTACGTTTTCCTTCAGGGTCAAGTTCTCCCAATGTCCTGGCCAGCTTTGCAGGGAAAAATCGGGTGTGGGTCATTTCTGCCCCTCATGCCTCTGAGGGCTACTACAGGCTCATGATGAGCCTGCTGAAAAATGATGTTTACTGTGAATTGGCTGAGAGGCACATCCAGCAGATTGTGTTGTTCCATGAAGAAGGGGAAGAAGGGGGAAAAGTTAGAAGGATAACCAATGAAGGAAAAATCCTGGAACAGCCACTAGATCCTGCCCTCATCCCTAAGCTCATGAGCTTTCTGAAACTGGAGAAAGGGAAATTTGGCATGGTACTGTTGAAGAAAACCCTGCAAGTGGAGGAAAGGTATCCTTATCCAGTCAGGCTAGAGGCCATGTACGAAGTCATTGATCAAAACCCCATCAGAAAAATTGAGAAGATGAGGCAGAAGGGCTTCATCCAGACGTGCAAAGCAGCTGGGGTGGAGGGGCAAGTGGTTGAGGAAGGCAATAATGGGGGCACCATGCAGCCTACCCCTGGCAGTGAACATGTCCAGGTGTCAGCAAGGAAGGAGGATCCAAGGAAGAGCAATAATCAGCCAACAAGGACCAAAACAGTGAGGAAACCAATGACAACCACAGTGGCTACTCCTCTGCCTACAGTAAGGACCACTATTCTTCCTCCCACCACCACAACTACTCGTGCCACCACCCACGCAGTGGCAACAGCCACCCGGTCTACAACAACAACTACACCCCTCCCCAGCACACAGAGGACCTGGACCATGAAGTCACATTCCACCACAGAGCACCACAGGCTGCCAGTAGCTCCTGATGCCACCACGCCACGAGTCACAGCCTCTGAGGACTTCTACTCTCCTGTGTGGAAAACAAACCGCAGGGACCGGCAGCACGGCCACCAAGAGAAACAAGTGGGAGCCACCCGGAAACCAAACAAGGCTGCTCGTTATGACAGTTTCACACAAGTCCCCACAGCCCCCTCAGTGCACTATACAAAGGCAAATGTGGGTAGATTTAAAGATAACAGAACTGACAGAAAGGACTTTAACCACAGGGACCTGAATGTCACTCCTGGGCAACACAAACCAACTAAGACTAAACCACCAAAAAAGAAGACCCAAGAAAAGATACTCAGTAATGAGTATGAAGATAAATATGACCCTAGCAAGCCTGCTAGTTCCCATTTAGAGGAACAGTTTGCAGCAGGAAATATTCCCCCTAAGAAAGGAAAAGAATCAAAGAAGCATGACCGAATGGACAAACCTGAGAAGAAGAAGAAGAAGGACAGACCTGACAAGCAGCACAAGAGTGAGAAGCAGTCCAAGAAGATCAAAACTGAAAAAAAGAGCAAGCAGGACAAAGACCGCAGTAAGAAGAAGAAGGGAAGCAGGACTGAGAATGAGGATTTTCCCAAGTCCAACAAGAAGACTTTCCTACAGCCTCCCAGGAAATCAGCAACTAACCTCCTGGAATATTTTGAAGGCAAGAGGAGGCTCATTGTAAGTAATTCATTCATCTGAATTTTATTCCCTAAATAAAGTCATATGTCCCTCGTAGTAGGAATATGTGGAACTATAAGTTTATAGTGGGTTTGTATTACCCTTTTTTGGTGCTTTTGTCTTAAGACGTAAAATTTGTAGACCCAAATTATTGTTTTCAACAGGTTTCACAGCCTCATTGGAAATCTTACACACAGTATAAAAACCAGTCATCCAGAGATGAGGCTAAAACCTGTTCCCAGCCACTTCCATGAGCCACCATATAGCCATCAGATTATCTTGCTTCCAGTGGATATGTAGGTGTCAGGATCTGTATCATTAAGATCAATAAAATGAGGTTCCAGTGTGGATTACATCCATTTGTCACCTTGGGGTACTTGCCAAAGTTACCGCGTTTCAGTGCTCTGCATGTCCTGCCAGCTGGCACACCTGCTTCATATTGGTGCTGGTGTCCTAAAGCTGGAAGTGAGCCAGGTGGCTTGGCAATATAGTGCACGTCTGACTGAGGATATACACAAAGGCTTGTGATCAGATGCCCTGAGGGATGGGGAATTTGGGACTAAGATCTGATGGGAATTTGGCATTCAGATCTCCTAGACGTCTTCAGAGATCCTGTGCAAACTTTATTTTGGTTTGGGTTTTTCTCCTGCTGTTTGTATTAAACTGTAACACTCCAGTAAATTTTCAAGCCTGAGAACTTGAGCTTGGTCTGGAGTTACTTGTCCCCAGGTTTTACAGTACTGTATGTTTTTTCAACTACTTATAAAAACCACTTCACCTGGGATAGGAAACAGTTTTAGTTATAGTACAAATGTTTTTTCTGGCAGATGACACATATCCTGAAGGGTACACTTTGGAAAACAGTTCTTTAAAAATATTATTGTGGGAGCTGGTTTCTTGCAATTATTCTACTGCAAGCTGGTCTGTTTTACAGTTATTGTCCAATAGTCATTGTCACAAACACCTTTGACTTTCATGCTCCATATTCCAGTACAAATAGCTAAGGTGCCAAGCTAAGATGCCAAGTTAAGATTTCAACCAGTGGAATGTAATGAGTCATTCTGCTGATGATTCATGGGCCTAAAAACAAGGCAACTTTCTTCTCCCCCTCCCCATTCTTCAAGATGTAGGGACTGTGCAGAGCTAGTACTAGAAGTGGAAAAAAAGTCGCATATTTGAAAAAACTGAACCTGACTGAATTTTGCAAATAATGCCTATTAGTTACTTGTTAACTAATATTTAGCCAAAACAAAAGCTCAGAGAGAGAAACTATGTAGAAGTTGGGATCCCTGAAATTCGGTCTCAATGTTGAGATTTCCAAGAATATATGTAGCATCAGGACAAATATAAACAAACTTGAAAATAAAGGAGCCAAAAGTAAAGCTCACAGATGTCAGGCTGCTAATTCATAACACCACCATAGTTCTGGCAACTTAAAGGATTGTCTGAAATTTGAACCTTCTGATACTGGGCCACCTCACAGCTGGATCTCTGAGAAAAGAGTTGCACAATCTCAGGTTATCAGGCCAGAACTCACTGAAGACAAATGATTATGCCATGCTGCACCTCACTTTTCCAGAATCTAGTAACATCTTCAACCTGCTTATTCTGAAGCTCCCTGAAGAATAGGTTTAGTTTGGTTATTAGCAAAAACAGTGGCTAAACTCTATTTTGTCATTGCCTCACACGGCATATGTGGAAAACAAAGAACTTCTCAAGCTTCTTTGAATGCACACACGTGCCTATTTGCATTCCTTCCAATCAAACTGTTCAGTTCCCTTAGGGGAACAATCCTTACAATTAACTCTGTCATTCATGAGTCTTTAAACTCCCTCTCTAGAGAATTAGCCCACATTGCTGCAGAAGCAGCTCTACCCAAGTTGTTCCCCATTGCTTTGCTGCACTTTTGTCTTTCAGACCGGTTTCTAAGGACATTTTTTCAGTCCTTTTCCAAATATCTTTTTAAAAGGAGATGAGGTTTTAAGTTCTATATCATTAACAATTTCAGATTTCAGTGTGAATTTCAAACATCTGGAATTTTGAAGTCTATTCTGGATTAAGTTCAATTAATGA
Organism: Trochalopteron elliotii; assembly: GCA_024734555.1. Taxonomy (NCBI): domain Eukaryota; kingdom Metazoa; phylum Chordata; class Aves; order Passeriformes; family Leiothrichidae; genus Trochalopteron; species Trochalopteron elliotii. The sequence continues at coordinate 3,574,472 of JANPWX010000073.1, forward strand.
CAAATATAGGTCTCAGGTGCAGAAATTGAAAAAAAGTATGGGTTTTGAGTCCAACAGCCTCACCTCTCTATAGCGGGGCTTTTATTGCAGTCTTACAAATGTTGAGAAATTTTGGCCTTGTGAGTTTGGGTTTTTTGTTTATTTCTCTGTGGTGATGAAATGCCAACTGACAGTTTATTTGTAACATGTCATATATATCCTCATGCACATATGCATGCACACACACACACACACATGCATACAAACAAAGAATAGGAAGATAATCAGAGGACTGGAGCACCTCTCCCATGGAAACAGGGTGAAAGAGTTGGGGTTGTTTATCCTGGAGAAGAAAAGGCTCCAGGGTTATAGGAGCTTTCCAGTACCTAAAGAGAGCTTATAGAAAAGATGGAGAGTGATAGTTGTGGATCCTCTATCCCTGTAAGTGTCCAAGGCCAGGCTGGATGGGGCTTTGAACAACCTGGTCTAGTGGAAGGTGTCCCTGCCCTTGGCAGAAGGGTTGGAACAAGCTGATCTTGAAGGTCCCTTCTCACCCAAACCATCCTGTGATTCTGTGATGCCAACACTGATAGAGACAGTGCATATACATCCTGGGTTAAAACAGACCTGCCACAAAGCTTTGACTGGAAAATTGGTCTGTTCTACAAGGTTTGGTGAAGCAGATCAGATTCAGGCTTGACTCTGCATTCCAGTTTATGACCTCCAAAACTAGGAGGAGACAATACAAACAAAGGCCTGTTTTTCATCTCAGTCCTCAAACCCTTCTCATGATCCTTTTTTTTCATTTGAAGCATTTTTATATGCAATTTAAAAGCAATGTGTTACATGCTGTAGCCCAGAAACCAAATCCTCTTTGTGTCTGTCACTCTCATTCACCTTCATGTTCCAAAGCTGTAGTCATGCCAGGGGCCTTTGCATAAATGAGAGGTGGATTTTATAAGCCCCGAAATGTTTTTACATTGATGAACTGGATTTATAAAGAGTGTACTGTAAAAATCAGCCTTCAGGCCTCACAAACTTCAGAAGGCAGCCAGAAAATTATTACTCCTATTACAGATTAAAGCATAAACTTGCAATTGAAGGATTTTGGTGATTATTTGTGACCTTAAATCATAAAACTTGAGTCCATATTCCAGCTCTCTTTGTATTTGGGGGATCAGTGGCAGGTGCTTGATTGCAGTTCACTGCTGCCAGTTAGAATGATTACAGTCCTAGGCATCTTCTGCTGGAAACTGCTGCATAGGATCACTGAATGTTGTTACACATATCCCTTCCCTGGAATATTTTCATCTTAGTCACTGATGAAGGATCTGAGTCGTGTGCTTTAAATTTTTAAAAATTAAATCTTTGCAATCCTTAGAAGACTTTGAAGTACTGTAAAATGTAGAGCTTTTTATACTTTTGTTGTTGTAATTGTTCCTCTTCCTTTTTGCCCACAGCTGTGCCTTTGAGCAAGTATAAGTCCCTTTGAGCAAGTAAGACATCAAAGTGGATAGAACAAAGAAAAACAAAATCAGTCATTTTCAGATGAGGTCACAGTGGCCTTAGCAAGTCTTCAAGGTCTTCTTAGATGGCCATCAGCTACATAAGTACTAAGGTAGCCCTAGTTGTACTCACCTCTTGGCAGTCAAAACAGCCACAGGAGCCCTGCCTGAACCATGGGATGAGGCTGCTGTGTTCCCAGGGCTCCCACTGTGAGTGAGTCATAGCATGACTGAAGGCTGTGAGAGAGACCTGGTGGCACTGGCAGGGCAAGGGATAAAACAAGAGTAGGTGGCTTTCTGTAAAATATAGTGATATTTCTTCTACCAGCATTGTGGTAGAAGTAGCAAAGGAGCTGGTGCAATCAGCTCTACATGCTTCCAAAGGTTTTTCTGTAGCTGGCTGAATGTCTTTGGGTCAGGCCTGGGCATGAAGGTACACTCCAAACAGAAATAAATAACAGCTTTATGGGAAAGAGAGGCCAGTTTGCAGACAGTGACAAGTTCTCCTTCAGTAAAATAATCATCTACTTCATTCCTTATACTAAACAAACTCTTTTTTCTCTGCCACGAACCAGCTGATCACAACCCCCAAGGCAGACAACACCATGTACGTACAGCAGCGAGATGAGTATCTGGAGAGCTTCTGCAAGATGGCAACGAGGAAGATCTCAGTCATCACAATTTTTGGCACCATGAACAACAGCAGCATGAAAATTGACCACTTCCAGCTAGGTTCTTTTTCTTTTAATACTTTCTTTCCATCCATTTGTCCATGGGCACAATACAGACAGCAAAGGGAAAAATTGCCCTAGCTTGGGTCAAAATCTAAGACAATGCAGGACCTGAAAAGTAGCTCATTTAGACATATTTAGTACCACCTACTTCACATTCAGAGTTTCCATGTAGACAGGTGACACTGAGCATTCATCTCTCTTAGGTAACTTTGAAACAACTGCTATCAGTGTTAAGGTCCTGGGGAAGCACCCACCAAAGCCAGTGAAAACCTGTCCTTTTTTAACAACGGTGGTTGAACAAAGACTTCAGGTTGCAGTCCAGCAAAGCACTTAAGCTTAGGTATCTCTTGAATCACTATTTCATTTCCATCTGCATCTAGAGGTTAACACCACTCTGAGTGCTTTGCTGGATGAAGCCAAAGAAATACAAATATTCTACAATTCCGTACTGCAAATAGAATAAAAGCTTCCAATTCCACTTACAAGTCCACCACATCTTTCCCCTCAAAGTTCATCTGGTTTTACCAAACCTTGGGAAAAGATATGTGATGGAACAGAAAGCTCAGGACATGACCAGCTGCAGGATGTTTCAGGTCTGGCATATAAATGGACAGAAGATCATAGATTTATGTCTGGCTTCCAGCTGTGCCTCTGCTACTCTCAGAGGGACAGGATCTAGCCTTGTGTCCCTGAATGACAGTGAGTCACAAACCCTGCCAGACTGCCCATTTGTGCACCTTCTTGACAAATCTGGAGCAGTGCAGGATTTTCCACATCAGGCCAAGGTTAGTCAAGGTCACTTTTTGTGTACCTAGATCCATCTGCCTGTCAGTGGACTGTTCAGGATTATATTTAGCTCTACTCTGGCTAATATTCAGATATTCACTCTGACATAGACCATACTCTTTCAGCCTGTTCCAAACTTAACCTACATCTAAACTTTCCCCAAACCACCTAAGTGTATATAACAGCTGAGTTCTCATAGAAGGAATTAAATTCTTGAAGAAAAACAAGGCTTCAAGGCTCACTCTCTGTGAACATCAGGGGCAGCAAAAGCTCCTAAGAAACATTTTGTACACAGTATGTTTCTGCAGTGAGAAGCTTGAGCAACCAGCATGATGAGGTCTACTCAGAGTGCTGCATCTTGTGACTGAAATATAAAAGACAACAACAGAAAAGTCAACAGAAAAGTCTTTTCACTTGAAATTTCAAATACATTTAGAAGTGGTGAATGAAAGAGCTCAGTGACACTGGTCAAGATTAGCTCAGTGAAACTGAAGTATTTCCCAATGGAATGACACAAAAGCTGAGTGTCACTGCAGGGGTCTTCTCTCCAGCCCAAGCTAGCAAATATGGTCTCTTTTCCCCATGGGAAACAGGGCTTTAATCAACTAAACATCAGCCCCTGGCTACCCATCCTATAATCAAAGCAAGTACCTCATCTATTAGGCCACTGTACTGCTAAGACAACCTGCTGGCCTTCTTTGTAACCTCCTTGGAATTATTTCTGAAGATAACTCATCTTCCCAGCCTGTCTAGCTGCCAAAGATGTATGGAGAAAAGTTTCTCCATTCTTTCAGAGAAAACCCAAAGAGAGCAAGGACTTTGCAGGTAGCAGCATAGTCTCAGCTCCAGTGGATCTTCACGTGGATTCCAGATGTCTTTTATGAGGCAGAGGTCAGGGACAAGTAGTGACTTGAAAAGAGGCAATTAGATTAACAAATTCTTTTTTTCTCCACAGAAATAATTTCCAAGTTTGAAAGTTTGGTCAGCTTTTGTGGCATTGTATTTTTCCTTGATACAGAATTTCTCTTTATCACACTGTAATTTAATTTTCTTCTTTTCTTACAAAAATTTTAAGTTTTGAAAGAAAATCTCCTAAAAAGGAAATTCTAAAGAATTCTAACTTCATATTGCTATCTCCAGTTTAAAGCAGAAGAGTGCCATAGATCAGTTGGTCTAGAGGTACTCCTGTACCTTAGCTGTTTTCCATCACATTTCACAATAACAACTTTTGCATTTTTCTATCTCTGTCTAGGCCAATGAGATAGTCTTTGCTTTTAAACATGAACTTTTGGTCTATGTTTTAATGGTCATACTTGCCACTAGTAATACATAAATCTCACTCATCAAGCATCTGATGCAGGATTTACATATATTCATGAAGTGGATAACCAATTTGCACATCCAGCAATCCATCCAATCAAAAGCTAATACCATTCCTTGTTAATTCTTTATAAAACTTTTAAATGAGGTACATATAACAATGAAAAATGATATAAATTAGATATATAGCATGACAAGTATAACCAAATTTAATATTTGCTAGCTTGACTCTTTTTTTGTAAGCTGTGGGTTCAAGATGTAAAACCTAAAGACCAGATTTTAATACAGACATTTTCCCAAAATTTTAATTCAGATGTTTCATTCAGTCCATGCACAGGATGGACCTACTGCAAAATTTGAATCAGATCAGTATGCTCCTTAAAAGACATGTACATTTAGAAAATTATTTAAAATGCTTTGCTGTATAATGACTCAAATATGTCTTGTTGCTGTGTGCTTAACTTGGATCAGTTGATCACATCTCTATTTGCTGACCAATAATTATGGAGCAAGGGACTGAAAAGCTGTGCCTCTGGATTCCACCTCTTGATGACCTGGTTTGTCTCTGACTTCAGGCAGGTCACTTAAGCCATGGCTGGGATTTCTAAGTGAGGATATGAATTCATAGTGGTGTCACAGGGCACAGGCAAGCAGTGTTTGCAGTGAGCTCTTGGTGCCCAGGTAACACTGTAATTGGTATGTGGTTTAGCCTGTCCTTAGCTTTCCAGGCCTACAGCTGCATATGGAGGCTTTTTTCAGCACTGTTGCAGTTGTATAGAGCTGTGCTGGATGCTACTGCTGAGGGCTGATGACACTGAGACTTTCAGGACTTGACTGCAGTGCACCCTGGTTCCACTGGATGTAAGGAACCTCAGCACCTCCACACTTGTCTTCAAGTCTCTGTCTTCAAAGTCTTTTTCTCATTGTTTGAGAATGTTTTCTTAGAGTAGACCACTGAGTAGGTACAAGTTGTAGTCAAAACTAAGTTTTTGCCAGTCAGGCTGCTAGAATCAGCTAGCAGAAGGAGGAGTTAGTGCCAAATTGGGGTATCTAGAGAGGTATGCTGCCAGCGCTGCAGCATTCAAGACATGTTAAAGAGTTTCTGTTTTCTTATAGTCACTATGTGTAAGTTTTTAAGACTGGTAAGGTTAACTCTACTGTCCTGGCCAACCTCAAGCTGTTCTAGCTATATTTTATGGACCTAAATCACCTATGCTGTTTCATTTGCAGATGGTGCACATTGTAAAAATTGCAATTTTCAATTACAGAAGTGGCTACATTTCAGGAGCTGGTGAAATGATTAGTTCATGCGTATACATGTATAAGCATATTGAAAAAATCTCAAATAAAAAAGAAGGAAAAAGCAAGATTTTTCAAAAGAACATACAAATGATAAATACTAGGTTATGAGCCCTAGGATCAACTGATTTTCAAAGACTATTGGGATGGAAAACTAGACAGTTAAAAGTCATATGAATAAAAAGTTCACACACATGGTTTGTAGTATATTGAATATGCAGCAGGAAAAGAGATTCTGAGAAATGAATTCTCCCTTTTCTTTTGAGGCAAAATTAAAGGCAGAGCACTGTGTGATTCCATGACTATTTTTATTTCTCCTTTGCCTCACATTAAGATAACGAAAAGCCCATGAAAGTGATAGAAGATGAAGATCTTGTGGACCAGCAGCTCATCAGTGAGTTGAGGAAAGAGTATGGGATGACCTACAATGATTTCTTCATGGTGCTGACAGACACTGACATGAAGGTCAAGGTGAGGGTTTCAACTCTTTGAACTCAGCTCTCTTGAAAGAAAATGCATTGGAAACATATGAAAAAAAATTGAAAAATTTAGGAAATTACATCACACACTTGCATGTGAGGAACATAAGATACTGATGCAGGACCTGGTCATTGCTGGAGGACAAGCAAAAGAACAGTAAGCGAAATTTTCAGAACTTATGTAGCTGTCTTCATTTTCTGCACTTAGGGGATCTCAGGAATTGTGTGTTTCTCCTGGAATGATGAGGAACAGAACCTCCCTGCACCTGACAGGGTTTTAATGTAGTACCTGGCATTCTAAAACACACAGTTTGGCTACTCAACAGGATGAGAGCACATTGCATAAGGACAATCCTCTAGTTGAATGGCCTTACAAGAGAATATAAAAGCTGCGATGTCCTGACCATATCACTTCAGGCAAATAGTGAAAATATGCCACTTCCAAAGAGCAGTCTTACTGCAAAAACAGTTATATCTTCCAGTTTCTGATCTGTTTTAGGCCATGTTGCCTGTGTGTGAATTAGGATACTTAGATCTCTACATATCCTACAGTGCTGGGATATATGCAGAAAGGCTGCTAATATGAGCATACTTATACCAACCTGTCTTGTTGTTTTTTTTCTTAACAGCAATACTATGAAGTACCCATAGCAATGAAGTCTGTGTTTGATTTGATTGACACCTTCCAATCACGAATTAAAGACATGGAAAGACAGAAAAAAGAGGGCATTGTCTGCAAAGAAGATAAGAAGCAATCCCTTGAGAGCTTCTTATCCAGGTATCACCTTCTGTTCTTATCTGCTGCTAGTTCTACTAATTATCATTGTAGCGGAAAAACACTCATGTAACTATTTCTGGGATTTTAAAATACAGATTTCTCAGTATTTACAACGTTAATATGAATACAGAGATGCAGGCAGAGCTAAATGCAGTCTTGTGTAGAGCACTGAAAGAAGCATGTTTCCTGACAAACTAAATCTTCCTTGGACACTAATTTTCAGTACCTCGGTTTTCCCACATCATGACATGGAGATAATAAAACTGATTTGCATTAGAAGAGCAAATAAGGATTAATTCACAGATGTTAGCTCAATGTTTGGAATGTATGAAGCACAGTGTTTATATGTTTTGATCCTCAACCATCCCAATCTCATTAATCCCATTCTAATCCCTGCCATGAAGTTCAAATCAGTAATTAATTCTCTCTAACTTCCTTCTTATCCTGCTTGAGATAACAGTTTGTCTTTGCTAGTATTAGTCATGCATATTACTAAAGATCTTACAGATGTCTTTTGCAAAATGTTGGAGACCTTCTACAGAAAGACAATTTTGTTTATGCAATTTCTACATGCTGCATTATTATTCTACCCTGAGAACTAAATTCCAGACAATAAATTAATCTGGAACGTGGGCATTCAGACCCACAGAAGAGCTGTGCAGCTACAGTCCTCTCTCAATTATCACAGGATATTTGACATGAAATTAGGGCTACCCCATCATTCTAGACCTTACCTGTTACAACTGCATTCTTCTCACCTACTATGAGAATCCTTGGGAATACACTGTTAACGCCAGAGGGCTTTAAAAATAACCGAGGCAGCATGATGGATTATGATGAGGAGGAAAGGAGCAACAAGTAAATGAATAGATTGTTGGTTCATAAACATTTTAAAATTCAATGGCCACTTCAACAGAAAGAGAACCTTTAACAAGATCCACCCCACCCACCTCACCACCTCCTGTTTAGGTCACAGTGATTCATCCTTGAGACCACCAAGAAGAACCACAGTTTGGAAGCAGCTGATCAGCACAAGAAAGAGCTTGTATACTGGAAAGGGACAGGCCCCAAATCCTTCTTTGCTTGGAAACAGCCCTAGTAATAAACACACATTAAAAAGCTGGGCACGAAAAATGCAGAATGCTGCATCTATAAACAGAACTGCTGCTGCACAGAATGCATTTGTTGTCTGTGAACAAGCATCAGGCTTTAAATATTGGGTGGACTTCTCTAGCCACATTAACTGGTCAGATTCCCAGTAAAATTAATTCCAACTTTGCCCAGTATCATTTTCCCAGTTGAACAAGAGCCCTGGCACCATCTCCCTGGTGTTGCTCCTTGCAGAGCTCAGTTACAATAGTGCAAATATTGCTCTTAACAAACCTGCCTGGTGTGAAAGGAGACCATGAAAGCCAGAGCCAGTTTGAGTAATGCTTAAAAGCCACATGTAGAAGGAAGAAAATGTTGAGTTTGGAGGTGAGTCTCCCTCTAAGACCTAGATACTGGCTGTGCTGCTCTCTGGACTCACACATCAGAACAAGATGCAAAACAGGTAGAGGAGGAAGGAAGGATCCACACAGGGAAGGGTCTGGCAGATTTGTCAGGAGTATTGGTCCATGGCTTCTGATGTCAGAAATAAAGCAGAAATCTGTGCAGTAGTGTTGGCAAACTAACAGCTGTGAAGGACCAACTGAATTAATTTCTAAGATGTAGTCCCAGATAAGCACATCAAGTGCTCCTGGGTCAGGGGACTAAAAAGCTTAAATGGCCTTTAACACTTTTCAGCTCTGTGTAACTCCAAAGGAGGTATGAAAAAAACCAGAAAGAAATACAAAAATATCTTAAAGTGACTCGCAGTTTTTCCCTAGGGAAAATATGCTCTAATGGCCACATTCTCACTCACTGTTCATAGGTAACTACGTGCTTTTCTATACAAAATAGCACAAAGATTACTTTATTCCCCATTTTCAGAATAATGACACAAAATCTCCCTCATTTTTTCACCTAACATATGTGATCCTTAATACTTCTCATTCCTATTCACTTAACTGTATGCACACATTCATGTCTCTTTGCTGTTCCTCCTGAGAAAGATTAAAATTGAGGAGGTTTGCTTATCAAGGATTTACTGTTCTAATTGTAAAAAGAAAAATCAGTAACAATCAACAAGCAAAGACATCAGCATGCACTGCTCTTCTAACAACTTCTCTGACTTTGAGCAACTCTCACCACAGGACTGGTGATAGAAGCTGAAGATTCAGCTTCTATCAGTGAAGCTTCTTTAAAGTGAAGCAGAATTGACGCTTTGCATTAGCCTTCATTTTGAGATCTTCACATGGTACAGCAGAAAAGCAGGCTATTATTATAACAGAGTAACATCTGCATCCATTTAAAAGATCATTTCCTGCTGTAAAAATATCTCTGCAGCTTTGCAAATTCCTATAAATCTGATTTATTTAGGTTAAGTGGAGAAGTAACTATATGCAAAAAACAAGTTGTTGAGAGAGTATTAAAAACCTCTAGAGTTTGAATTTTTAAAGATTTCAAGTGTCCTTGTGGCACTGCATTTCTTTGACAGGAAAGGAAGAAGATCCTCATGCAAAATCTTGGGTAGATGGTGCAGTCCCTATTAAAGAAGGATTCCAAGATTTATCTTATTTCCCCTTGCATGCCTTATTTAGCCACAGGCTGACACAACCACACACTTACAAGCAAGCTCAGATTTAAAGCCATGTTGAAGGTATTTTGAGCAAACGTGGTGCAGGAAAGAAAAAAAGAGGTCAGTGATTATTTACACAGAAGTATGAGTTATGTCTGAAATGAAGATACACCCTAATTCTCAGACAGCCCTTGGACTGCAGAATAACTGTGCAGTTCCAGCAGCGGTGAATGACGTAAAAGCTAAATGCCTAGTGAGGAATTCCACAGGAATCCTTCTCTCTTGAATATACACTTCTCAGCACTGCTGTAACTACTGAAAGGGCTTTGAGCAAAGATCACAAGCTTTGCAGTGTTTGTTTGGCAAAGCAGCAGCACTGCAGGTGTTTCCTTGAAAGTTTTGGAGCTGTAAAATTGAAAACAAGCTTTATCTTCTCCCAGTGCTGGACAGAACTGGGAAGATTTCCCATCCAGCTGTTACTTAGAAGTTATGAGAGATAAGACATATCTCAGTCTACATAGAATAGAAATACTGAGAGGACTGGAGCCACGTGTCATGACCATGCCTGGCCACACTCTCTTTTCAGGTTCCGATGGAGAAGGCGGCTGGTGGTGATCTCTGCTCCCAGTGATGAAGATTGGGCTTATTCCCAGCAGCTTGCTGCTCTCAGTGGACAAGCCTGCAATTTTGGTGAGTCAAAAGGAATTATATTCTTGCTCCCCCAAACCACATCCTTCCTGGTGATGTGATGGATTCCTTTGCTCAAGTTTGAACCTGAACAGTCTGAGGAGTCTGACAACTGAAAACTTTCCTCCAGATCCAAATGGAAGATTGTGCTAAGCAGGTAGTACAGCACACTGGCAGCTAAGACAGCTAAACAAAGTGTTCTCTGAAGTAATTTTTAAAACATTACACTAATGCAGCAGAAAATGCTAGCACTCCAAAACTTCTCTTCAGGCTTGTACTTCAGGAGAGTAACAGATATTTTGGGGTTTTTTTGTATTGCACGACTTAACAACACAAGCAAAATGCTTTGGTAAGGGCAGATCCTATAAGATCCAGCTGAGAACTGTGCCAGGTGTCAGGGACATGGATGCATGGACATCAGGGTTTTTTTTCTTTTCCTTACTGCTTCATTGCCAAAATCTGTAAAAATATTAATGGAAGCCATTTCAATCCAATAAAGGCCCTCCCAGACCCATAACTAGGTACTTAAGATCCACCTGTATAGTCCATGGAGATAGAGGGGCTCCTCCAGGAGATAACTAAGGGCAAGACCCAGAGGCCTTCTTCTGTCTCCTTGTCATGAAGTGCAGAGAGACTTACTCCTTAAGTTCCTAGCAATGCACACACCATACAGGGTCTAGACTTGACTCCTTCAACAGAATGGAACAGGTCCCTTTCAACAGCTGCTATTTCAATGCATTTCATTTGCACCAGAAGGGAGATCTGCACAGTATGATTGTTTATTCATAATCACCTGGCTTTCATTCAGGGCATCAGCATCACCTCATTTGGAAAGTACCAAAGTAAACTGTGACATGGGCCACTGCAAAATGCTTTCTGAAGAATAAAATGTAGTCAAAACAGTTGAGTATCCCCACCCTTTGGTAGGGACAGTTTGAACATGATCCAGTGAGTTTCTAAAGCATTTGTCAATGGGTGTTTTATCTAAGTGGTAGGTTTCCAAGGATCTTACCTCCAAGTTATGAAAGTAGTTACATCAAAGATTTTGTAGATTATACTGACTCATGTTACATGAACAGTTTCTGCTGTCCCTAACGTCTTTCTTCAAAGCAGAGGCAACAGTCCAAGCCTCTGTGCAGAACAAATGGAAGAAGTGAGTATCTGTCATAAACTATTCCCTGCAGTCATTCAGAGTTTAACTGGCATAGGTTATATTGCCTCTAAATATTTTTTTGCTGCGTGTATGATAAGTAAAACTTTACTAGTGAAGAAAACAGTGCAGGAAAATTCTGGAGATGGGGAATGGCCTCTGCAATTTACTGGTGTATGTGATACTTGTATCCCCATGCCAGAGAACCACATCACCATGCTGCTGTCCTTGGAACAGCTTAATGCAACTGATACCACATTTACTCAACACATCAGCTTATCCTTTTGGGACAGGTGATGTGACTGGCAGGGACTCCACAGAAATCAGTAACTCTCCTGGAGGGCTGGCTGAGACTGGGCCCTAATTTAGCAAGCACAGACCTGGCTGATTAAACTGCAATCTGCCCAAAGATAAGCACAAAGATTTGGTCTGACCCAAAACCTTCTTCATTTCCTCCACAGGTCTGCGCCACATAACTATCCTCAAATTGCTGGGAGTTGGAGAAGATATTGGAGGTGTGTTAGAGTTGTATCCAATTAATGGTAAGTGACTGTTTCCAGTTTCTTCAGTACTACCCATGAAGGGCATTATACATATACTGCTTTGCTGTAATTTCTTTAGAGGGATGAGTATGACTGCTTTCCTCTTCTGTTTCTTTGAAGAAATAAGATGACACAAAAGCAAACAAAAAGCCTTCTTGGTGTTTCTGTGCTAAATATTATATAAGTTCTTCAGGACAGAAAAGCACTAATGTCTGAAATTCATCTCAGACTTTGATTTCCCACCTAAGCTTACAGTCTCCAGCACACTCTTCTGCCAGCCTTGATGTCAAAGACAGGGATGTCTGTGTCTTTTTACATGCTCACAGGTTTCCAGGGCTAATAGAACACGCACTCAACAGATTCTCCTCTATGGATCCCTAATTTATATTCATAGAATGGCTTGAAGTGAAAAGGACCTCTTAAAGATGATCTAGTTCCAACCCTCTGCCACAGGCTTGGACATCTTTCACTTCATCAGGTTGCTCAAAGCCCCATCTACCATATCCTTGAACACTTACAGAGACAGAGCATCCATATGGGCAACCTGCTCCTGGTCACACCACCCGTATCCTAAAAAACCTCTCCCTTATACCTCATCTAAATTTACCCTCTTTCTGTGTAAAACTGATATCCCCTGTTCTGTCTCCAGGCCCTGGTCAAAAGTCTTTCTCCATCTTTCTTATAAGCTCTCTTTAGTATTTCACTTGCATCCCAGCAGGCTCTTCCACGTAGATCCTCAAGGGAGTCCCATTGTCAAATGCTGCGGGTTCCTCTACTACCTAATCCAAACAACTGCCTCCAGCAGTGGAGGAACAAAGAAAGCAGTTATTTATCCCATCTGAGCTCCAACTGCTCTGTGCATGAAAGCATTCTAGTCCTTCTACAACCCAGGAACATTAAGTCTGTAATGTTCTGGAACCTACAACCCAGGAACATTAAGTCTACAGGGTGCCACTGTGTAAGAGTCCTATTTCTAAACCAACTATGTATATAGGTGCACACATATACATGTGTTGTCTTTCTTACACTTTCTTATATGCTTGGTTGTCTTTCTTACACTTTCTTATATGCTTGGTCGTCTTACACTTTCTTCTCATTTACCCAACACAGACTTCACACTTAAAAGCCTGGAGTTCACCAGATTTACCCTAGAACACATACTTTGAAGAGAAAAAGACATCTACCACATCCCATACTTCACATATCATGACAGTTCAAGAGTGAGGCTCTATAGGCTCTATGTCCTGTAATTCTTCTATCGCAATTCAATTCCTGTAATTTCTTTCACTGTTACTGTTTTTCACATATGCCTTCTGCAATACATAAATTGGTGACCCAAGCTGCAAAGACATCAAAGAAGTTCATGGATTTTGGGTCACAAAGAGATGTACCACACTACAGTAGCTTCAGGCTAGAGAATAAGGACAAGTTTACTAAACCTAAAAAAGCTGTTAAAAAACATATTCCTTAGTTCACAATAGAGTAATTTAATTTCAGATCCAGGAAATGGATCTGAACTTGCAAATGACAAGAATCTTATATTGCCAACTCTTGGGCTACATCCTACCTCCTGCTATTTTTTTTAACCTAGAAACCATCATCATCGCCTAAACAAAACATTAATGCTGATTTTATGTGATCACTTTCTAGGAAGCTCAACTGTAGACCGAGAAGACATCCCTGCTAATTTGGTGAAAGACATTCGGAATTATTTCCAAATTAGCCCAGAATATTTCTCCATGCTTCTGGTGGGGAAAGACGGCAATGTCAAATCCTGGTATCCTTCTCCCATGTGGTCTATGGCGATCGTGTATGACCTGATTGATTCCATGCAGCTGCGGCGCCAGGAAATGACAATCCAGCAGTCTCTGGGCATGCAGTGCCCCGATGATGAGTATGGTGGGTATGGCTACCACAGCTACCACCAGGGCTACCAGGAAGGTTACCAAGATGACTACCGTCACCACGGAAGTTACCACCACGGATATCCGTACTGAGCAGGGCAGCTGAGCCTCCGGCTGCCCCCGTGCCTGTCTTCCAGTAGCTATTCAATCAATAGGTGGCCAGTTGCAGAAAATCTTCCCAGGCCACCTAGATACCCATGTTCTTCTACTGTTCCATCAAGGGACTTTGGTCATTTGCCTTCTCAAAAAATGCAGAAGCCTTTACAGTGAAGCAATTCAAACCAGTAGTATTGAAGCTTTAAACAATAAAGACTCCTTTATATTTTTAAACCTTTATAAACAAAGGCCATCAGCAGGTGCTGTTTGTATTAAAACCAAACAAAAAAATCCAACCCCAGCCCATGGGCACTACAGTAGGGCAGGAAACAAACTGTCCAACAATGTGCTTTTTACTTCTTTTGTTAAGGACAAAAAAAAAAAGTATATTTATTAGAAAGTGAGATTTCATTATGCTTATGAAGAGAAACAAAGAACCACACTTTGGGTCTCTCCCAGAAAAGGAAAATTTAAGGAAGAAGCATGGGGCATGCTCTTTAATAATAAGAACAACAGTAATAAAGTCTTTTTGAAACACCATGTTTAAAACGACAGCATCCCTTCTATAGTGCATTACCATTGCTGACTTTATGAATGAAAATAAGATTTATGGCTATGGCAGAACTTTTTCCAATACAATACAATGTAAAGTTGTTAACTACAAAGCTTACTGCATGGCTATTTATTCTTTCAGTTGGGGTCCCTGTTCTCTTAGGTCTAGCCCACCTCACTGTTAAATCCAAGTTAATGAGAGCTAAGTGGAAACACCAACCAGGGTTAGCACTGTCTGAAATACAGAAATCTGAAAAGCATTATTTTCATCAAAAAAAGACATCTCATTCAAGTATATTTTCAATGAGTTGTAACTAGCTCTCTATAATAATGCTTTTAATTAAACTGTTACTCTAAATTTCAGATTTTCTTTTACCTCTTCTTCTCATACCCTCCCCTATAAAAGTGATCTGGATTAAATGTCTATAAAAGTATTTGAGATTAATTTAATCTGCTAAACCATCTCTATCTCAGACACACTTTCAGAAATGTTTTTTCCTCCCTTCTCATTGATGTCTTAGGGCATTGGAGCTGTAGCACCACCCTACCCTGCTGAAACCAGTGGCAGGAACTGCATGCATAGCCATGGTTTCAACACCATTTGGGCTAGATCTCTAAACATTAAAGATGCAGCAGAAAGATTATGGAATATCTTTAAGTTAAGATACATACCATGTTAGCCTTTATAATGGCACATTGATCACTTCTGATATCAAAGGTGTGCCTGACCAGTCACATTTCTTTTTATAACCCATGATGTGGGTTGCCATCACAGAAGTAGCACAGGAACAGGGAGAAGCAACAGCTCTAACATGGCCAGAGCATGCTCTGCATTTTGATTTCTGGCATTTTCTTGATTTTTTTTTTCCCCAGATAAAAACAAAACTAGCTAAAGTAACACGTTCACTCAAAACCAGATGCTTTCTTTAGAAACTTAAGTCACAAAAGGCCAGGCATTACTTACCCTTCTGAATGTCAGAAAAGCAGACAAATGGTCACAAGGCCTTAGCTTTACAAACTTGGTCACTCTCTGGGGTAGGCTGCCCTCCCTAACACAAGGTCTAGTTAAGTGCAGGGTACAGCTCCTGACTTACCTTTCTCAGGTGACTGGAGCTAACTGGGAGAAGGCATTTGACAGAATGATTTTGAGAGGACTGCTGCCTGCAGAGAGCTTCTGAGCTCTCAGTGATGACAGCACTACCACAGCTGAAAGCAGTGGACAGAGAAATTCAAAAATCCAAAAAGAATCACAGGATGGAAGGGTTTCTAGAAGAAAAAGAAGTGTCTTGTAGCTCACTTTTCCTAAACAAGAGCTCATTGCATCACTGTATCAAGGTCAGCTGCCTAACTTTCCTTGCCTAAGGCAAAAGCAGAGGAAAGGATACCAGATGCCTAACAGGCACCTCCTGTAGACAGAAAGAAAAACACCCTGGGGGCATCTTCTTTCAGGTGTTCATTTAAACGTTCCTGTAATCTTGTTTTCATGTAAAGTCTTTAAATGAAAGCCCTTTTAACCCACACTACAAATCACATAAATTAAATGTCCTGTGCTGTGAGGGTTAACTTACATAAAAAAGAATGCAGCACTTGATCCAAATGGCCTTTTTTTTAGTACCCTTGTCTGAAATTCAAAGTCAAACTGTGTAAGTACCAAACCCAGCCTAGGCTTTCAGTGGGAGTTGCATTAAAAAGACAATTCCAAACAAGTTGTCCACTTATCAAGGGAGGTAGGGATGGACTCTTAACCAAAACTACACATCCAAATATCCACAGAATTTGTAGAAGACTCTGTATTGTTCTACATTCTGGTGTCTATTTCTGCCTTCATTACAAAATGACACTAAATCACCAGAAACTTTTAGCAATGATTTAAAATCCAGATTTTGCAACCCACTTTTCCCTATGGAAAGCTAAAAGCAAAGCCAGAAGGAGCACCAAGCCAAAAATATTCTTTCAACAACAACATATCATTATCTTACAGGCTACAAGCATTGAGGAGTTACATTTCTCCAAATGAAGACTTCATTTGGCAAAACAAATCAAATCCAGATCACTGGATATGTCCCTGCAGCATCACTCTGAGGACAGACTCACTGAGATTAAGGTCCTATTTCAACATACCTTAGTGGGAAGATTCTACATGATAAGGAAAATCTTTTTTCTTATACATATTTATGGCATTTGATTCAGCTCCAAGATGGCTGTTTTCATCCACAGTCTGTCTTTGAAGCTGCTACACTCATAAAATAGCTGAAATTAACCAAAACAAAGACCTCTTTAATTGACTTGTTCCAAGCAAGAGAAACACGAACACACCTCCCTTCCTGGGATCTTTTGTGAACTATTTCCTCCAACCTGGAGGGAGGAACATAACACCCTCAGCAGCAATTAAGTTCAAACACTTGTGAATCTGGGCTCTAAATCAAAGCTTAGCATGAGCACTCTGCCCAATGTATTCATTAAAGACTATGTGCCAAACTAATGCTGCTCTCCAAAAACATCCTCATAAATTTCCCTATTGTAATTTTGAGCAAATATAAGTTAAGCTTTCCAACATGGAGTAGTTTCCATATAGTGGAAATACTTAATCAAGTGGGATTTCAGATGATCTATCTGTAACATGTAACTCTCTAGAACTGCTCGCCCTTGCTCACCAGGGCTGCTCTCCAGCTGACAATTGCTCACAGTCACTTCCTTAAACAAATCTCACCTACACACTACATCATGGATAGCACAGCTGCAAAGATCTGCATGTTATGCTTTGGGTTACTGTTTAGCCTATGTTACTGCTAAGTGGATGCAAATCCTTACCCATGTAGACATCACTTAACATTCCTGTTGCTGCAAAGGGGATATACAGTTCTCCTTCATTATAGTAAGAAACCTGCCTGGCTATCCAACATAATCTCTCTGAGACCTCCAACCTGAAGACAACAGAAAGATTTCTACATGTTAGACAGAACCAAATCTGCAGCATGAGTAAAAAACTTGGATCAACAGTTATGTAACCAATACCTTTGTGCAATATAGACTTTGGCAAATAGGTCAAGCCTGATAGCACTAGAGAAAGGAAAATCATTAAGCAGGACAAGAGTTGAAAGCAAGAACTAAATGCACTCCATAATAAGCTGAAGATCAGTCATTTCCATATTCCCTGTCTCTTAATGCAGATATTTCAGGCACAAAGGTCAAACATGGTTTTTAAGACATTCATCTTTAGTTTGATGCTCTGTCTTTAGAAGTATGATCATGGCCGATTTCTATGTTATCACTTAATGCAAGGCAAAGGTCTTTGAAACTTCATATAAAAAGTTACTGCTCACATAAATGCAAAGCAATCTGAAGCTAACAATACTTTCACTCTTTTTGAAAGTACCTGCTAAAGTTGGTAGCTGTGTGAAAAAGGCAACAAACTCAGGTATATATTGCAAAGCTGTATGCAATGAAAAAAAAATCTTATTGCCTCTAAGCCTTTAACAGTTTGTGGATTTTTTTAAAGTTTCATTTCCCAAAATACAACATCATAAACCAATGAGAGCAACGGGGTTTCTGGAATTTACACTGAACTATGCCTTCTATTCCTTCTGTACAGTTGCAAACAACTAGGATTTCTTATGTTGAAATGACCTGCTATACAAGCACAATGAAATTAGATGCAAAAAACTTCTCAACAACAACATTAACTTAATTTTGTAGAGTTACTCTTAATATATACTATAAAAATACAGAAAAAAATAGAAATTTTAGACTCATAGTTTATAACTTGACAATTATAAACCATGGGCCACATATGAAAACAGGCTGCCCCTCTCGATGGATCAATGACAGGAGGTATGTTAATATAGCAATAAGCCATCAATTCAGTACACATAAGCTTTATACACAGAGCCTGGACAGGATGGCAGAGGGGAACAAAGGCAGGACTGTCTTCAGTCCAGAGAAATGCATCACTTACTGCTTACTATACACTCTGGTATGAGGCTCTGACACTGAACTCATTGCTTATCTTAAGAATTCTTCTGACAGTATCTTTCAACTATGAAAGACACATTTTTGAAGGGAGGAAATTATAAACCAACATCTTTTCCACTGCTCTGAGAGAAGAGGCTTTAGGAACATACCAGGAATCCTTTATCGGCATCCCTGCTCCCTTGCCTGTTTCAAAATTCTCTGAATAATTTGGAACCTAATTTTCATCTCAGTCAAAATACAACCCAGCAGATGCCTCAACAGAAATTTTGAGATCACTATGCCTGGCACTCTGCAGAATGACTTCTCTCTCTACAAAATGAATGCAAGACCTTATCAGTCTGCCAGGGTATACAGATGATATTGCCACCTGCACTCTCTCGCTCAGTGCTCCAGATGTTGAAGGGCATTACTGTAGCTGCATAGTATTTGTTTTCAGTAGTGGGCTCAGTGCAAACTAAGGCTCTACACAAAGCCTTTGTAAACACACACACAAAAAAGATGATGCATTCATACTGTTTAATAAACTTTTGCTTTATTCGAGCTCTTTCAAAGTTAGGCCACGTAAGCTGCATGTAAAATTCACCAGCTGCTACAAAGGCATTCCAGATTTCCATTTCCCCAGACACTGGGAGACAGGCACAAAGAAATACAACTCTCCATATATACAGCTTGAATATTGTTCTCATCCACATTTGACATCCAGCCCCAAAACAGTTCCAAATAGTCTGTCAGTGGGGAAAAACAACCCTTCCTTATGTCAATGAAAGATTAACCATCTCTCACTGTGAGTAATAGCACTCCTCCAAGCCAGCCTCATGCTACAGAGAATCTTCATCTGTATCAATGTCACTGCTTGGCTTGTTCAACCTCTCAAATTCTTCTCCATCCTACGGGAACCAGAAGCAAAAGAGAACAATGTGAGCAAAAGTCATCTTGTTATCAATACCACTGAAAAAGAAAAAAAGAGAGTAAGGTTTATTCTGAAGGTATCACTTACAGGAAAATCAAGACCCTGTAATTTAAGTCTCTTACTAGTGTGTTGTAAGGTTTAGGAAACACATACTCATAAAAAACATTCCCTGCATCTTTAACACTTTTCAGTGACTCACTGCCTAAACCAGCTTGTAGCCCATTCTTCCATACAATCATAAAATGGTTTGGGTTGGAAGGGAGTGGAAGGATGCTAGAAGGTCTCCCTGGAGCCTTCTCCAGGATGAATATTCCTAACTCTCAGCCTGTCTTCATAGCACAGAGGGGCTCCAGCCCTCTGACCATCTTCCCCGAAGTTGCTCCAGCAGATCTAAGGCCTTGGAGCTGGACACAGTACTGCAGGTGGGGTCTCACAAGAGCAGAGGGTCAGAATCAGCTACCTCGACCTGTTGGTCATGCTGCTTTTGACGTGCCCAAGATATAGCTGGCTTTGCATGCTCACATAGTGCTATTCGTTTCTACAACAGCTGCTTAGTTGTAAGTGCTAAAATAGATGATCCCTGGCAGTGCAAAAATATATGAATTTGTGTTATTTATTGCTCATTAAACAACAACCTAAAAAGGCACCCTGTGGAATTTCTGGAAAACATCTCCAAGTTTAATGCTGGAACGCGGTGGGGACAGCGCTCTCTGCTGGTTACAATGTCCATTCACACCGGCCCGCCCGTACACAAACATTAACCCTCCCATCAGGCGACTGCTCAGCTCAGCTGAATGACAGCTCGAAGAGCAAGCCGTCCCCAACACCTTCTAGGTAACCAGATCACTGTTCAAATCAGAACAAAAAACACTAGCAGGACTGGAGGAAATAAACAGGAAGAAAAGAAACCCAAACCATGTTAAAACTCTGTACTTAAACATTGCCTTTTTGCCTTCAGCTATCTTTGACTGTTATGGTAGAAAGAACCTTAACATCCAATGTGTTAACTTCCTCATTATGTGGTGTAAGCTACACAGACTTACCAGTTCTACTTAGGTACAATTACTTCCCAGGCATCAATTCCAATTTCTGAATGCCCTGGGCAAGTAAACTCTCTTGGTTATAAAGCTTTCAAGGAAAGGTTTGTACAAAGCTAAAACTGCTCCCAGCACTGTCTACAGTCACAGCAGGAGAGCAATGCTTACCTATAGGCTTCATGATTGCAAAGAGTGGCATATGGAAGCAATACCCAAGATTTTAAGAAATACTGCAGAACTTTGGTGTTGAGGGATGAGTCCACTCACACACAAGTTGACTCTTCCAAACATTTCTTAGCATAAAGGGAGGTGAAACAAAAGAGAAACCAAAGGAGACAAGTATTGAAAAGCCTTACCCCACTTGACCTCTCCCATGCATCTCCTTTGATGAGTTTCCCCCTTTCCCGCAGAGTGGCATATTCCAGGCCTCTTGCTTTACTGGCATTATAAATGAATATGGAGAGAAGCACTACAGGAGCTTCCAAAAAGAACTCTAGAGAAGGCCTGAAGTCAAAGACGAGGAAAGACACAGTGGTGATGATGACAGTGTTGATCTGAGCAGTCATAACATGGAACATGTTGTCTCGGAACTTCAAGATGAAGGCCACAGACAGCCCCAGGAAAGCTGTGACAAATATAAGAGCCACGGAGAAGATGTTGTGCCCATAAAAGAAGCCACAGTTCCCTATCTGCCTCCGGTCCTTAGCCTGCAGCACCAGCATGAGCCCATTGAACAGCACTCCAAAGGCATAGAGTTTGCTGTTCTGTGTGAAGATGCTTTCCCCAAGCTGATCCACATCTTTCAGCATCTTTTCATTGTAGATGTTAGCCAGGGCAGACACAAAACACTGCACTAGAATGAGCAGATGGCCCAGGCTGAGGCGAAGAGGCTTCAATGCTCCTGCCATGGTACTGGTCACATTCCACTGGAAGCTGTGGAGGAAACTCGGTGCTGCACAGTTGCCCTTTTCCACACACGCTTCCTCAGGTCCAGTAGCGAGAAGGCAGTGGTTAGATGGCCTAAAAAACATACTGTGATGAAATCCATGTGCAGCCAAGCTGTGCTGATGGCCTCCAGTTCCTCTAGTCAGGGCAACGATGGACAGGAATAAAATCACCAGAGACGCCCACTGTACCCAAGAGAGTCTTCGCCTGGTACACAAAAAAGCCACTAACTTTAGAAACACGGTGGCATAAATTAAATGACAGAACATCCAGATCTATAAAACATATAAAAGAGATCATGCCACAGATAAGGAGACAGACAGGTGTAAAGAAAAGTCTTTAAACTTTCAATACAAAAGAATACAATAAAATGCCAAAATGCAACATGATTTTCTATGGCAAAGAGGGCCGAGACTGGCAATCAAAGAAGTACAAAATAAAGAATTTTTCATTTGGAAGAATAAGGAAAAGGAAGGCCTTTCAAGATCCCATCATTTCTAGATACTGATTGCCTGACAACTTAAAAGCAACTAACATCTCCATGGCAACAAAGGTCTGATGAATAAAGTAAAAAATCACAGACACCCAAATAATTACCATCTTTCTTAGGAAAACGTTCACTATAATAGTATTTTCCCCCATGGTTTGGAGCCCTTTTATGGAATTTTATGATGGTAATTATTATAAATCTTCAAATGTAATTCATAAGACTATTAGAACCATTTATACTGTTTTTTCTCTCAAAGCCTGTTTATCTTGGTGAAAATTAAAAATTTGGAAGATTAAGTGAACTGTGCCATCACAGGAGACACAAAACTAAAAAGTGGAAAAGCATTTCAAGTCAGACTATCAGGCACTGTTTTGGCACATTAACACCTACAGCAAAGACTTATTTGTGCCATATTCAACACAAGCAACTTGTAGAGTGTAAAGTTAACACCCATTTCCCTGACAGCCTTTTTTGAATCTAAATCATACTACAAAGAGCACAAATTCAGCAAAGCAGAACACATTGTCTGGCTTTTGTCACATGACTAATGAACCAAACACACCTCTGTCTTTCACTCTTACATATCTCATTTCCTCTTACTAGACCATGTTTACACTCAATTAAGAACTGCAACAGACTGGTAAGAAGTACTGGCAATCATGAAATAAGATATTTAATGCATAAATGAAAGCTTTCTTCTTACCATTCAATGACTATATAATCATGATTTCAACTGTTTTCTACTGGAGTTGACCAAATGTGTAGACTCATGAAGGGACTCCTAATAACATATTATTTCTTACACCTTCAGATGTAGAAAACAAAACCACCTCTCCAAGTTGGTAGAGCCGCAAGGAAAGAGAACTACTGTTCCCCTCAGACAAAGAGAAAAAATGTAGCTTAACTTCATCAAAGCTAGGAAGATTTAGATTTCATTTACTTTAGCAAATACTACTTACTTTAGCACTATCCTGAAGAGAAGAGCTGTTGTTATAATGACAAAATTTGAGAAGAGTACAGCCATTGCCTTGAAAGAGAAGGAGAGGAACAAAGTTATGCTTCAGACACACTGGGACACCAAAAACCTACAGACTTCAAGTGTTCACCTTCCTGCAAGGTGCCACAGTGAAAAGCACTGGTACTGAATTTTCTTCCTCACCCAAAAGGTACAATAACATACTTGTAAAATGATATTCAAGTCCCATTTCAAAATTTCAGGGAAATCACAGAGCCCAAGCTCCACTGCAGTGGGGAAAGCTATACTGAAATGAAGATGTGAGAAAACCAATGACACCGAAAACTTACACAACAAAGAACAGTTTAGTTTTCAGTCAGATCAGTTCCCCAGCTGGGCTGACCAGTCAGTTGCAAAATCAGCTGCGTTGACACAAGGGAGGAAGTTGCTCCAAAATGAGAATAAGCAAAGAAAGAATTAAGCAAAGAGCGAAGAATAAGCAAGGTGAGGTTGCTCCTGGCTACAGTGCCATTTGCAGCGTTCATGAAATTCCAGACTTGGACAAGGCACTTGCAGAAAACAAATTTCTTGCATGTCAAGTGCTTTTGCTGTAGGGTTTATCAAAGATAAAGAGGTGCTTGGCTTGAATTTTCAAGACTGCAACTGTAATTAAAAAAAATAAATCTATTTCAAAGTACAGCTGAAGAAAACTCTAAAGTTTCTGTTTAATTTGGGAATAACTATGTAACAACTTCAGTGCTCTAATCTGTGGCCAGGATCCCAAACTGCAACCTTCTTGTGGCAACGACTGTCTGTTTTGTCTCTGTATTAGACACTCTGTACTGAGACACTGGACCAAGAAGAGGCTCTTTTAGCCACTCCAGTTACCAGTAAAGACCAGAATCCACCAGCACCAGTAGGAAAAAAAACTTCCTCTTTTTGAGCGAGGAGGTGTTTTGCAAACTGTCTGTAATTCTGGACTGCCCTATATAGTCAGTACATGGACAAAAGATCCAGGCATCTGAAGTTTTTGGTCCAATTGAGCCTCAGAGTGAACTCACCATTTTTAGACAATTTTACAAAAAAGCATACATGGATTCAGGAGTACAAAATACAGATTTTTTTTTCCTTGAATTTTCTCATCATTTCCACATTCCCAACTCTGCTATAGAGAGTCTTTTTCACTGACCAGAGGAAAAGCACAGACCCTTTTCTTATTATCTTCCACTTTATCCCAACATACTGCCTGCTGAACAATAACTCTAATGAAACAACACAACACAGGCTCTCAAGTGAGCTGAAGACTTACTGACAATGAGACACCTGCCTAAGAAAACACATCCTAATTTTCCACTTTGCAAAATTAAAACCCAGTAAGTATTCATGTTAGGTGAATGCTGTGGAAGGAGAAAAATATTGAATATACAAGGAAATCTGACAGAAATCACTCTGGAAAAAAGAGCCTTTATGCAAAATGTAGAAGTGTTCCATGCACACTCTGGTTTTGCTTTACAGTCAATGCCTCCCATCCAAAAAAATTAATTTTGAGTCACTTTGTTCTCTGAAACCTCAAGAAACCTCTGTTCTAGATAAAAAGGAATATCAAAGTTCCCCATGCCACTAATCCCCATGCACATCACAAGCAAAATCTCATAAGGTAAGTCCCTAGGAAATTTAGCCACTAAAAGGTATCCACAGTTATAGCTGAAGTTTCAAGCAAAAAAAAAATCTCACCAAAGCAACTCTTTAATTCCAGCAACTGCTCACCCAGGTACTAC